>JAOXYD010000135.1:1919976-1945941 GCA_028565735.1 Pinacopodium congolense
TTTCAATTGAGTGATTAACGTTTGAAAAATTAATCAGTTGAGTGAAAAAGGTTGACGCCGTTAGTTGACCTGACCCGATCCGAACCAACCCGACCCAGTTCGACCAATTCCAACCTTTTTACCTCTTTTAGTTAATTTTTTAAATGTTAATCACTCAACTGAAAATTTTTCAATGCTTAGTCACTCAACTGAGCCGGGTTATCAGGTCGGTTTGGGTCGGGTCGGGTCGACTAATGACGTCAACCTTTTTCACTCAACTGATTAGCTTTTCAAATATTAATCACTCAATTGAAACTTTTAAAAATTTGATCACTTAACTAAAAAAATGTACAAAGGTTGATAAACTTAATGACTATTAACCCTTCTATTTAAAATATGAATGCTAAAGTTTACTATTTCTAGCCAAAATGTCTTGAGAATGCTTCCTTTTGCTAACAAACTCCTTGCCATATTGAGAATTGTTCAGTTTTTCCTCTCCAACACACCATTTTGTTGTAGTGTATACATTACTGTAAGGTTTTGCCATATCCTATGTTCTGTACAAATAGCTTTAAACTCTTTTGAGCAATAGTCACCATCGTAACTTGTTCAAAGGGTTTCAATATTCTCCCCACCTCATTTTCAACATGCATTTTAAAGCTTTTAAATCTAGAGAAAGTTTCTTACTTTTTTTTGTAAAAAATAAACCTAAAATTTTCAAGAAAAATCATCAATGAAAGTAATGAAATAGAGTTTACCTCTATTACAAGATGGGTTTATTAGCGCATAGATATCTTAATGTAATAGTTTCAAAACATTTTTTTTTTCTTATCATGACTTTCCTTGTGAAAACTGAGAACGAGGTTGTTTGCTAACAACACATTCTTTAAAGACTTAAGAAGGCCCAATAATTTGAGGAAACCCTATTATCGTGTTCTTCTATTAAAGGGTTTTTAATCCACTAAAACTCAAGTGACCATAGCGAAAATGCCACAATAACAAGGGATTCTTCACTTCAATCATTAAGCAAGATTAAACGCTTTCAATTAAACAATATGTTTGAATTCATAGGAACAACTACAACTACACCTCTAATAAGACCATAAATTTCACAAGTATCCTTCTTTTTAGTGAAACATAACCCTTTTTTTTCTGTAATTGACTAGCACTTACAAAATTACTTTTCAAGTTAGGAACATATAGCATATTAGAGATTTTTTTCAATAAAACTATTTTTGGTCTTTATCTGAATATCACCTTTTTCCCATCACTTTCACCATAGCACGATTACCAAAGCATATAGTAAAATTGAAATCTTCTTTTAAATAAAAAAAGAAGACTTACACCCATCTATATGATTATTGTAACCTGTATTGATATAACAAATACTCGACCCCGATTCCTTTTTCATCTTGGATAGCCATTAGCAACATCTCAGCTTCAATATTTTCAACAAAATTTGAACTCTCTTCCTTGTCATTAGGTAGTTCAGTTCGACATGCAGAACAATAATGACTAAATTTATAACATCTAATTCACTCTACCTTTGAAATTGTTGAAATCTCATCCCCTGCCTTTACTTTGATTTTCCCTAAAAAATTTTATTTCATCTCTACTTCCCATATATGTCCTTCCTCGACCTCAACTTCTATCTTTATCTCTTCCTTTAGAATTTATGAAATGAGTATTAATAGAAGCTTTTAATACTTGCTCCTTTATTACTAAATTTCTGTTCATCTTTTGCTTATGGACTAACAAGGAGCTTTGCAATTCATCCAGGGAGAGAACATCTATGTCTTTCAACTCCTCGATTAAATAGATAACATAATCAAACTTCGGTATCAAAGAATGAAGAATCTTCTCCATAATAGTGATATTATTAATCTTTTTGCCATGATAACGCACCTTATTGCATATCTCGATTGTTTTGGCACAATAATTGGTGATAAATTCTCCATCCTTCATTGCTAACACCTCAAAATCCTTCCTCTTGTGCTCGCTTAACTCTAGCCAAACCTTAATGTTTTTTCTTCACCAAATCCCAAGTATCCTTGAAAGTTTCTTTGTAAAGAGTGGTTTCCAGGATTGGACGAATGATGGCTTGAAAAAGATAGTTTTTTGTCTTCAGGTCCTTTAGCTTTCTAGCTTTAAGTACTTCCTTCTGATTATTTGTGAGGATGGTACATTCTACTAATTCTTTAATCCATATTCAACAATTTGCCAGTACTCCTTTGATTGTAAGAAATTTTTCATGAGCATGCTCTAATGATTATAATTGCCATTGAAACGTGAGATGGCTGCTTATACAAAAAAATCCATCTGATACCATTTGCTACTGCAAAAAGGGGCTTTTGTTTGCTACTGTAAATAAAAGTAATTATTGAGAAAAAATTGACTCATATACCACTGATAAAGCCACAAAGTAAGAAGAAAGAGAACATGGAGAAAGGAATCGGCTTTATTACTCTTACTACCGCATACAAAATAAACAACATAGCTCTCTTTATATAGAGCCAACCCAATTTAATTGCATAAAACAACAACTACTGAAAGATATCAACTAGCATTTTTTATTTAATTTAAATAAATTTATGGCACATTTAGTTAGGTTGTTAGTTGTAATTTTTGTATTTTTGTATCGGATTTTATGTATTTTTTCTGATATCTGTACTATTTTTTCAGTTTTTGTATTGTATTAATATGTTTTTTTTATTTTTTTTCCTATTTTTGTGTTTAAAAAATAAGAAACAAAACTAAAAATAAAAATCCAAATAAATAAAACCTTAACAAACTCGTTGAAGTTGGTCTGCTCACCAATACCCTTGCATAACTGTAATCCTAATAACACACAAAACTTATGACCCTTTTTCTGAAGCAATTTTATAGACCATTAAAGCACGCATTGCATTATGGCGACTTGCTATCTGCCGAGTCACTCCACATTCAAACGAATATTCTACGTGCAAAAATCCGGGACCTACAGACATTCCGATAATTACAATGTACAATCTCACCTCAAAAATGAACTAAACATTCACAAATCAAATTTAGGATAAACTATAAAATGAATTACTGAATGTCAAAGTTACCAATAACGAGAAACCGAACTTGTCAGTGAGGACTTGTTTTCTCTGTGGCGATAACAGTTTAAAATTGACAAAGCTCGAGGTGGGAGAACTGAGGAGCTTAAATGTCTCATGTTCGATCTGAGTACAGTACATACATACAAAATTGTACATAACCATTAAAAAGCAAAAAGCTGAAGGAAACAGGAAATTACAAGGAAGTATGACCAAAAAGATCGGAGTTTATTTGCATCTCGAATAGAAATCCAAATCACAAGTGATAACAACTGTAAGAGGCAACGTCTGTTAAGAGAAAGATAAGTGTTCACCCTACTTTTAACATTTTTGATAAAATAATTTTAAAATTAAATAAGACATTGTGATAAAAATATAAGATTTAAAAATTTAATTGTTGTGAAATTATTATTAAATAAATAAATAAATAAAATTTGTATAAGTAACATAAAACAAAAATGTTGATATTGTAAAATTAATTAAGAATAAATAAACTTTAATATATATTAAATTTAATAAGAAGTATGTTAGATAATTTGTTAAAAGTATCAGAAAATTTATAAATATATTAACTTGTAAAAATTAGGAAGTTAGCTTTAATAAGTCTCCTAAGCCTTGTTGTGTTTGCATTGGATAGTAAGACTTTTATAGAAAGAGACAACGTTGATTTAGATCCTTAACCAAATGGTGAAAAATATAATTTTATATGAAACTCAAATAAATAATTTTATAAGTGAGGATTTAATTTGACCCTTCGTAGAAACTTGGCTCTTCTATATTTCTCACACACTCTCTTCCTCACTTCTTAAAACTCATAGTACCACTATTTATTTTCTTTTCTCAACTCTTTATTAGACTATAAAGATAGTTAAAAAATTTTCTTTTCTCAACTCTTTACTTTTATGTAATTGTTTCGTAATAATGTTATTTTAATTATAATTTAAAAAAGTTTTAAAGTCTTAAATCACTCTTTTTTTTTTTTGCAAAATTTAAATTACTCATTTTCTCTTTTCTTTTCTTGGGTTAAGAATTAATAGTATAACAATATCAACCCATTCCTGGCTCTTTTTTTCTATTTTTGTCGAAATGAAAAATATTTTTCAATTTATTTAACACCCTTTTTATTAATTTAAATCCTTTTTTGAATAAGTATTATTTTCATTTTTTAAGAGATATTTCAGTACAAATTACAAAAAACACGAGGATGAATCACAATAATCTATACAAGGAAAAATGCAACACACAAAATGAAGCATTTAAAATTTAATTATAATCTACTTGGAAAGATAAGGGAAACCCTTACTTTAATATCTAAAATAACTCTATTAAAAGAGAGGAGTTATATATATAAATAAAAAAAAATACAAGAAAAACAGTATTGATAACTCTATTGAGCATATAAAGTATACATTAATTATAATTTATTAATTCTGACACCATTTTACCTATTTGTGGTCCTCATAAGGTCGTATTTAGTAAAGCTAGATATATTAATGATTACAGTCTGTAGAACAATAGGATAAAATGATATGCCTTTTCCAACCACTTTTGAAGAAAGACCCCACCACTTAATTATTATGCACAATTACCTAAAAAATTTAAGAATATGAGTTCAAAATTTCACTCATTATGGTGTTTTGAAAATTGAGGGAAAATAGGTGGATATGTTTTAATTTCCAATAACAAAACTAAAGTTTATCTCATCCTCAAAAAACCAGTCTTTTCCTTTGGGAATTTGGAGCTTTTTGGAAGAGAATAGATAATACAAATCAATACAACATGGCTAAAAAAGGGCCTTGTTATCATTGTGGCACTCAAAGTAAGAATCCTCTCCATAAACTAATATATCCCATAATTTGCATTACATTTCTTAAATATATATACATAGATATAACCTTTCATTTTGATGATTTTCCATTTCATTCAATTTTGTTTTGTTTATAAAACATGAGTTTGTTATGATATTTATTTACTATTTACTTTTTATTATAAAAATTTTTTCACTTTTCGTTGTCGTATTATTACACGTCAAACAAAATATTAGACTTTATTATCAGATTGAAATTTTATTTAAAGTTTACTATAATTCATCGATGCATTTATTAAGATGTAATTTTGCTCCGTATTTACACGTGTTAAATATGTAAATAAACATGTGAAAACAAGCAGGGGGATTTTATAATTTTTATAAAGTTATTTTTTTATTTACATTTTTAGAAATGATTTATTATTTCATTTTTATCCATAATTATTCATAATTAAATTATTGTATGTTGTTGGATGAAACAGGCACTCCACTGTGGAGAAATGGACCACCTGAAAAACCCGTATTGTGTAATGCATGTGGGTCAAGATACAGACTTGGTAAAAGCCTAGAAAATTATGTGCCTAAGACATACCATAGCATGTTCAAAAAAGGCAGAAAAATACCTTCCACCGGTAATATTAATTGCATTTGCCTTTTCATCAAATGGCACTGAGGATGTAGAAAATAATAAATGCGAATTTTTTATTTTAATTTTTCATGAATTCCATATTTTATGCGCGATTAAATTCCCTTTTCAGGATTTTAAGGGTGCATTTTCTATGCAATTTGGATTTTGATGAAAATGAAATAAAAATATTGTAGTAATTGAATTTATTTTTCATCTTTTTTTATTTATAAATTTGAACTACATGAATTGTGTTTAGAACATGTATTCATTATATTTTGTATAATTTTTTTGGTTGAAATAAAAATTATGAAACTAACCTTGGGATGGAAATTAATTGAAAATTGGTATATTTTCTCCCAATCCTTTAAAAATTTTTAAAATAAATAATTAACTATTTAATTTGTAATGTTGGTTTGACAAAAATATTCCATAAAAAATTTGTAACATCATGTCATATTGAGGGTATGTAGAAAAGCATATAATTTTTAATACAATTATACAATATTATTTACTTGGTAAAACTCTGTTTTCCTCAATAATTGATATTTTTGAAAAATAATTATTATGGCAACAAATATTTTGAGTGAACTTATAGGAATTTAACTAAAATTAAAATGTTATTAACTATTAATTTGCAGGTAAAACACAAAGAGGCATTTGGAGTTGTGGGAGTCTTCCATCAAAGAAGAAGAGGTCTTTAGTGGTATACAGAGAACTCACAGCCATTGAGAGACTCCAAAAGGAGCTTTGGAGAATAAAAATCAATAATCCTTCAATTTTATCTGGAATTGAAGAGAATGTACTCATTTACACTAATAAGACTAATCCCTATGCATCTCACAATGAAATTGGCCTTGGAATCGTTGTGCTTCCTCCCTAAGTTCTCTAGGTCATAATCTCTATATGGATGCTTATGATCAATCTTTAATGTGTAATTAAATCTTAGTAACTTGCTAATGCTATGAGTGTTTAATACATTGAAAGATAGTTGTTATTATAATCATATTAGCATGAATCAATGTCCTTGATCCTTCTCTACTTAACTCATTGTCTTATGTATTACCTTGAATAAGTTTTATGTCATAAGTCCATATTCAAAACAACTAAATCATTACTTATTAAGAAAGTATAACAAATGGTATATGGACCAACAAGTTAAATTTGGTTGGTATAATCGACTAATTGAATTCATATTTTTACAATTAATTCAATTCTCCAATTGAATTGGAGGCAAACACTTATAAAAAGAATTTTAGAATTATAAAAAAATACATGTATGACATTATATTTTGTATCTGATTTAAAGTTCGATTTGTAGTTAAAATTTTTTAATTTAATTTAGATTAGATTAAATTAAATTAAATCTATTAATTTTAAATATAATAACATATCCATAAGCAATCACTCCTAAAAATACATAACTCATATTAATTATTTCATCTCTTCCTTAGCTTAGGCATTAAATTAAATCTATTAATTATAATTATAATAACATATCAATAAGCAATCACTCCAAAAATTACATGCTCATATTCCTTATTTCATCTCTTCCTTAGCTCGGGTATTTTCTATATGCCTTCTCTCGTTGGAGACTTTATAATACAATAAAAAGACTCCCTTAAGTTTTTAAAAATATTTTTATTTTTAAAAAATTTTAAAATATACTGTAATATTAAAAACATAAAAAATAATATTAAATAATTTTTATTTAATTATTTTAACATGAATTGTAATAAAAAAATTTATTAAATATTTATCAAAGTCTATATGGTTTTGTATGACTTAAATAACAAATTTTATTAAAATAAATCAATATAAATTCCACAAATTCATTATTTATTATTGTTAATACTATAAAATATTTTTACATCATTTAGATAATAAAATATTTTTAAAAATTAATAAAATAAATAATAAAATTTATCTTTTACCTTTTAGATTATTTCATTGATCGAGATCTTTTATCAATTAATTTAAATCATCTTCTAAAAGCAAAAAGTCAATTTGACTAAGAATAACAACAAGTGTTAACAAAACTAATCTCTTTTATAATATTCTATAATAAAGTAAAAAGTATATAATTTTTTAAAATTAGATTTTCAAGATTCATAACCTCCAAATCTATTATCCTAACACAAGTTTTTTTTTTTAAAAAAAACGTGGGTATTTAAATATTAGAACTGAAAAAAACCCAAACGAGAAGCAAATGTAACACTCGGAAAGCAAAAGAAAAAAAGAAAAATCAGTCCCTTTCCTCAGTTGAATTATTTGTCACAGTCGCTGAAATTCGTATTTAATCGGCGAATACATCCGTACTACTGTTGAATTTTGTGATTGATCGATGAGCAGCTGCGGCGGCGGAGGAGGAGACGAGCAATTGAAGAGAATGGCTGAGTTGAGAAAAACCCTAAAAGAAGGGGAGAGGATTTTGGGGCCTACCCGTCGACCCGACGGCACTCTCCGTAAACCCATCCGCATTCGGGCGGGTTACGTCCCTCAAGACGAAGTTGCCATTTATCAATCCAAAGGTGCTCTGGTATGCTTCCTTCCTTTTCTTTTGGAAGTCCTTATATAATTACTGGATATGGAGGATTATAAGTTTTTTAATTTTTTTTTTATAATATGTATTGGATATGGAGGATTATAAAACCAATGTGGGCTCTCTTTGATGCAGTGGAAAAAGGAGATGGCATCTTCACAAGTGATGGTGCCTCCGGGTTATGACACTGTTCTTGATGCTAAGCCAAAGACCAAGTCCGCCAAAAGGAACGAAAGGAAGAAGGAGAAACGGCTACAGGTATGTGCAGCTTGCTTGGCAATGTTGCTTTTTCATCAAATTTCATCTTTTTTATTCTCTGCCTGCGTTCTGTATCAACTATAGAAGTCCACAAACCTATCAAGTCCTTTTTCTAACCTGTGATTATTTAAGATAATCCACTTCTAATTGTCCTACAGGCAACCGCCTTATAGCACTATAATTTAATTTCAAGTCTATTCCAGTTACATTGGTTACGTTTGGGTTGGATTGCTATGGCTTGGGATTGGAAAAACTGAAACTTTAGGTTTTGCAAAGGTGTATAAATTTGCCTGGGTACCCAAAGGCTGAAGGATTATGAGGATTACGGGCTTTTCAAATAGAAAGTACTCAGATATTTTTTAAAAGATCTCTGAAAATGCTGATTGATATTATTATAGAAAGCTGCGCGGTGTCATGCAGGTGCTTTGATGTTTGATTAACACAATTGCTTAATCACTGTAAACATATCTATATTTGAGAATAAATCCACAGATTTAGTGAGATAGACGTTTGCCTCATTTACGTTTTTTACAAATTTCCTTTACATTTAAATCATGTGTTTTCATATTACTTTTGGCAGGCTGCTCTTGAGAAAGGTAAGAACTTGGAAGCAGAAGGAGATGGTGACCTGGAAAAGGAAGAATTGCTACCAAATGAAGATTTAGGTCGTTCTGAACCAGTCAATCCATTGACGTCTCAAATGAATGAGCTAGTTATTGTAGATTCTTCACCAGCAGACTCTACGGAAGCTTCAGATCCAAATGCTCTATTTGAAGATATTGATAAAAAGATCCGTGCGCTTAGAAAGAAGGTATGACCGATTTTCATTTAACTCTTTCCCGGACTTCCTGACTATGTGTTTGTCCTCAGTTATGATGATCAAACGTTTAAGAATTCTATAGCTTGTTGTCTTGGACATGTCTAATATGTCAACAAAACCATAAATGATTCATATTCTTTTTTTCTGGTGCAAAACACAAATGTAGTTAACAGAATTTTTGAAGTATGTCGTTGGGCTGTAAGATGTACAAAGTTGTTAAGGGCATGTTTAGTTGGGTTGTCGGTTTTGATTTTTCGTTGTGGTTGTTGTATTGGGTATTATGTTTTCTTTTTCTATTTCTGTGTTGTATTAGTGTTTTTTTTTTTTTGATTTTTGTGTTTAGAAAAACAGGAAACGAAAACTAAAAACCAAAGTGAAACTAAACATGGCCTAAGATTACATCTTTATTAAAAGAACTTGGTGCATTTATTACATAATGCTTGTGTGCTTATTTCATAATGCATGACTCCATATTTATAGGATGGATATTTATCTCACAATAATTCTTAAAAAATAATATGTGCATAATATTTCCTATACTAACTCCTAAATCCCCAAGAACTTCAATTGCTATATAATCAATTCAAACATTTTATATTCTGATTTGTATTCTGTTTGTGAAAGTGCTTACTCTGTATCGATTCTTTATAAGATGACTGCTGATTCTCTTTACCACCTTCCTCTAGATTGCTTCCGGCTTTTTTTTTTTTGGATATTAAAATTAATAGCTTCTTTTCTTCTGTTTTTTCTTTCCAGTTTATCATATGTTATTAATAAGCTAAATAAGAACTGGAACTAGATTCAAAAGGTCTAGTGACATGTTAGATTAACATGAGTTCCTTTACTATATTCTCACAGCTTCCTTTGTTGCAACCTACAGCAATTAGCTGCAGTACCGAAACTATGTTCTTCCTAATCCTTAGGCTCTAATTATGGTATTGTATCTTTTGACGTGCCTTGGACTTGTTTCTGCGGTGTATATCCTATGTGGTTAAAATCCTACATACAAAATCTCCTACTACGTGGTAACTGAATGAGGAACTTAGATTAATGACAATTCATCAATCTAGTTTACTTGTCAGCAGCTGCTTCTCTCTGCCTTTCTTCTCTTAATCTTTAGTCTCTTTGTCAAAGGACGTGGGCAAATTGCTTGAGGGAAAGGAAAGAAGAATGCTAGTTTCTTTTCTTTCTTTCTTTCTGAAAGAGGATCTGCTGTTGGTAGTCATAAAAGGTATTGAATATGCTAGTATGTCTTTTGATAAGCATAGCATCTTCTGTCAATTTAATGCTCTGACTAACCGAAACAGTTATACCTCTGGATTTGACCAGCTTGTTAAATTGAGAGTGTAAGCTTGTGTGGGCAAAAGCTGAGGATTGCTGTGGAGGTTTTCTCTAGATGAATGGCCAGGGCTTAACTCATGGAAATTTCTCGTATAACAACATACCTCCACTCAAAAAAACAATAAGGAATCTCCTATTGGATCAACTGCTGTCGGCTTTCTTGGAACTTGGATTTCTTGTTTTGTTCATCTCTAGTTAAGAATTCCAGCGGAGGGAAAACTTTGAGTTTGGGGGATCGGTTAGAATTAAGAAGAATATATATGCCTAATTCTTTTTTTGTGATTTTAACTGCTGCTGATGGGGTTTCAGCGGTAGGCGTTTTTCTATGAGAGCATTTTTCATTAGGGCTATGAACAAGCATGCGTCTAAGCTTCACTAACAAATACTTCTAACAGTTTGCCAATTGGTTGTGACTAAGATTTTATGTTTTTCTGAAATTGAAGCATTTTCATTTACTTCAATTAGGTTATCATGCTGTATAATAATTAGTTGTGGATATCACTTGATCAGATTCGACAAGCAGAAGCTCAACAGCAGAAGACTGCAGCAAAGGATATGAAGCCAGAGCAGTTGGAGAAGTTGACAAAGTTGGAAGGTTGGCGTCAAGAACTGAGGTGTTTGGAGGATAGAAAGGCTGAACATGCTACTTCGTGAGAGAGGTTTGTTCTCATGTGACAACATGTGTAGTCTTTCATCAATTAGATCTTGTGATAGTGTAAACATCTCTTTGTCCAAACAATATTTATGCAATCCAGTTTTCTCCATGGTTCGCAACCTTCTGAATTTTTATTCTCTGATATGAAGATTTCCAAAATCTTTTATCATTTTCAGCTTGTATCTTTATGTTGATGTATGCTTGATTTCGAACACATCTTTTAAAAGTTCCTCCCTCACAAGTGTTAAAAAGTGGATATATTGTTTAGTTTGCGAAGGCATAAGTGCCTCTTTTGACAAGACAATTAAAAGTGATTACTTATTGAATCCATTTATTAGTTTTACAACATTTGTCAAAGTTCTATGTGCAAATTCAGACAAGTTGATGTAATAATAATTTGACAGTTCTATGAGATTTTTCGCAAGTTATTTATTTTATTCTTGTGCAAGCCTGATCTCCAGGGGAACAACCTGTCTTTTGAGTAAGTTACTTGGGAAATTAAACCCTAATGCTCGTCTCTTTGGATAATTTGGCTACCAATTCTTAAAAGCTTCCTGAAGACCTTGTCATTATCTACATTGAACAATTGAATCTTTTAATTTGAAGATGATTATCTTTGTAAATTTCACGAAGTGATGGTTAATTAGTTTCTCATTTTAATTTTTAGTATTTTAAAAATTATTTATTGTCTTGTTATATTCTTTAGTTATAACATAATTTTTTTACTAATTTCTATTAAATTTTGTCTATTCATAAATTTAAAACGCATTATATTGAAATTTAAAAATTTTGATAATATGTACTGTTAAAGGAAAATAAATAAATAAATAAAAATAAATAATGAAGGATATTATATAATGACTAAATAATACCATGACCGTGAAGTATTTTTAAAATGATAATATATGTATTTTTGTATCACTTCTAAATCATTTGGGTTATTTTGTAAATATTGTTATATACATGTAAATTATGTTTATATTAATTAACCATTTATTTGGATAAGGTTAAATTGTTTAATTTAGCTAAATTTAATTTTTTTTTAAGAAAACAAAATTTAAAAATGGATATAAACTTATATTGTCGTTTTAATTATAATTTGTAATAAATTTAATAAATTTACTAGAGATTATTATTATTATTATTATTATTATTAAAGACAACCACCACATTATCTCATATATCTATTCTTAAAATGATGTCTCAGGTCACTCGATATTTTATTATATATAAGGGTTAATAGTCAAATAAGGGAACAATATTTTCATATTTTTTCAGTTAATTGTTAAATCTTTTAAAATTTTTAATTGAGTGATTAGCGTTTTAAAATTTAACTAATTAAGTGAAAAAGACTAACGCCATCAATAACTCGACTCGATCCAACCTGATCTGACTTGACAACTCGGATCTAACCCGGGTACTACAATCTTTTTATCTTTTTCGATTAATTTTTTAAATATTAATCATTCAAATGAAAAATTTTTAAAGGTTAGTCACTTAACTGAAAATGTAAAAATATTATATTATGAACCTATTTTGAAATTTTTAATATAGGTTCATCTCATAAATAAATATTTTTACATAATATTTATAAATATAATTAAATTATTTAATTATTAGTAAATAAAAGTAATATTAATAAATTTAAAATATATTCTTATAATAATATATGTAAAATAATATGTATAATTCATAATATAAGATCAATATAATAATTATCATTAAAATTATTTTATGTGACTTTTATCATATTTTTAAAATAGATTTTTAATGAATTTTTATATAATTTAATTTTAAATTTTAAATTTTAAAACTTACTTTTAAAATTAAATTTTATTTTTAATTTTATTTTTAAATCTCATACTCTTTAGTGTTTAAACTTGTTCATATAAAAACTAAAATTGAGTAAATTTAAAGATATTGTCATTAATAATACATGTTTTTTACTGTTAAAAATCAAAATATTAAAAATTACTTAAATTATATAAAAATAAATTTAAAGAAATTTGAGAAGCTTCCTCAAATTTATAACTCTTTATTTTTTACTATTAACTCGTGTATTTATAAAAATAATTATAAAAAATTATTTAATTTTTTAAATTAAAACTTATATTCTCTTTTATATATACTTAAAAGAAAATTTATATTAAAAATTAAAATAGAACTTAATAAATATAAATTTTATAGGCTTTTTACTTTTATATGTATTATTAAAATCACTTAAATTATATAAAAATATATTTGAGGAAAGTCAAATAAATTTGATAAAATTTAGGAATTTCCTCAAATTTATTTTTTATATGAATAAGTTTAAACACTAAAGAGTATGTGATTTAAAAATAAATTTATAAATAAAGTTTAATTTTAAAAGTAAGTTTTAAAATATAAAAATTAAATTTAAATTATATAAAATTCCGTAAAATCTATCTTAAAAATATTATAAAAATCAGCTAAAATAATTTTAGTAACAATTATTATATTGATCTTCTATTATGAATTATACATATTATTTTACATGTATTATTATAAGAATATATATTTAAATTTATTAATATTATTTTTATTTACTAATAATTAAATAATTAAATTATATTTATAAATATTATGTAAAAAATTTATTTATCAGATGAACCTATATTAAAATTTTCAAAATAAATTATTAATCTAACCTTTTTAACATTTTCAGTTTAGTGACTAAGCTTTGAAAAATTTTCATTTGAGTTATTAACATTTAAAAAGTTAATCAAAAAAGGTAAAAGGATTGGAGTGAGGGTCGGATTTGGGTTGTTGGGTTGAGTCAAGTCGGGTCACTTGCGGATTTAGTCTTTTTCACTCAACTGGTTAACTTTTAAAACATTAATCACTCAATTGAAAATTTTAAAAGTTTTATCATTTAAGTGAAAAAATATAAAAAAATTGATCACTTATTTGACTATTAACCCTAAACATAATAAACATTACAAACATGAATTTATTGAATCAATAAGATAAAGTTCAAGAAAATAGTTCAATAATAATTCCTATAAGGAAATTTAGCCACATATAATGTTAATAAGTTCCCCGACTATCATATTGCCTATACAAAAAAAAAATAGAAAAGAGAAGAAAGAATAAAACTAAATTAATCTTAACACTCTTCTTTTCAATCCTTAATGCTGGAAAATCTAGAAAGTTAGAGTACTCTTGAAGAACTTCATGTTTAATTTTGATTTTCGCCTTTAGGAGCCACAAAAACTTGAATTTTGTCTCTTTAGGTAAGTTTTCTAATGATTAGCGATAGCTCCTAAGGTTTTCAACCCTTAAATATGTCCAAAACACCTCAAACATCCTGAAAAATGTGAGCCCCTTGTGCCATTTAATTTAAAATCTCATTACCCATGATTGTGGGAATTGCAGCTCTAAATTGGGGAAATTCCCACGATT
Organism: Pinacopodium congolense; assembly: GCA_028565735.1. NCBI lineage: Eukaryota > Viridiplantae > Streptophyta > Magnoliopsida > Malpighiales > Erythroxylaceae > Pinacopodium > Pinacopodium congolense. The sequence continues at coordinate 1,934,507 of JAOXYD010000135.1, forward strand.
GTGGCTTGCATTTTCTTCATGTTTCTCTCCTTCTCCTCCTTTGTTCCTAATTCATCTCCAAATGGAAACACATTATCTATTAATATAAATAAGGTCCAATTTATGCCCAATATCATCACTAAATACTCAAAACACATAAAATATGGCAAAAACGTCAAAAGAAAATAAATCTAAGTCTTAAACACAATAGTACTATCCTAAACATTCAATATAACACATTTAACAACTAAGAACACATGTCTTAATCCACACCTGTCAACTTCTCCATACCTAAACCTTTGCTTGCCCTTAACAAAAATTTCAAATGCAAGACACACAAAACACAAAAGTCAAGAACAATGCAACAATGAATGATAACTTGAATGTAGCAATGACTAGAGACCTTATAAAACTAGTTTGGCTAAGAACATCAATCATTTAAGGAGATCCAAAACATTCACTTATTCCATCACATCATAAATGTCTTCAAATTGAAAATGTACATTAATTACAACGTGGCTATCCTATTTTTACATCCATGGCATTTGTAAGCACGTACTAAGTTCAATTTACCAAATTAAAGGTTGATTATCACTAAGCAATCACTCATTAAATGTCTAGATTTTGAAAAAAGATCCATAGGTTTCACTTTTTTTCATTTAAAACACCAACTTTTAGATTTACTAAGAATAACCATTTATTCTTTTTATGTGATTGTGCATATTTTTTGGGGTATACCTCTAATTACTTAACTAAGTGATGTTCTTATGGGTTGGTTGGAGTGTTATTTTAGCCTTTTATGCAAAAGTGCATATCTTGTGGGACACATCATCAGTTACTCGATTATATCATAACTCATAACTACCTTTGCATTATAATTTTAACCCCTTTTATTTTTGTTTTTTTTTTCACTTAAGAAATTAACGAAGTAGATTTTGAATTACTTATTTCGTTTATGTTTTGAATATATACACTTCTTACTAATCAATTATCTCTATGAATGATCAGTAATACAACCTACCAATTAAGTCTAATTTTCATAAAAATTGCATCCAAACAAATGTAGAAGATGTAAGAAAAAATATGCAATATCCTAATAGTAGTAACTAAACAGGCGGTAGGCTATGGCCATCCATGGCCTGCAGGTTGTTATATATAATGTAAAAATATTATATGTAAATATTATATTATTTTATAATTATTATTATATTATATTATATTATATTTATATATAAGATGGACACAGCTGACCACGGGTTACCCACTATGCAGTAGTCCTCCATCTTATTTAATTTGCAATTTCAATGGAATGACAATCACAAGTAAATTTTATAAGATCATATTTCTTCACTGCTTAAACAACCTTATTCCTAGTTGAATCAATTCAATTCAATTTCATGCCATCTATGCATTAAACCATAATGCGTACAACCTATGCAATTCTCACATAATTTTTTATAAAATGAACAACATATAAAAAATGAGTAAAAATCTAGCACAAATTTAGAACATAATACTAAGTGTCATGCAAAATAAAAATGTAAATGCATATGATAACTCCCTATACTTAGGCAATATATCATCATCAACGTGGAAAGAAAGACACAAAAACAAACAATTAAACATAAAACAACATGTAAAACACAAAATAAAAAGAGCTATGAAAGGTAAGAAATGCTTATAAGGAGTGTTACGGAGATAAAGTTGGTGAGGGAATATAGACATTCCGAGCTTGAAAGAACTTTGGAAGCTTCTTGATCATGTAATGTTGTTGCTTTATCACTTGTGTTATTTGGGTCTCTATGGCATCCATCCGGCTCTCCATCCTTATGTTGTTCTCTTTTTCCTCTTGGTGTTTTCTTCCATTACATTGAGAACTTCTTTCCACTCCTCTCTTTCTTCAGAGCTATTTGAAGATGTGTCATCATCTATTGGTGGTGTTAGGGAGGAAGATGCTTGAGATATAGATGCAGCCTTCCCTTTTCTTCTCTTAAATGAGGTTCTAGACTAGAGATTTCAAAACTCTATATTATGGTGCTCCAAAATCTCTAATCTACGTAAGTGTATCTCATCAAAATAATCAAGTTTAAGGACACATGGAACATCTAAATCCACATTGCAATGCTTAACAAAAGTAGTAACAAGGAACACCATGCCAAAGTAAGTGCTTCTTTTTATGATAGTGTTAACTATGGATTAAAAAATTCTATAAGGTATGTAAATTTTGAGCTTATGATCCATGCACCAAAGGAAAAACAATTCTTGTCTATAATACTTATTACTTTTAGTTTTTTAAAGATAATTAAGCACATAAATTTAAGTAGTAATAAGTGTTTAATGCTTTTAAATAGTGCATTTTGTTTAGTTCTCAAATTGAATTTTTCCTCACCTGTAAGATGCTTCCAATAGTTATTCACATCATATTCATCATGATGATCAAGCAACTTGGTTTAGGCAAATTAAACATTATACACATAACTCTATAATCTAGCTTATATGCTTGATCATTCAAACAAAACCAAAATGAATCCATATTTGTAGCATTATATTGGATAGATGTGAAAAGTTTCAAAGTTAATAAAGGATATATAGCAAAGTCACATTGAATGAATTTTTTCTAACCAATGTGTGCAACCAAGTTCTTAATCTTATCTTTCAATCATAGGTGATTCAATAATGCAAAATTGAAGTACCTAGTTAGGATTAGAGCCCAAGTTCTATGATTAAGGAACTTGTTACCTTTCTCTTCATAATTAATAGGGAAACAAGCCCTAAAATTGCAACCATGTTGCGTAACCCTTCTTCGGAGACTTTTTGTTGCCTTTGGTCATTTGGTTTGCTAATATGCGCGTTCTTTGGTGCCATTGCAAAGAAAACATGCAAAAATAATAAGAGAGAGGAAGAAAAATGCAACTAAAGAGACAACTTAGTTTTGGCCTAGTGGTCGAGTTGATCCCCTAAAGTTATGACTTAAGTAGGAAGTTAGGGGTTCGATTCCCAGGTTGTCACCTTTCCCACAGTACCTTGTGTGCGACTGAACCACCTTGGTGGGCTTGTGGGGTGTTCACTGGGCTGAAGGTTTACCCTATTGGGCCCGAAGGGTCTAACTTCGTGTTCCTCCGATATAAAAAAAAGCAACTAAAGAGAAGGGGAGTGAGTGTACATACAAACTTGTGATTTATGTGTGAAAAGTGTGAAATATGATATAAAGTATGAAGTAATGATGGAAAAGTGGATGAAATTACAAGGTTTTGGAGTAAAAATGGAGGTTTTGTGTGTTTTAGGAGTGAGTAGAGTGCTATGAGAGAGAGAGGGTGAAAAAGAATGAAGTGGAAGAAGAAAGGAGATGGGAAATTGGGTTTAATGCAAGGGATGGTAGAGCTTGTCACGAACTACCAAATAATAAAATACCTAACTAATGTAATTAACTATGTAGTAGGATAAGTCAAGGTTAATCCCACGAAAAACTGGTAGTATTTTTTAACTATTCATAATGTTGCGTAAAAAAAAGAAAAGAAAAGAAAACCCCTAGATACAAGGATTTAAAATAAGTGAAAAGACAATTAACGAAATGAATGCAAACAAACAATAACACAAATATTAATAAAGGATAGCTAGGAAAAAGATATTATCTAGATTCATGAATTACAATTGATCATGGAAAATATAAATTGTGCTATTCCTAATATGTTAGCTTAGAAACACAAACAAGATCTTACATCCTAAGTTCTTTTAATTTTAGATAAGTTTTATACAATAAAAAACTTATTCTTAACTACGTGGTAACCTAGAACAAACTCTCTAGATTTAATGTCGTAGCAGCATTAACACACTAAGGAATAGTTAACTTAAGCCATAATCACCTAAGTTCGGATAATATAACTTTGAAAATTAAAACTCTATACTAAGTTGATTAAGTCTCCCTATAAAATCAATTAATCTATCACCATTTGTGGTGATTCTTAATGATAATTACATATCAAAAGTTTAAACCTAGTAATTAAATTAGAAATTAATAATAGGGTTATTAATCCTACTTATAATCCTTAATTTATGGCATTTAATCAGAGTTTCCATTCAGTCCTAGCATAAAAACACCAAACTCTTTAAATACTCAATTTAATTCTCATAATTATAGTTCAATTATCAATCAAATATCTTTAAACTCAAGGAAAAACTAAGCTAATATACTGAAATTAATAATAATATAACATGAAATTAACAAGAAAAAAGATAAAAAAAAACACAGAAATCCTAAAGAAAATAATAAGAACAAGACTGGAATTTAAAGAAATAACACTATATTAACATAAACAAAGGTTTTACATCTATTCAATCAAAACTAAAAGGAAATAGACAAGAAAATAAACTAAAATCACTAAACAATAGTAGAAATAATAATAAAATAAATTATCTAACACCTAAAACATTAATCTAAGGACATAACATGAAACAAAATCAAAAGAGCATGAAAATAACATAAAAACCTAAGGAAAATTAGAAGAAAACAAAGGATGCTCAAAGTAGGGAGCAAAAACTATTTGAAATCTACTTCAATCTTCTATTTATAGTCTTCCTCTAGGGTATGTTTAGAGAATGAAATGTCGAGGCTATCCTTCTTTATTTACTTTTTTTTTTGTTTTCTAGACATTCAACAATGATTTACTTATCTTCAATGCCCCATAAAACAACTATAGTTGAAGGACCTTGGATTCGTCCATCAACGGTGTTTGCCTACTCCTTCAGCAACACTTGTATCTACCGCCGTTAATGGCTCTATTAGGTCTCTTCTTATTTTTTTTGCTTCAATTACTCTCCAAGCTTGATTCTTTCAACTTAGATTTGTATTTTAAAGTCAAATCTGCATGTAAACTTAAAAGGAACACAAATTAAATATTTAAACATCAAAATAGGGATGAAATCACATTGAAATATATATAGAAATACTATAAAATGCATCCCTATCAGGGGACTGTCGTGGCTTTACCCACGATTGTGGGATCTAAACTTCCAAAAGTTATGTCACGATCATTGGAATTCCCATGATTATGGCTTTTACAGCCTTTTAATGTCCTTTTCTTCTCCTATTTTAACCCTCTTCTAAGCAATTTATCAATAATAAACCTTCAAGTAAACATCAAACACTCAAATGATCACATAACCATCATGAAATTTAAAAGAAAAACAAGAAAAGACAACTTAAAATCAAACTACAATAAACAATCCTATGAATTAACAAGGAAAAACAAACTAAGAACAAAACATGCTAAGTTTAAGGTGACTAATTTGACCATCACCAAATCAATCATGAAGAAGTAAGGACAAGGAAAGAAATCACTTCCCTTTCTTGTGAGACTAACCATTACCAAATCAATCATGAAGAAGTAAGGGAAAGGAAACTTCCCTTTCTTGTGAGACTATCCCTCCACAGTATAACTTGCACTTATGCCCATTGACTTTGAATGTTTGGCCTTTACTATTTTCCAATTCTAAAGCTCAATAGTTGAACACTTGAATGACTTTGAATAGGCCGCTCCATTAAGACTTAAACTTTCCTAGAAATAATTGAAGTCTTGAGTTGAATAATAACAACAAGTCATCGTTGTTGAACTCCTTATTCTTGATATGTACATCATGCCACTTCTTCATTTTTTTCCTTTTACAACTCGGTATTCTCATAAGCATTATACTTTATCTCCTCTAATTCATCAAGTTGCAATAGTATCTTCTCACTAGCTAAATTCCAATCAAAATTCAATTTCTTAATCTCTTAATATGCCCTATGCTCCAACTTTAAAGGTAAATGACAAGCTTTATTATACATAAGTCATAATGGAGTTGTACCTATACTAGTCTTGAAAGCGGTTTGATATGCCTATAATGTATCATCTAACTTTAAAGCTTAATCCTTTCTTAAACTATTCACCTCTTTCTCAGAGATTCTCTTCATTTCTTTATTAACCTCCTCCACTTGGATACTTGTTTATAGATGGTATAGTGTGGCCACCTTATGGTAGAGTCCATATCTTTATAGAAGTGCATCAAAGGGCTTATTGTAAAAATATGCTCCTCCATCACTTATGATTACTATAGGAACTCCAAACCTATTAAATATCTTCTTTTTGAACTTTTGCATCACCTTATTATCATTTGTTGGAGTGGCTATTGCCTTAGCCCATCTTAACACATAATCAACACCAACTAAGACATAAGAATTACCAAGAGTTGATAGGAAAGGTCCTATGAAATCTATCCCCGATACATCAAACACTTCAATCTCCAAGATAGTGGAAAGGAGTATCTTATCTCTTCTTGAAATGTTTCCGACTCATTAGCATATATCAAAATTTAGCACATATTCCCTAGCATTCTTGAACAAGTTTAGCTAAAAGAATCCAAATTCTAACATATGAGTCAACATCTTGTTTGCTCCATAATACCTTGCATAAAGTGAGCTTTGATATTGAGTTAACATTTCAAGCATTTCTTCTTCAAGAATAAACCCGTGAATTAAACTATTAGTACAAATTTTATATAAAATAGTTTCATCCTAAAGATAAAAAATACACTTAAACAAAAATTGCTTCTTTTGTTGATAAGACAAGTTGGAAGGAAGGGTATCACCTACAATATAGTTTGCTATATAGATAATCTATGGAACAATTAGGTTATTTACCAATATCAATGCTTCATTGTGAAATTACTCATTAATGTCTTCTTATTATTGCATCTCCCCTCCTTCAAGGCTTGATAAATGATCAGTCATTATGTTCTTTCTTCCCTTTTTATCTCTTATCTCATGTCAAACTCTTAAAGCAAAAGCACCCATCAAATAAACCTTGGCTTAACATCTGTCTTAGCAAAAAAATATCACAATGGTGCATGATCTAAAAAATAATAACCTTTAAGCTTATAAGATATGAATGAAATTTATCACATGCAAATACCATAGCTACTAACTCCTTTTAGGTTATGGTTTAGTTCAATTGTGCTCTCGCTAAAGTTTTGCTTGCATAGTATATAACATGCAACTTCTTTTCCTTCTATTGTCTAAGCACATCTTATGGCATGATTGTTAGCATCACACATAATTTCAAATGACAAAGATCAATCCAATGATGCCAAAATGAGTGTGGAGGTGAGTGCCTTTTTTCAACCTATTAAAAGTATGCAAGCAATTAGTAACAAAATCAAAAGGCCATCTTTGGTAAAAAATTTGTGAGAGATTTAGCAATGAGAGAAAAATCCTTTTTGAATTGTCGATAAAATCCTACATGTTCTAAGAATACTTGGATGCCTTTGATATTGGTAGGTGGTGGGATTTTCTCAGTGACTTCTATTTTAGCTCTATCCACTTCGATCCCCTTGTATGATATTTTATGACCCAAGGCTACTCCTTTATGAACCATAAAGTGACATTTCTCGTATTTAACACCAAATGTAACTCTTCACACTATTGAAGAACTCTATCTAAATTTGTTGAGAAATAATTAAAAGAGCCTTCAAAAATCGAGAAGTCGTCTATAAATACCTCCTTTATATTTTTAATCATATCAATAAAGATAGCCATCATACACCTTTGTAAAGTGACAGGTGCATTGCAAAGCTCAAAAGGCATTTTTATATAGGTAAATGTTCCATAGGGATAAGTGAAGATGGCCTTCTCTTAATTTTCTAGATAGATAAAAACTTAATTGTAACCAGAATAACCGTCAAAGAATTAATAGAATGCATAGCCGTCTATTCTCTCAATCATTTGATCCACAAAAAACAATAGAAAGTGATCCTTCTTAGTTTCCAAGTTAAACTTCCTATAGTTAACACAAACTCTTCAACCGATAACTGTCCTAGTGGAAATTGTCTTGCTTTTTTCATTCTCTATTACTGTCATACCTCTTTTCTTTAGTGAACATTGTAACTGAACTCATCCACTTACTATCCGAAATGGGATAAATTATTTTTGTATCTAAAAGCTTCATCAATTACTTTTTAACAACCTCATGCATATTAGGATTTAGTCTCCTTTTATGACTCTCTCACTTTCTTACACCCCTCCTTAGCATTATTGTTATGCATTACTACATTAGGGGTAATACCTTTAATATTTGAAATTCGCCATCTCATGGCTCTTATCCTCCTCTTAATGGTCTCTACTAACTTCTTTTCTTACTTCATATTAAGATTGTTTAATATGATAATTGGAAATGTATGATCCTTACCTAAAAAGGTGTATTTAAGGTGTAAAGATAAAGGTTTCAACTCCAAGATAGGTGGCCTCTCAATAAAAGGTGGGATAGGTGCCTCAGTTCTCTCTAAGGTTTCTTATTTTTGCTCCTTACCTATCTCCTCTTCTTCTTCTAAACTGTCATCACCCTTTAGTTCCATGACTTCCTTAACTTGCTTCTCTAACTACTTCATACATTTATTAACTACATCTATCTTTATGTAAGCATTTCCTTCTACAAGATTTTTTAAGGACTTACTCATGCTAAATGATTGTGGTTGATCATAAATAAAATTAATTCAAATTAATCTATCTTTTAATGCACAAATTCACATTTAATTAGAGACCAACTTTTCGGTAAGTGCACTGGTCATAATAAATAATATAGTTGAGTGTTTTTAAGACTTCGAGTATTGATCCCACAAGAAAGTGTATGCTTGATTGTAAATACTAGGTCAATCGAATTACAATTATCTAGAAAAAAACTCAGCTTTATGATTTATTGGAAAAAAGTACGGGTGATTTTCCTAAATTATCCAATTAAACCTTTGGTGGTTGATGATTTAATTGATGGATTGGTGACGCTTAATTTAGATATTTTCACTAAATTAAGACAATGCTATGGTTAATCTATTGACTTATCTCTATTGGTCCTATCTTGAAATTTGATTTTGCTTTAGACTTAGGTAATATGTTTAAAGCTTAGGAAGTCTATTCCTAAATTTCCTTAATTTAATACTAGTACCCTCATGATTAACCAATTCTTTGGTTATTTTACTTATTTAAATTACATTATTTATTGATTGTTTTAATAACCTAGGCAAAGATTGTCGGATCCTATATTATCTTATGGTAATATCCTAAATGATCAGTTCAGAACAAGTATTAATCATTCAATAAACAAAGATTAACTCACTAATCATGCATTAATCATTAATTAACACAATCAATCATCAATAAACACATTTAATAACTTAGCTAAACTAAAATTAAACATTAAGTGCATGAATTAATCAAAGCTAACAAAATAATTAACTTAAACAAGATAAACTTTGATTAATTAACAAAAACAACAATAATACACAAGATTTAGAATTTAGATATCACCAAACAAGATTATAAGATAAGATGATAATCTTACTCAAAACCACGTGATTATGAGGTTGGATCTATTATAAACAACCTGCAACGTGATTTTACAAAAGATTGAAACAAAAATAACCTAAAAACTAAACTAATCTAAAAATAGAATAAAATAATTGAGTTTTGATCCCTAAGTTACTTGGATTCAGGCCTTTGGACGTCCTCTGCATTTATAAGAAGGAACATCTAAAGATTGGAGCAAGTTGCAGCCATAACTGTTGAATATTCAAGTTAGAAAATAAGTCTGCCACCTTAATAAGGCGGGCTCGCCCACTTAATATGACGAGTTGGAGACTTCTATATTGCTCGTTTTTTTATACTAATACGGGGTCTTCTGGGGGTAATACGGCGGGTTAGTTAGACAGCCATATTTCTTCTGAAACTTGACTCCTTTTGCTCCATCAACTTATAAATTAGCATCTATAAACATTAATTAAACATTTAAACACTGAAATAGAAGTAAATATACAACAAATAACATTAAAAAACACTATGAAATTCACCCTTAACACTAAACTCCAATTGTTCATTCTTAATCCTTGGAACTAGCTTCCCTTCATGTATATCTACTAATACCCTTCTAGTGTTTATCAATGGTCTCTCCAAAATTAATAGACAATTTTATCTTCTTCAAAATCAAATGCAACAAAATCAATCAGAATTATAAGCTTACCTTCTTTTACGAACATGTCTTCCACCACTCCATAACTTTTCTTGATGGATTAATCTACCAATTAGATGAACATAGAAGTTGGCTTCACTGCGCCTAGTTTAAATTTCTTGAAAATAGATAAAGACATCAAGTTAATACTTATTCTTAAATCACATAAATACTTAAAAAATTCAAGGTTACAAACAATATAAGAGATAATAAAACTCTCTAGATCTTGCAATTTGGATAGTATGTGACTGGTGATGATGGAGCTACAACTCTTCATTAAGGCTACTGTTTGATTGCCCTCTCAAGTCTACTTGTTGGTTATGATATCTTTTAGGAACTTAGCGTACTTGATCATATTTTCCAATACTTTCATAAATAACAAGTTGGATTACAACTTCTCCAAAAACTTAGTAAATTGTGTATGAAAAGGAAGTTTTGGCTTGTATGGCAGTGGTAGCACATAAGGCTTCTCCTCCTTTTTCTCTTCTTATTTCTCTTAGTTTTTCTCCTTTATGTTTTCAACCTTCTCACGTAGTTCCTTTTGTGACTTACCATTTCTAAGTGTGATTGCCTTTAATTGCTCCCTTAAATTGGCTTTCATGTCACTTGTAAGGCTCTTTACACTTGATGACAAAGTATTGGCAAGTTATCCAACTTAAACCTTCAAGTTATAGATGGAAGATACGTGATTCTTCACTATTTAGTCAAACTTAGCTTTCATCCTCTTTTAGCCTTCTTCTTGACTATTAAAGTTGGAACCCAAAACATTTATTAACTTTTCCATCTTATTCTCTAAGAATCCAAGTCTATCTTGTTAAAAACCAAGTGGGTCTTGTGCTATCACATTGTTACTTGCATTGTTAGTCCAAGAGAAATTTAGATGGTTTTTTACTTAAGATTATATGAATTTGAATAAGGATTATTACCTTTTTATTGTGCTCCTATGTAGTTCACTTGTTCTATACCGTTAGTCTCCATCATGAATTAATTGATGGTGTCATAACTGTCTCGTCTATATAGCTTACATTTGAGTTACACGACCTTCACTGAAGAGGAAGAAATGCCTTGTAAGTTGCTTAGTTGCTTAGTGAGGGATAAGAGTTTCACTCAGAGGGCTGTGATGAACTCGTCGCATTCTATCAAATAATAAATTCTTAATTACTCAAACAAAGCAGTAATGATGAGATAAGGTCGAACCACAGAGAGTCGGGATGCAAATGTTATTTCAAATATTGCAAGAAAAAGAAAAATAAAACACTATGAAGAGATGAAAGCAAAATAAACTAAGATGCAAAAGACACAACCCAAAAGACAAACACAAAGCAAATTTAGAAAAGATGAATAACAATAGTAAAGAAGTGGGGTGGAGATATCTTTAGGATTTTGGGATGATCGTTGATCTTAGAATCTAAATAAGAGGTACTATAG
>JAOXYD010000135.1:1948678-1970199 GCA_028565735.1 Pinacopodium congolense
GACTTTTTATATAGTAGAATTAGGCTTGGTATGATTTTTATTTTTAGTTTTTATTTTCTATTTTTTAATATAAAAATAAAAAAGTACAAAAATTCATAAAAACAACATACTAAGATAGTATAGAAATAAAAAATAAAAAATTAATATTAATATTAAAATATTAAAATAACAACAAAAAATTACAACTAATAACTCAACTAAACAACTCCTAATTAATTATGTTATTAATCTATGTCTTTTATATATGTGTCATGATCACATAATTTTGCCTATTGTGTCATGTAAATATGTAATAGAACATTTCTTTTATTAATTAATAAGCCTTCTGGCATAATATCTATTTTGGTTTTTAATGTTTGAATTAGAGTTAAAAAATTATAATATTTATATAAATATTTAAAAAATCTTAATATTTATAAAATATTTTAAAAGTAATAAAGATAAAAATATTTTTATTAATTTTTATTGACATGATATTTTTATAAATATCACATCAAAAATTTTTTGATATTTTTTTGATATTTTATATATTTGATTTAGTAATTTATAAAATATTGAGATTTTTTATTAAATTTAATTTCTATTAATATTAAATATTTTTAAATTTTTAAATGTTTTATAAATGTGACTCGGTGGCTTAAGTCTTTTTAAATGATCGTTAGTTTTTCTACTATAGAATAACTATGAAGAATCTTAATATTAATAAATAAAAATTACCAGAAATTATACTATAATTTTAAAGAATTATGGCTAAAATGAAAAAAAAATAAAATTAATGCTTGTGTCAATGTATTGCGATGGCAATTTTTTTCATAGAACAGTACTGCATCAGTATTGATCTGTATCGGTATGGGAATCGGCTAATTTTTAAAAATTATAAAATGATTCCAAATTTTATAAAATTTACAAAGTAGTCCCTGTATATATTATATATCCATGTCAACATAATTTCAACCAGTCTCAAATATTCAATTAATACAATAAATTCAATACAATTTTTACATAATTTCCGTACATATTAATATCAATTTTCACATTTTCCTCAAATAAATTATAACTTGAATTAATGTAAGAAAGAACAAAACATCAATTCATCTATTTTTCAAATAAATGTCAACTTGTTCATAATATAAAATGAAGAATAGAACATCAAACTACATTGATGAATATCATCAAATAATAATCTCCAGTCATATTATCATTATCAATTGTATTCAAAGTTCAACCATCGTATAATAAAAATAATACATAGAAATATAAATGCTACAACTGAGGTCACAATCCACCACAAGAACTTTATAAAACGAAATTGAATCCTGAAACAGAAATATTAATAGTTAGTATATATAAAATTTTACAGATACATTAAATGAAAATAAAAAAGAGGGAAAAAAACCTAAAACTACATGAATTTTCATTCGCCATCACGACATTCGATGAAATTCAACTGTATCCATCTATCATCTGTCACGAAGTCCTTATCATTGAGAGGAAGCTGCTCATTACTATTATCCAATATCATGACATCAAATAATATGTCAATATCCTCCTAACCCACATCTCCCTCAAAGTCACTCTCATGCCAATTGGAAACCCTATCCGGCAAAATATCAATATTATCCAAAGAAATAGAATCTAAAGAACTAGTTGTTCTACTTATAGTCATAACAAACAAATAAAATTCAATAACTAATTAGATTCAATAAATTATATTCAACATAATACTGATAATAACAACATACATCTCTGGATGCTTCAAATTATATCTCACATATACAAAATCATTCAATCTCTTGTGTTCCAATCTATTCCTCCTCTTTGAGTGAATGAATTCGAACGTGCTCTAGTTCCTTTCACATTCAGTCGCACTAACACATTCATTCAAAATACGAATTGCAAACATTTGCAAGTCAGGAATACAACTGTCAAAGTGCTCCCACCAATCAACTATAAAGCAATAAAGAGAATGTTATAAAAAAATTGAAGTAATGACTAATTTTAAACAATTAACAAAAGTAAAGAAATGTATACCTGGGTTGAGATTGTGTCTTTTCTGTATTGTTACAGGCATCCCGAAATTAACTCAAAATTAAAAATTTCCAAATTTATATATTTTTAAATTGAAGAAAATCCAAATTTAACAAAATCAAATGCAATTGATGATTCTATTAACTCATTCATACATCTAATTACATGAATATATATATTCAATTTCATGAAAATATAACTCAATTTCACCCAAAATCAAAAATTTCCAAAATTATCTATTCTTAAGTTGAAGAAAATTCAAATTCAACTAAATCAAATGCAATGGATGATTATATTATTTCATTTATACGTCTAATTACATGAATATACATTCAATTTTATAAAATATAACTCAATTTTACCTAAAATTACAAATTTTCAATTCTAAAACCCATATTATACCATAATTCAAAATTAATTCAATATATATATTCATATAAAATTCACTTATAAAATACTTATAATTGATGAATTAAACAATACTTGATTGTAATCTGTCGAAGATGAAACTTATTGTTGGAGTTGTGCTTTTGAAATTTTTTAGTGTTTTAGGTTTTTAGTCTTATAGGAGTGGTTGTTTAGAGGCTTGGAGTTCCGAACGATGGTAGTATGGGAAGGATTTAATTCAAAATTTTGAATTTTGTGTAAATTTTTTTTTTTTATAATAGAATCAAAAGGAAGGTCAATTGGTCAAAAGATTTGAGAGATAAAAGAGGGATGAAGATAAGAAATACAAGAAAAAAAGATGTTTGAATGTTTTTTAATAAATAATTGGTCGACCGATAAATTCTTGACCAATATAATTAAAATTAATAATTATTCAGTCAATTGAGAATATATTATTAATCGATTAATACTTATAAAAAATTTGTTTGATCGATCAAATTGAATCGGTCGATTAAAATTCTTTTTATTTATATACCGGCCATCAGTATTCTAGAATCGGTTCAATACCAATCGATACAAATCAATATTTTTGATACAAACTGGTATATTATACAATACGATATACACTTTAATCCAAACTTGTTTACTGGTATGTACGGCGGTACCAGTATTCGTTACCTGGTTTGCGTAATTAGCTCAAAATTAAAACTTCAATAAAAAGCTGTTAATGGATTCCCGCACAACGTCGAGACCAGCTTAGGCTTCCAAGGGCCTCTCCTTCTTGCATCCCTGCGTGTTAATTGTACTATCCGAAGCAGTATTTATCTACAAAATTTTTTCTTTGTTTCTTCTTCACGTAGTCTGCAGAAGTAGGTACAAGACACTATCTTTAACTTTCTTGGGTTCAGGTACGGCGATTGATTATTTTGAATTCGATTAGTAGTAATGGCTGCCTTTTTCACTGGATTTTTTTTTCGTTCATAGCCAAAGCTTCCAGGAGGTTGACAACAATTTTGGAGGCATTTCTCTTATTGCTATGAAGTGAAATTCATGGCGTACTTGAATCCACGCGTTATTTCCTTCTGGAGGGGTTTTAATTGCTTCAGTGGACCCTTCCCAACGACTCCAAGAGTTGTAAACAGCTTCTGCAAGTTAAAGACTAGTGCTTTCACTTACAGTTCTTCTGCTCTGTTCAAAAAGGTATTCCTTTAGCTTGTTAATATGATATTTATCTTCAAACCCAAGGGAACTTTCTTGTCAATTCGTTGTATGAGTTGCGATTGGATTATAATTTTCCGTCTTATGTGAATCAATAAAATTCTTGTATGTAACTTCTCTAATTGTTTTTCATTTGTTGAATACATTGGGTCTTTGTCTCTCAGGGATGCCTCAAATTTTCCAGGTCGATTTCATGTTCATCTCAAGATCTTTCTGCAAGTTCTCAATATAGTCCACATATTTCTTCTGAAAATGAGTGTACGGAACAGCAGGCTTCAAGTTTTGATTCTGTCAAGTCTAAACAAAGTACAGTGTATGTTGATTCTTCAAACGGTAGAGTAATGCTGATAGATGGCACAGCAATCATTTACCGAGCTTACTACAAACTTTTAGGTATCACATAGTTGCTGCATTGTCTTTTAGTTGTATGAAAATTTTGACTTTACTGAAATAATTGTAATCTGTACTGTTTTAAGCTTAGTTTTCTTGTTCTAGATTTATAATGTGTTTGGCTGGTACTAGGTTCACTTTTTTTTAATTATTTTTTTACATTGAGTTTAATGGCTTTATGAAGATTTGAACTATAGTGAAGGAGGATGTTTTAAGTCTACTTTACCGCTATTATAGATCTATAAGTCTCTATGATTGGGTTTATTCTTTTTTAATTTGAGCTTTATACCTTTTTCTTAGAACTTAATTGAATTACAAAACTACGTTAATTGCTGGGGATGCAGGTTGATGGAGTTACATTTAAATTAGTCTCAGTAAGACTTCTGCACTTCTATATGTCCCTTTTTGCCTATTGGGCAAGTTAACAGCACAAGATAATCTGCAAGATGTTTTATGCTAGATGGTTAAAGACAAGTGCGGACTGTTTTCTTCGTTATCTATTACTTAAAAAAGTTCTAATGAAGTGCCTTGGCTTAAACCAGGACCAATTATGAGTTAGATTTTGGGATGATAATTGATTTAAATTTTTCATAAGCTTCTTGGACTTACTATGATCTTGCACTTCTGTTCAAACTTAGCTACTTTTTTATTCAGGAGTAAACTGTTAAATATATTTAAATTTCAACTATATTATATGCCTTCATTTATATTCAAAGTTCGCTTCTTGATGTTTCTTTCCTTTTACTGGTGCAGCAAGGTTGCATCATGGTCATCTATCACATGCAGATGGTAATGGAGATTGGGTTCTAACTATATTTTCATCATTGTCACTTGTGAGTGCTGGACCAAACGTTTATGAGATTCGATTTTGCTGTCTTTCTGTAGAGCTTTCTGATGACTTTCTTAGGAGTAATGATTTGTACAGTATTATGGAAACCAAGAAACAATCCTTGAGAAAAAAATACACTTGTATCTTAAAAATAGGCATAAAAAGTGATGTTCTTTAATTTGCACCTTTTCATTTTATTGATTTCATTTTTAATCTGCCATTTTTTCCAACAAAAGGGGAAAAAAAACACACCAAAGATTATCTATATGGCATTTACAATCTAAAGATGTAATATTTAGTAAGCTTAGCCCATGTATTTGTAATAGTGCGCAGTATAATATTCCATGATAAGAGAATATAATATTGCTAAATAATACCTACTATTAGATATATGTAATGTTCTTATATTAGATACATACTAAAATTCTTTCACTAAATACTAAATCTTCATTATCTTCAATACTTTCCTTCAAGGTAAGTGGATGTTATCCATGCCGAGCTTGTTTATGAATTTTGAATCTGTGAATGGAGAATTTTGTGAATTGATAAAATAAAAATTTCTATATACTTTTTTTTCCCTTTTATCTTTTTCGGGAATTTTCCTTTTTTTTTGTTGATATTTTTGGTAAGGCCTGAAATCAACCAAAAACCTTGATAGTGAAAGAAATAGCATATTTTTAGAGGGTCAGCTGCTGAAAGAAAATAGTGATGATAGTGTAATTGAAAGAGAGGTTGAGCATGGAAAAGAGACATTTGTAAGATAGACAGAAGTTAGAAGTAGTGCTCTCAATGGCCTGACAGAAGAAAAGAATAGAATAGAGTAGAGTAGAGGTAATGGAGTTTTCAGTGTGCCATCAAAAGAAAAGATAAAATAGAGATCAAGATGCTCTCAGTGGCTGTTACATATAAAGAATAGAGGTAGCAACGCTCTCAATGAGCTGACAGAAGAAAGGGGCTCACTAGAAAAGGAGACATCATCAGACAATAGAGAAATAAATGATCTAAAAATGAAGGAACAAAGGATTTTAGGTTCCTAGATTGGAACTTGGTTCAGATACTATGTGCAATTGAAAGTAAAGAGTAGGAAGGAAAGAAATAATTTACACAGTAGTTTAACATGGTCCAGTTGTAAGGCCTATGTTTGTAGACACACAAACCACCATGAAAGAGTTTTAAGTTATATTGTTCACTAGGTTTAGTCCATCTATTTATAATAGGCGGGGAATTACAAGATCTCATTAAAAAAAAAAAATCTAAAGAGTACATGAACTAATCTAATGTTGCATATACAAAATATTCCTATACCAGATACAAGATAGTATTCCTATACTAAATATTAAATCTCCATGATCTTCAACCTGCTAAAATAGTGAATAATATCAGGTTTAATTTTTTTTTTCCACACTTCATACCTTCAGACAATGTTGTGGTCTACATGAATGTATGGGAAATTTTGTTATGGAATTTCAGGACATGGGGAGATAATGAAATTACTGATGTTGCCTCACATAGTGTTTCCCTTTCCATTCTTTTTTGTCAAGTTTTTTGTCTAAGGTATGCGTGTTATGTCATCTGCAGATCATTGATGTTTTGGAATTCATCCCTTCTCATGTGGCGGTATGATCACAATTATTCTTGTCTGCTAGTTTTCTTGTTTATCTTGAAGAGTCAAAATCAATCTACATTGGATTATGCATGCCTCAACTTGATAATGCCTAACTATTTTCATGCTTGAGTTCAAGTTGGAAGTCTTTAAGTTGATCAATGTTGAATTTTGTCAGTTTTGCCCGATTATTAAGCAAAAGAGACAACCAGTGGGCCAAGTAGTGTATGATTGGCATAGTGATATAACTTGACTCAATGCCTTGCAGCTGATGTTTTAATCTTTCTACAATTGGATTCAACATTGACTGGTTAGGATGATAGCTCATTTAGTTACTGTTGTATTGCGGTTTAAATTTTTTGAGTTGTTGCCAAATTATATGGAATTAATTTAACATCTGCGGCAGGTTTGTGAACACGAAACTGTCAAATTGAAGTGTAAAACAATGGTTAAATATTATGAACAGCATGATGGTTTATTGTGCTTCCAGATAATATTGTTGCTTTTTTTATAAAAATTTTTCGGTTGAGTATGAAACGAACTATGCTAATGTGCATGAGATGTGTTTCTCAGGCAATTTTGTAGGTTGGATTTCAACAGTTTACAAGTCATCTGATATAGCTGAATGACATATTGACTCTGCGATCAAGATTATGAACTATAAAAGTGTTTGAATCAGCATAAAATGTTTAAATAAAAATTACTGGTTTATATCTGTATGTAGATGGCCCCGAATGTTAGCACTGGTTGTGGTGCACTTTAAGTTCTGAGTAATTGCTTATATGCTCCACCATATTAGCTTCGGAAAATTTTTCTGTTTTTAGAAATTTATGTTGTGTTATTGTATTAGCTGCCACGACAGATGCTTGTATGCTGATATATGCTGGCTTGGAATATAGTTTTATAGAGTTTCTGTCAAAGAAATGGTTGGTTTTCTATGGAATGGATTTTTCAACATTTGTATGGCTTTGTGGAATATAATGCTCTCTCTTTCTCTCGCTTTCTACCTCCCGCTATACATATGATTCTAGTTGTGGTTATTGGTTATTCTCATTGCTAATTTTACTGCCAAGCCAGATTAGTTTGCCCTAACAGTTGGTTGCTATTTCTCCTTGCAGGTGGTGTTTGATCATGATGGTGAGAGACAATTTTCAGATTTTCAAGTATTAGTTAGGTCCTCATAACTTTTTTTTTTTGGTGGCTTTCCATTTCGAAGGGTCAATGACGAGCATTACTTGCTAGTTCAGGTGCTACCTGAAACTTCAGATTGATCCAAACGTTCCAAATGTCCATGAAATATGGAACTTTCTCGAAAAAGGAAAAACCTGAAAACAAGCATGTCATCTGTTATGGATGGGGTTAAAAGCAAATGAAGTTCAAGTCTGTCATTTGATGATAATAGGGTTCAAAAACATTCCCTTATGTGTGTTTGTTCTGATCTTTGAGTGAATCTATAATGTTACTTGCTTATTAATTGTGTTGGTGGTGCTAAAACCACAACAAAAACTGTCTTCAGTCGTTTAAAAGATGACAATACTATAAAGGTTTTGTCTTCTTCACTTTGGTTTTACATCGGTGAAGAAATAGTGCTGGCGAGTACTTGTCATAATGGGCTGGTGGGGCAGCAACTCTGGTACTTGGTGGCAATGTTAGTGATGAGCTGGCCAACAATTGTTATTTGGGAAAGGACTGAGTGAATTAACCTAATTCACGCCTATTAAAGATATATACACATATATATTTATACATGCATAGCAGTACAATGAATATGTTGTTAAATAATAGCCTTATATCAACAAGGATTATTCCTATGTTTATTGAAATGTTCTTTCTGAAGCCTCTGTTGAAAATCATAATTTCTCATCTTATCCTTCACGCTTAATATTTAGGGGGGCAGTTGGATAGGTGAGGCAGATATTGGAGAAGCTTTTGATTCATATCCTCATTTCAAGTTTTGGTTAAATGGAAGAGTAGGTTATTGGAAGCAGAAAATGTGACCTAGATAAAGAGTCATGTTTATTGCGTGATGCTTATTGTTTGATTCAAGGGTGGGTGCTAAAAGCAGAATATCTCACCTTTAGATGTTTATTCGCTTCTTGACCATCATGTTCTTTCTTTGTACAGTTAATAATGGATCTGCGTGAATTTTGGAGTACTCTGGATTGCAAAGTTGTTCCAACATTGTTTTGATAAAACAAAATTTTCCTTTCAGGAGTTCCTTTTGGTCATAGTTATGTTTCACCCAAAGAAAATGTCATGGCAAAAGGTATGTTCATGATTTTATGAATCTTCACATGATCAATTTAACAATCACTAAGGCAAGAAAATCATATTTTTGGGAATATTTTGAGATTTTTACAGTGAGTTTGTAGTATCTAGAAAGCAAATGAATGTTAAATTTTATGTTAAAAAATTGAACTCCTTTTATTTCCTTAGAACTTCTTCAAATGCCATTGGCTTCACGATATAAGTATAGGTGGCCCATAAGAGTCACAATCTCTAATCACATGCTGATGATATCATGCAATTAATTTCAGAAGTTCCATTATTTTACTTGAATGTGCTTGGTGAAGTTTTACAAGTTAACTTTGACATTAAAGGGATTTGTATAGGTGTTTTTGGCTATTGGTGCGTTGCTACCCTCTTAGGATTTGTAATGTTGTTGATAAAATTTTTATGTCTTTCGGGATAAACAATTTTTTCTGTGGGATAGATGTGTTAAATTACACAAGAACTGTTAGGGTATTGTTGTTTCCCAAAATATGTCCTAATAATTTCATAATAAGCAAAATATGTAAACAGTTCCTTTAGTTAATGAACTTGACATCATGACGAAAGAGTAGTTTAAGTCCTGAATTAGGAGTAGTGAGCCTTGCGAAATATGGTTTTGACTGGGGCTAGACTGAAAGCCTCCTTGGGCTTTGTATTATTATTGTGTGCAAGTGGTTTTGAAACGGGAAAGAATTGACATATCCGCTCAAAGATTTCAATCTACTATGAAGATTGTTCTGTTTTCTTGTTTGAGTTTCAAATACAAGCTTTAAAAGGAGTATGATATGTTGTATGATAATCATGAAAGTCATGCAAATCTGGTTGTTATCTTTCTATGGGCTATAAAACGCTTGGTTAAGACAGCTTGTCAAAATCAAGTTCTGATTTATTTGATTGGTGAAAAAGTTCTCTATCCCAAGTAATCAATGTCTATACCCATAGGAGGTTTATCTCAGTGCCTTCCATGATCCTTACCCGATCGTGATACTTAGTAGGTATAGATGCTGCATTGCCCTTTGGAATTGCAGCTGTTCCCAAAATGTTTTTCAGACGTATTCTTAGTTGGCTTGGAAAGAAAAAGATTAGCTGTCCTCTCATTGTACAGAACTTGCAGCTAGGTTTGATGCCTTAGTTGATCTTCCTGCATTTTATGGTACTTGACCAGAGTCAATCAGGTTTCACTTTTCCATAATTAATGTACCGGCATTCTAAATTTGCCTTCACATTCTTAATGCTTTTGTTTAGCATCAAAAGTGCTTATTTATTTATTTATTTAATATAGTATTTCCAAAGAATCTATGCTGCAAAATAATGTATATTAAAGTGACCATACATGGCAAAGCCTTTGTATTGTAGTGCAAAAGTGCCTAGGCCACTTAATTCAAAGTCCTGGTCCAAATATTGGAATCACGGATAAGGTGCATCAACATAGGACAATTGAAGAAGTCCAAGCTCGCACCTTTATTCGAGCTTTGCATATGCAAGCTTGAACCACATGCTTCTCTCTCTCTTTTTTTTGCCCCTCTCCCTATGATATTTTTGCGTCCTTGTATTCTGTTCAAATTGTTTATATTAAGTTTGTAGATAAGATCAGATTGTCCTTTTCTGGTCTCTATGTTACAATACTCACTTGTAAAATTCTTCAAAGATGTTAACCTCACTTCTTTGGAATGGATACTTCTGCTTTTTGTCAATTTCCTAGACCTGGTCATCACTTGTCTTCTCAGTGCTAGAACGAAATTTAGTTCTGCATAACATTAGCTTCATAACAAAAAGTGTTTTGATTACCTAATAGGTCTGAATTTTCGTCACACTCTTTATCCTGCATATAAGAGCAACCGCCCTCCTACTCCTGATACCATAGTTCAGGGACTTCAATACTTAAAAGCATCCATCAAAGCAATGTCCATTAAGGTTATAGAGGTAAATGGCTGCATATATGTAGTTTAACAGTGATTGATTCTAATCTTAAATTATAATTAATGTAACTTACACACAAAGCAGGTACCAGGAGTAGAAGCGGATGATGTCATTGGAACTTTAGCCATGAGGAGTGTCAATGCTGGGTTCAAGGTGAACAATCTTAGAAGCATTAGCAGCATTAAACTTAATCTGGAACTTGTTCAAATGGGTTCTTCTGTTTATATTTTGATCTTGAAGGAGAATAAGTAGTTGATAAATTACTTAAAAATGTTTTTTTTTCCCTGTGAAATTGAAAGCCTATTAAGTAGCTAAAATTGCTTGACAGCTGGGTAATTTGAGGAACTTGGAATTATATTTGTATCTACTTCTCTTAGGATGGTTGGTCCTTGATTTGCTGTCTTTTGTCACTGAAACTCTGGAATCTTCATTACAATATTGGAATCTTAATTCCTGAGTGTCAACCATAAACAATATCTCCCTCTATAGGCAAGAGACTCTTCTGGATTCACATAGTGATAATAGGGCTAGTACTGCATTGTTCGAACATTTAGAAGCACTAAGTTCCTATGGCACTATCATGTCATAAGCTTCTTCCATCCTTTCTTTTTTTAAATTTCTGAATCGTGATCCTTGATTGTGTTTCTTTCTATCAGGTACGAATTGTTTCTCCAGA
This sequence comes from Pinacopodium congolense, assembly GCA_028565735.1. Taxonomy (NCBI): domain Eukaryota; kingdom Viridiplantae; phylum Streptophyta; class Magnoliopsida; order Malpighiales; family Erythroxylaceae; genus Pinacopodium; species Pinacopodium congolense. The sequence continues at coordinate 1,960,001 of JAOXYD010000135.1, forward strand.
CAAGGACTTCTTTCAGATTCTCTCTCCTTCATTGCGCCTATTGCGAATTGCACCACGTGGTTTTGGGTTGGTATCCATTCAACTTTGCAATATTTTATCACATTTTATGCTGACTGTTTGTTTTTTAGGTTTGACTGATAAGAAACTGTCATTTTGCTAGAACTTCAATGATCACTTACTGAATAAATACCTTTTGTTTAGGCAGAATTGCAGCTTTTGAGATGCAATGGAGTAAAAGTTTTGCATTTGGTCATTGAAATGATTGTGCAGAAAATGAGTTTTTAGGAAACACTATAACTTTCAAATATGGACAGCCTTGCAGCTGAGACAGAGAGATAAAAGGAAAAATGCATTTGAAGTCAAAATGCCATATCAACCTCCTTGCCTTCATTTAGAGTTCTGAAGAAATAACTTGAAGAGTAATGTCTATCAGCTTTTATTAGTGTCAGACATTAGATTTCTATAGCATCTTTTGCCAATGGCTTTGTTTTGTGTGTCAACCATCTTATTTCATAGCAAAGCTTATCCCCTGGAACAAAGAAGCCATACTTTAGAATTCTCTTTATTATATTTCATCTTTCTGATCTTCTTTTTGCCAATGATTTAGTGTTCATCGGGTTTCTATCCCAGAATTTAAGTTCTGAATGTACCTTTAGAAGCTTATGCAAACTAAAATATACAAACATGCGTCAAATTTAATGATTTGACTTCACAATGGCCGTTGTAAAAGAGATAGGTTCTTACCCATCTGTTTATAACAATAGGCACAAGCTATAACTAATTATTATGTAAATATCAAACATATAAGTCTTATATTATATAGGACATATAACATAACACTTCTAACCCTCTAATAATGTTTATTATTTCACTTCTTCAGGATGGTTTCATTTGGACTGGATGATTTCGCCAAATTATATGGATCGCTGAAACCTTCTCAGTTTGTTGATATGATTTCACTTGTGGGTGACAAGTCTGATAATATTCCAGGTTATCATCTGCAGCTTTTTCTGTTAATTCTAATCTCATTCTGAGGATCAATCTCTTGCTGGATTTGATGTTGATTTTCTTTGAGCAGTGGTAGGCAACTATTTTCAATTTTTGTGTTTCAATTTTTGCTACATGTCGATTCTCTTTTTTAAAAATTAAAGTGCAGAATCTGACAAATATAGAGAAATGAGATGACAGTGTTTTGGTGAACACCGACAGTCTATGAAGTTCAAAAGTATTCCTGGCCTTGACTTCGATGTCTGTCCTCAGTTATAAAACACATCATCCTTATCATATCTTGGTCCCATCCCAGTACTTTACTCCAAAGACCAACCAAACCCCAACTCTGCCTACTTCTTTTCCTCCAAAAGCCAGAAAGGAAAGTTAATTAGTTGATATTCCTGAAGAGTGCACATTGTATGGTTCTGCTTTTATTAGATTTCATTTATAGTATTTGCCATTTCAATGACTAAAACTAGGATACAAAAGTGGAATTTGATTAGAATGAGCGTCAGTAACTTGAAAATGAAGAGAATGGTTTGGATCATGTGATTCCTTTATGAAATTGCGCAAGTAGCAGTTTTCTGGTGATTAGTGGTTGGTGGATTCCAGTAGTGAATGAAGTGAATCATAATGTTGAAAAGTGACTACTTTTAGATGCATTAAATTCTTATACCATTCATGTATCAACTGATGGTTTTTGAAATTGAGAGGGTCAACTGCAGCTTCTGGTCCTAATAGATACTAAAAAATGGAAATCTTGTACAAAAATGAAATCCTTTCACTAACTAGAGCAAATGTGGAAAGTTGCACGAATTTACTTCAGCATTAGTGTAAAACTTAAGGTGTTTAAAAAAATTCAAATAAGTGGTGAATGTTTTATGATGCTCTTCTAGTTCTAACATTTAATTGGAGAGCAGCTTTGATAGAGTAAGGAACTACAACTATATTGCAAAGAATCAATTATAGGGAAATAGAGAAAAACAAAGGAAACAATAAATATGACTGTATTGAGAGCTAAGCTGAAAACAGTAAGCTTCCGGCCCAAGCCTGATGGCTGCCTATTCTACTAAAAAGGAAATATGCCCTGCCGAAAACCATCTGCCTAATATATATGCTCCTATCTGCCTAATCTTCAAAGAAATAAAACCCTAACTACCGAAACCATATCTAAGCTTCCTACTAAACATGTAACTCTACTAATCATAATTCTACTAATAATAATATTTATTTCCTTCTAGAATAAACCAACAATGGTTTATCCTTAGTGCTAACACTGCCAACCCCATTGAAAAGAGCCTTGTCCACAAGGCCAGAGTCAGGAAATTGGGCTTTGAAGTCAGCAAGAGTCATCCAATGAGACTTGTCGCATGGGCGATTCAATGAAGCCACCAAAACTTCTGGAACAATAACACCCTGGTTTTGCTGTTGGCAGATAGCAAGAATTGCATGGGGATGAAACCCTTCTTCCTCCACTGCCAACTCCTTGGGAATATCAATGATAGCTTGATGGTGTCCAGAGACCTTTTTGAGCTAAGAGCTGTGAAAGACAGGGTGTATTTTTGCTGCTTCGGGAAGGCGCAGTCAATACACCACTGGGCTAAGCACAATTTCAAAAGGCCCGTAGTACCGAGGAGCCAACTTTGGGTTGACCCTTTGTTGGACCTAAGTTTGGCGATGAGGTCAAAGTTTGAGTAATATGAGCTCACCTTCCTGAAACTCTGGATCCCTGTGATGGGCGTTAGAGTCTTCCTCGTTCTTTGTTGGGCTCTCTCAAGGTTATAATGAAGCTGTTTGAGGATTTCTGTGTGATGTTGGAAGTCAGCAGCCACTGCTCCTACCCGAAATTCACCGGGTAAAAACTGCTGAAGTGTAGGAGGCTACTGACCATAGACAATTTCAAGTGGTGTTGTCCCTGCCGTTGACTGAAAACTAGTATTATATAAGAATTCAGCCTAATGAAGCCATTGGGACCATTGCTTGGGTTGCTCAGAAGCAAAATAATGCAACTATGTCTCCAAACAGCAATTCAAAACTTTTGTTTATCCATCGGTTGGTGGGTGGTAGGCTGTGCTCATTTTCAGTTTAGTACTTAGCATAGAAAAAAATTCTGATAAAAAATTACTCAAGAAAATAGGGTCACAATTGCTTAGAATGGTGCGGGGTACTCCATATAGTTTAACGACTTCCTTGGTAAATATCTTAGCCACCATTTAAGCAGTGAAAGGATGACGTAATCCCAAAAAATGGGTATATTTGGACAGCCTATCCGCTACCACCATAATGCAGTCTAAGCCTCGTGACTTTGCCAATCTCATGATGAAATCCAAGGAAATATCTTTCCATATAGCCATAGGGATGGCTAGAGGTTGTAGCAACCCGGTCGAAGATAAAGTCTTGTACTTGTTCTTTTGGCAAATAATGTAGTCGACTACAAATTTTTGGACATCTTTCATCATCCCCTTCCAATACAGACTGGATGCTAAATGTCAGTAATTCCAGTATGCTGCCGATTGCTCCCCCAGAGGCGTTGAATCAAACTCTCCAATTAGCTTTTGAACCCAAAGAGATTGAGTTGGAATCACTATCCTACCTTTATAGAAAAGTCGATCTTGTACCAAGGCATGGGGGGTGTGATGCAAGATCACAGAGGAGTTGTGTACGAACTTCCCTAAGAAATGGATAACTTTGTACAGCCTCACTTTATGCATCCCATTCAACCCATTGAGGTTGTGAAATGGCACATAATTGTAATTCTTCTTGCTTCCTAGACAAAGCATCTGCAACCCGGTTCATAATCCTGGGTTTGCTACGTTGGAGTGGTTTACTTATTGAGGTAATAGATGCTTTAAACTGCAATGGTTCGTGAGGACAGTGAATCTCTTACTAATGAGATAAGGCCGCCAATGTTGTATAGTCATGTCTAAGGCTGTCAGCTCTTTCTCAAATGCTGATTTACTTAGACTAGGTCAGCAAGTGCCTTGCTGAAGTACGTGATGGGGCGTGTGCCTTGCATCAAGACAACCCCAACTCCCTTACCTGCTGCATCACGCTCTACAATGAATGGCTGGTCAAAATTGGGCATAGCCAAAATTGGAGGAGACCATGGCCTTTTGTAATTTCTCAAATGCAGCTTGTGCTTCTGTTGACCATTGAAATGAACTAGCCTCCTTAAGGAGTGCAGTTAAAGGCCAAGCAATTTTTCCGTAGTCTCTAATGAAACGTCAGTAGTACCCAATTAGCCCCAAAAATCCCTTAAATCCTTTTTGAGATTTTGGTTGAGGCCAAGTAAAGAACTGCAGAAACTTTTGTGGGGCCCATTGTGTAAGCTTGAAAGAAAGAACTAATTTTATTGCGTATTGAGTATGTACAGAGTAGGACTTTATATATAGAAAGTTATGAGCCTAATTAGGAATACAATCCCTATAATCAAGCTATATACATAAATTAGGATTATTCCTAGAATCATGCAATAGAATCATAATTCCTAGAATTAAGGATATAATCTATAACACATTACAACCCCTTGTAATGAAACTACATGACCCAAATACTTAATTGAAGTATTTTTCAAATTGACACTTTTACTGTTGGCCAAAAACTTGTGCCTTCTAAGGATATCCAGAACTACCCTTAACTGCTGAATGTGTTCAACCCATCCTTTGCCATAAACCAATATGCCATCAAAGAATACTAACACGAACTTTCAAAGGTAAGGTCTGAAAATTTCATTCATCACTGCTTGGAACGTTGCTGGGCCATTAGTAAGGCTAAAAGGCATTACTAGAAACTTATAATGCTCCGAGTGAGTGCGAAAGGCAGTTTTGGACACATCTTCCTTGGCTACTTGAATTTGATGGGTACCCTAAACGGAGATCTATCTTCGAAAATGACTGTGTCCCTTGTAACTCATCCAATATTTCTTGTTTGACTGGAATGGGATATTTATCAGCAACTATTACCTTGTTTAGTTGTCTATAATCCACACAAAACTTTCAACTCCTGTCTTTTTTCGAAACCAATAATACCGGGCTAGAGAATGGGGTAGTACTTAGTTGTATGATTCCGGCTACCAACGTCTGAGCTCCCAGTTTTTTGGTTTCATCCTTACTCCCAAGATTATATCAACACCTCCTAATGGAAAGAAAAAGCAATCTATGTTCGTAGGATATTCACTCAAATCTGGAGGAAGACTTACACATTCTCGACGAGTTAGTGTAGTGACCATCTCCCAAACGAACATCGAATGTAGGCATCGCCAGCATTTGTAGGCGTAACCCTTTCACTAGTTTACAAGAGACAATTGTGGCTAGCACTGCTATCGATCATGACAATCACCTCCCTTTCAAAGACGCATTCCCTTTAACTTCATTACGTCGGCTGATCAATTGCCCCTACTGAATATAAGGGAAGGTCCATCACTGCGATTTGTTGGATTAAATCATCCCCCTTAGTGCTAACCTCATCCTCCTAACTTAACTATATTATCTATAGCCTCGTCATCGTCAACAATTAGGGCATGCAACGACTTTTCTGGGCACACATGCATGGGGGTGGAAGGGTTGCTTGCATTGAAAACACAGTCCTTTCACCCTCAAGTCATGATATTCTTGGTGGGAGTACCATCAAGTCCCTCTATGCGTTGTGGTTGTGCGATTCTGGGTCGATGGTAAAGAGGAAAAAGCAGTGGTGTTCTTCAAGCCAACTCCCATGTTTTTCTCGAAATTTCACCATGCACCAAATTCGACTCTATTATCGTCAGTTTGTATGGATCAGATTGTAAGATGGAGTTTGGCCCAAAACGGTATATTGGGCCTATCCCACTAGATCCCCATCTTTTAGCTTCCAATGCCATCGTCTTTCGCCCTCCACCTGCAAATTCCATCTCCCTTTTGATTCTCTAGCTATTCCCATGGTTCGACTCACATCCGTAGTTTTGTATGATTGAATCCTCACTCGAATTTCATTTTTCAATCCACTTAAAAATATCCTAAAACTTGAGGTTCTGCGATAGACCACTAAAGACATATTTTCGTAAGAAGACTAAGTCAAGAGCAGATAATGTAATTAGTTGACAGTTATTAGAGGAAAAATAGGAAGTGTTGGTAGTTTCAGATTTTCAGTTAAAGTAGGTTACTTGTTAGTTTCCAATTTTCAGTAGAAGTGGGTTACTTGTTGTTACCTACAATTAGGATTTGTTATTATTTACAAATAGGTCTATATGAGTTAAGTCTATAAATAGGCCTCTAGTAATTGTCATTAGGTAGGCAATCTTTCTATTTTCAGTATATTCTTGGAGTTTAGACAGCTCGAATTGTCTTTTGTTACTGGTATGGTTGTTTGTGAAATTCTCCAATACTTTCTATATCAGTTTATTTGCATTCAATAAAAAATCATATTTCTCCTTTTCCAAAGCCTATCCCTTATTCTCTTCTAGTTCTACCATTCTGAGAGACCTTCTACATGTGCAATCTTTGCCATAAACTCGTTGATGAACTCGTCAACAGACCCCGTTTGTATGAGTGTGGCTAGAGTCTCAAAGAGGTTGGCTATGAAACCATTCTCGAAATGAACCAACATCTTCGATTTAAGCTACTCCCACATTAGGTGTGGTTACCGCTTCCTTAACCATTGCAACCAATGGAGCGCGTAACCTTCGATACAGACAAGGGCCATAGAGACCTTCACTTCTGTTATTTGGATTTTAAAAAACTGCTCAGTTCTAACAATCCACTCTAAAGGGTCGTGGCTATTGAAATTAGGTAATTCCATTTTCTTTACTAGATGGTGCTAGTCATGCAGATTCGTTGTTCGTAAGGCCAATTGGTTGTTTGGCACTGACTGGGAAATATCCTCCTCAATGGAAGCTGCCTAGAAAATGCCAATATTCTCTCCATGTGATTTGCCTTTCGACAAAATCATGATGAGTACTCTAATGTCTTCCAACTTTTGATCAATCCCTTCCATCTTCTACTCCCACACCCTTCCTGTGCTCATGAGGGAATCGACATTCTCTTCTAGCGTCTCGAGGCTCCTCTCTATTACATCCACTCGTCCCTCCATTCTTGTGTTCGTCATCCCTCAGGTGGGATTAAGCAAGTTGAACCAATTGATAGAGTAAAAGGAATTAGAGTAAGGAACCACAACTATATTGTTGAGAATCAATTATAAGGAAGTAGAGAAAAACAAAGGAAACAATAGATATGACTGTATTAGGAACCAAGCTGAAAACAGTAAGTTTCTGCCCCAAGCCTGATGGCTGCCGATTCTACTAAAAAGGAAACATGCCCTGCCGAAAACCATATCTGCCCAATCTTCAAAGAAATAAAACCCTAACTAGGGAAACCCTATCTAAGCTTCCTACTAAGCAGATAACTCTACTAATCATATAACTTTACTAATAAACCAGCAATGGTTTATTCTTAGTGCTAGCAAGCGTTGACTTAGACTTTTCCACTTGCCAAAAACAGAATCTAATTATTGTGCATTCACAATAGCATCACACTGCTTCTCCTACCAATCCAACCCCCTGTTCACAATAGCGTAAACCAGTGTTTCTAAAATCTGACCAGGCTGTTGAACAGAGTGAAAGTCAAGGTTATGAATCAAACTTTGAAGGAATACGCCCTAACAAAACATACAAGAGAATTTAAGAATGAAAAACAATGAAGATGTTGAAACATTTTCTGGGTTGATTTACCAAATTCCTGGTCCAGCCCAAAAAAGTACCCGGGAAAAGGCTGATTGTAGATTCCTGACAATAAGCGGTCTTGTTGATAATATTGATCTAAGCAGAGGCTTGATGTGTCCATGGGAAATTTTCTTCAAAAGCACTATTAAGGAATACATTACCGACCAAGACAAAAAGAAAGTTGGAATATTAAATATTATATGCTGAAGTATCCTTCCCTTTCTTCTTTTCATCTTAATTCTAATAAAACTTCATATACATAACATTTGAAATGCAGGAGTTGAAGGCATTGGAGATGTCTATGCTCTGCAACTGATCAGTAGGTTTGGTATGTTATCACGTCTTAAATTTTATTTTTGAATTAGCTGAACATGCTGTACTATTTATATGGTGAAAATGACATGGAAAAAAAAAGTAAAGTAGTTGCAATTGAATGACACACTAGTTTGACTTTGAATTTATTTCACTTTTTAGTTTATATTTTCAGTGTAATATTGAAGCATATGAAATGAAAAGGAACCAGTGGTAAAGCTTATGCATGTATTTGTTGACTTGTTGTGGTCTCCCACTTCCATTGGCAGGCACATTGGAGAATCTGTTGGAGTGTGTTGATCAAATAAAAGAAGAGCGCATTAGAGAGGTATAATTTTTGCTTACATTTTTCCATGTGTTACATCTTGAGTTGGATGCTTATAAATTTATTTGTCCCCTCTTGTTCTTATATTTTAATCAGGGGCATTATCCCTTCTATTTGTAAGGGAGGACCTAGGAATGAAGAGCATAGTCTCCATGAAGAGGCTTTTTGCATGAAATGTGACCCTTGCATTTGATATTGTGTATGGAAATATATAGCATCTATTTCTTAGTAGGCTTTGGCATTGATATCTATTTTTCTTGTATGTAGTATACCTTTATTTAAAAGAGAGAATTCTGTTGAACTGTGTTGGAGGTTAATTCTGTTATTGGATATGTTTGAATTTGCTGATTTTAGAGAAAATATTGTGCTTTTGTCAAAATTATCGGTTGATTAGGGAAGTTCTATAGTCCAATACTACAATTCAGCATCTCTTGGTTTTTTCTTATTAATGTGGTCTTCTTGTTTATCTTATATGCACCTTGGTCTGACTCTGGGTATTAATTGTATTTACTTGAACTAATTAAAGTTTTTGGTGGGGAATAAGCAGAAATGACATCATGGAATTCAACTCTGAATTTCTTGTGCTTAGACATTTCACAGGCTGTGTGCTACAGTTACAACACTTCGGAATTGATTGTCTACCTCTTAATGTGCTACAGTTATATTTTGAAGGTCAGAACTCCCTTGACCTTTTCTCATTTTTTTGCTTTTATTTTTCTTGACACAGGCTTTGCGAGCAAATGCTGATCAAGCAATCCTAAGCAAGAAATTAGTAATTATTTCCAACTTTTTTTTTCTTTCGAGTATTTTCTGATGACATAATTATCATGATTCAGTGAATGAACAATCAATCTATATGCCAAGTGATATTTATTATATGGTATTCATTCACTTCATAATGCATTGCACAAACTTTTGGGTATTAGATGACAGGTTTTGGGATTAAGTTTTGATATAGGTTTATGGGATTTTGAATCTTTATTTACTATCTTGTTCTTGCATAAATTGTGGCCCAACTTCTTTCAAGAATTTCTCATCTTTCTACGTCCTTTCTTTGTGGAGTTCTTTAATTCTTTAATCTATCTTGTTTTGAATTTGACTGGGAGAGAGAGAGAGAGAGAGAGAGAGCAGTTCCAAAGGAGTCTCTTCATATGATATCATATCAGAAGTAATGACATTGTACATGTTGCAGTTGTTGAACTGCCATATGAACTTAACCCTCTGCTTGCTTTGCCTTACAATATCCTTTTCATTTTCATTATTTTCCCTCGCACATTTCCTCTATCAATGTGGTGAAAGAGCATGAACTGGAAAGATGACATGTAACTTTTGCTGTAAAGATTTGTTCTAGGCCTTGAGATGTTAACTGGTTTTTAATTAGACACGAGGTACTGTAGTCATTGATTTATTTTAATGAGGGGCTTAAGTTATAAATTCAAATAAGTTGTAACACTTGATTCATTTATATTATGATAGGCGCTGCTGAGATCTGATCTGCCACCTTATATGGTTCCATTTGCCACTGAAGATCTAACATTTAAGAAACCAGAGGTTTGTACTATAACAGCTTTTATTTTGCATTCCTGTACATGTCAAGCTGCAGTTGTTTTGAGGGGTCCAAATCCTTTCATCTAAATCATATTCACAGCTTTCTTCCAAGCATCTTGTCACCAATGTCCAAACACATGGTGTTGATGTCACCATTCTGTCATGTTCTTTCCTTTAAGTAGGCATTAGATGCTGCTGCTTTGATTGTTCCGTTTGATTGAGTTTTTGGATGTGGCTTTTAGTTGTGGTTGTTGTATTTTTGTATTGGGTTTTGTGTATTTTTATAAATTTTTGTGTTGTCTGTTTTGATTTCTGTACTGTATTAGAGTGTTT
>JAOXYD010000135.1:1974101-1991693 GCA_028565735.1 Pinacopodium congolense
ATCCTAGAGAAGGTTAGATGCATGTTGAAAATGGCTAACCTTCCTAAGCCATTTTTGGGTGAAACTCTTTACACTGTCTGCTACCTAATGAAATGTTCTCCATAAGTTTCATTGGACTTTGATATTCCTGAGAGAGTATGGTCTGGGAAAGACGTTACTTACTCTCATTTGAAGGTATTTGGGTTCAAGGCATTTGCACATGTACCTAAGGAGCAAAGACAGAAAGTTGATGATAGGGTTGTTCCATGTATTTTTCTAGGTTATGGAGATGCGCAGTTTGGGTACATGTTATGAGATTTAACGAAGAAGAAGGTCATCAGATCCAGAGATGTGATCTTTTAAGAAGACAAGACCCTATAAGATTTTGAGACATCAGAGAAGACTACAAGCAATGGTGAGATTTCTTTTCATGTGTCAATTTCTTCTGCAGCAAATAATGTTGCATATGGGAGAGAACTACATGAAGAGCATAGGATTGATGATATGATATAACAAGTTGATGTTGATGATGGTATTAAGTAGGGGGCTACCCCCTCCACCTCTAATCGCAGAAGAGCCTTAGGTCAGAAGGTCAACCAAAGGACATTATCCATCTACTAGGTATCCTGATTCTGAGTATGTTACAGTTACCGAAGAGGGTGAGCCAGAAAACTTCCAAGAAGTTCATAATCATAGAGAGAAAGTTCGGTGGATGAAAGCCATACAGGAGGAGATTAATATTTTGAAGAAGAATAATACTTATAAGCTTGTTGAACTTCCTGAAGGTAGAAAAACTCTAAAAAACAAGTGGGTGTTCAAATTAAAGATGGATAGAGAGAAAATAGTAAAATATAAAGATCGCTTACTCTATTAGAGTGATTCATGGGTTGGTTGTTAATTTGGGTCTTGAGTTTGAGCTGTTATATGTAAAGACTGCATTTGTTCATGGTGACTTGGATAAAGAAATCTATATGGATTAACCAGAGGGATTTAAAGTGAAAGGGAAAGAACACATGGCTTGCAGGATGAAAAAGAGTTTGTATGGGTTGAAGCAAGCACCAAGACAGTGGTATAAGAAATTTTACTCTTTTATGGTGAGTCATGACTTCACAAGAATAGATGCAGATCATTATGTGTACTTCAGAATATTTTTAGATGGTAAGTTTATCATTCTTCTGTTATATGTAGATGATATGTTGATAGTTGGATAAGATACTATTGTGATTAATGATTTGAAAAAGGGTAGATGATATGTTGATAGTTGGATAAGATACTGTTGCGATTAATGATTTGAAAAAGGAGTTGTTTGGCTCTTTTGACATAAAAGATTTAGGGCAAGCTCAATAGATTCTAAGCATATAGATTCTTCATGACAGGAAAGCTAAAGGGATGTGGTTGTCATAAGAAAATTATGTTAAGCGTGTTCTGAGTAGATTTAATATGAAGAGTGCTAAACTAGTTAGCATACCTCTTACCAATCACTTTACACTCAGTAAGAAGTCGTGTCCCTCTACCCAAGAAGAAAAGGAAGAAATGGCTTCAATTCCTTACTCCTTTGCAGTTGGGAGTCTAATGTATGCTATGATTTGCACTCGGCCAAACATTATTCATGCAGTTGGTTTAGTCAGTAGATTCTTCTCTAATCCTGGAAAAGATCATTGGGAGGCTGTGAAGTGGATCTTTAGATATTTAAGAGATACTTCCAATATGTGCTTAGGTTTTGGAGATTCAGAAACAATTCTATAAGGATATACAAATGTGGATATGACAGGTGACCTTGATAGTAAAAAGTCAACTTCAGGATTTATGTTTACTTTTGCAGGTGGAGCTGTATCGTGGCAGTTTAAATTGTAAAAATATGTTGCTTTATCTACTACTGAAGCAGAATATATTACTTCTATTACTTCAACTAAAGCATATAAAGAAATGCTTTGGATTAAAAGATTTCTTCAAGAGTTGGGTTTGAAATAAGATGAATATGTAGTTAATTGTGATAGTCAAAGCACTTTGAAGTTGAGAAAAAATGCTATATTTCACTATCATACTAAACATATTGATGTTAGGTACTATTGGATTCGTGATGCTGTGAACTAACAAAAAATGACCTTGATGAAGATTCTTACGGATAAAAATCCTGTTGACATATTGACTAAGGTGGTGACTCGTGATAAACATCAGTTCTGTGCCAAATTGGCAGGACTGAGTTGCAGATGAGCAGTTGATATGTAGACGTCTCCCTATGAGCTGGAGAGGGAGATTGTTGGGCCTTTGAACTTAAGTCCAGCCTATGTTTTGGTTAAAAAGGAAAAAGAAGAATTTTGTTTTGGAGGAGATGTAGAAAACGTGAATAAAGGTTTGAGAAGAGTGGGAGTCGCCAACTTCAAGTCTCCAGCCTTCATTTTGTTGCTTCAATTTCCAGCCCTCTCTCACATGAATCAAGAAGAAAGAGGAAGAATGCGTGGTCTTTGTCTTTGACCCATTCAAGAGAGTTAAAGGCAAGTTATTTTATTCTTCTTCTTGTCTAATCCAATTGATTTAGCAAGTCTTTTCGAGTGTGGTCCTAAGGATTATTTCTCTAATATTTTTGGTGTGATCATTCAAGAAACTTCATTTAGTTGGGAATATTTTTTACTTGTTGATTTTGATAATGGATTTGATTTCGGAGCTTGGCATGTGGTTCTTCCTCTACACTAGAGGGTTTTCCATGTAAATCCTGTGTTCCTTGATTTTGTGATTTTCTTGTTTATTATTGTTGATTGTGCATTGGTTGGCTTGAGAAATTTGTTTGGTATTCACAAATAGTTTAATTTACATAGTTGATATTATTGAGTTAAAACCCAACAGTACCATCATTTAGCCATGGTCAATTTGTAAACCTCATTGTTTTCTGCCAACTTTACTGTATCTTCGTAACTAAGTTTTTTTGGATTAAAGAAATGGACAGGGTAAATAATTAAGGACTAGTCATACATGATAAAGAATCAACTGCAAAATTCTTTGATCCATTCTTATAACAAATGATGATGTTAAAATTGATGAGTTTGGAAAGATAGGATTGCTGAAATGGAGTTGTTATTTTTGGTTCATCAATATTTCAAGCTGTGATGGTCTGTCTATATAATGAAGTACCTCCCTGTCAAGTAGTATGACTACTGCTTAATAGCCATGATTAATGTCAAATCTTCCTTTTCATACATTAATAGATTCTTATAATGTTTTGAAAACTTCTTACTGACATATGTTATAGGATGGCCTTTCTGCATAAGCATAACACCTAGTTCTTCTCCATGAGCATTAACTTCTAGCACAAACTCCTTAGAAAAGTCAGGTAATGCCAATACTATAATAAAGATTAAAGCTTCGTTCAATGTTCTAAAGGCTTGGGTTATTACTACATCCCAGGTGTGAGTATTTTTCTTTTACGGATTGGTTAAAGGTCGGTGCAACATTCCATAATTTATGATAAACCTTGTACAATAGCCACATAACACAAGGAAACTCCTTATTTGTTTAATGGTTTTTGGTTTAGGTCATCATTGTATGGGTGAATTTTGTGAGGATCAATAGCTACGCCTCGCCAATTTACAATGTGACCCAAATAATCAACTTATGTAGTCCTAGAAGAACATTTAGCTAACTTCACATATAATCAATGTAATCTTAATGTCTTTAATAACTTTCTTAGATGTTCTAGATGTTGTTTAAAAGCTAATCTATATACTAATATGTCATAAAAAAAACCAATACAAACCTTCTTAAGTAGGGCTTAAATATGTGATTCATGAAACTCTGAAAGACTGTTGAAGTATTGATTAGTTCGAAGGACATGACTAGAAATTTATAATGTACTTAATAGGTCTTGAAAGTTTTGTAGACATCTTCTTCCTTCACTCTTATTTGATGATAAAAAGTTGTGTTGTAGACATCTTCTTCCTTCACTCTTATTTGATGATAACCAATTCGTAAGTCCAATTTCAAGAAATATTTAGCTCCACTTAATTCATCAAATAATTCCTTAAATAAGGGAATAAGAAACTTGTCTGTTACAGTACTTTGATTTAAGGATCTATAATTATATTTATAAAACATTTAAAATTATTTTATAAATATTTTACAGTTAAGATTTTTTTTAACATTTAAAAAATATTAAAATTTAAAAAAGAAACATACCTCAAACCGTAACAGCTACCACAATGTCTCTCTCGTAAAAAAAGTGTGCAGCCACATGACTATCTTGAGAAACTTTCTGCATTTGATTTTTTGCTCTGCTTCCAATGCAAGTGCAGATGGTTTAGTAGGAAGGAGCTTACATATATATATATATGTATTTACCTTACATTTGGTGCATACAAGAAACAATGGTTCTTTTTTCTAAATTTGCAAAGTATTTCTGCTTCCCAAGTGTTCTCTTTCTCTCCAGGGATTGTTCCCTTAATGAAAAGAAAAATTACAATTTTCCTACTTACGTTGCATTGCATTGCATAGCATACCTAAAAGTGAGATGTGAGGCCTGCCACCTTTTGGCTTTGACCATCAATTCATCTTCAGTTTCATTTACATACATAATGTCAAAGGACCAGACCACCATGGGCAAAGAAATATTTGCCGGCTCCCCACTGCAACAAAACTGGGTTTCATAACATCTCCCAAACTCTTTTACCTCACAACTTCTGGGTGAGATAATTCTACAATTGTTGTTGCCGACAAAAAAGAAGTGCGATCCAAAGTCCAGAAATTGCAAATAACGAGATCCTGCTGTACAAACGACTTGCATCAGCTGCAAAAACCATCCAACATCAGTTTAGTATTTTACCGAGGTAACGAGAACAAAATGAATTACAATTATCATGACCATATTTTAGATGAAGCAAGATTGCTGAATTATGCTTTGAGAAACAGAATGGCAAGCCTTCCTATTAACTAAAAGAATTAACAATTACGAAGTTCAATGCTTTATCAGCACTATCCAATGAGCCAGGAGACACATAAGCAGGAGAACTGGAGACTAATGCATATAATGTTGTTTATCATGAACGACAAGAACTTGGCATTCTCAACTAAGGACAAAAATACATAAATTTTCATGGAGACTATTAGAGATATAATGGTTAGTAAGAATTTCGATTTGAGACCATGGCATGTAAAGGAAATACGTGTCACAGTTTCTTATTTATAACCTAATATACTATTCAGTTCTATGACTAAAAGCGTAGAAAATCATTCAGACTGCCAAAACGAACTACATCTAGTCATTTTCGGCTCGTCTAGTTTGGCAATTTTGAAGTTAAACAACATACTAGATTTTTACATCAAATAGTCTCAAGTCCAAGGACAAATCAAATCATAAACCATTTATTAATCATAGTATAAGGCCCATTTCACAAATTTCTTAACGTCGTCACTAATTGACACAAACAAGTTAATACAAATTAGATTAACGCTCTGTTAGAAATTCAAACTCTATCCAACTTTGATACCTAAAGAAAAATGTATCCCCAAGTCACTTTCACATAAGCTGCAAACATTTGCATCTCCCAATAGCTTTAACTGATTCTGACTTAAAGTAATCAAGACTCCTTCCTAAACGAAGGAAATTCCATTACTCATGCTTGTGGGCAGGGCAGATTTCAAATCCAACAATTTCTAGGTTTCCTGAAACAGAAGTTTCTTTTCCTACGATATTGACTTATTGAGATCTAATAAAAAAGTATCAGTAAGAACCATTTAACCTTGTTTGTCATAAAACTTTAATAAAGCCTAAAAGTTCTCCTATGACAAAAGATAGTATCGCAAATATGTTGGAGAACTAGGCTTCTCGTTTTCCCATATAGTAAAAACGGTCAGTAAGATGCTAAAGTCAGAAACATGCCAACTGTGTATGGCAAAACCGAAACACACACACACAGAGAGAGAGAGAGAGAGGGAGAAACTTGACACCAAGCACAAAACTTTTACATAAAAGTTTTTTCAAAGAAACCATAGGGGCATTTGATTCAGCTTTTAGTTATGGTTTTTGTTTGTGATTTTGATATTTTTGTATTGAGTTTTTTGTATTTTTATGGATATTTGTGTTGTCTGTCTCAATTCCTTTGCTATATTAGTGTGTTATTTTTTTTATTTCTGTGATGTTTTTTTTTTCGATTTTTGTGTTTAGAAAAACCAAAAACCAAAACTGAAAACCGAATCGTTATCAAACGGGCCCTTAGCTTTTTGTAGAAGATTGCCTTTCCTTCTCCGTAAAAAGACCAAAAGTAATAAGCAAACATTCAACAACAGGTTCTTTCTCCTGCAGAATCACTACATCGATATTCACTTTTCACTACTATTTGTCACTTACCTATGCTGATCTCATACTAGACAGACAGAGAAACAAAACGGTGAAGAAAGCATGTTCACAAAATCCTTTGTCATTGATTTAATAAAACCTTTACCATAAAAAAAACAGCAAGGGATTGAAACACCCAGCTCTCTTCCCTCACATGAATGAAAATTTTGGATTAAAAAAACAAATTGACGAAAAATTTCAAAAGCTTTTCAATTCTTTTAGATTCCTGTTATACTCCAACAGACCCAGAATACTACATTGTCTATGGTTTCAAGGAACTCAAAATTACATAATCAACTTACCCTTAAAAGAAATTATATAATCACAATAATTAGGGCACAGCACTTGCTAGTTTCTGTTTATTGGGTTGCAATTCTAATAATATTTGGAAGGCGGTCATCAGAGTAAAATTAAATGCAGAACTTGATGAGCAGGAAACTATTTACAGACTACCTAAAATATAAGGCAAAAGAAACACCCTTGCATGAATTGAAGTTAACAACTAGATAGATGATTAACAATAGCATAATGAAATGCCAGGAACAAAAGAGTGAAAATGGACAGAGAATTAGAAATAAAAACAGCTTACTACATATTACACAGTGTTGGAAACACCACGTATAAGGCCAAATAGAATATCTTGACTAAACTTTGTCTTGAAGATGCACTAATTCAGGAGTCTATAATTGATTTGACATAGTTAATCATGAATTCAAGGGTCACAACCATCAACAACTTGCAGACAAAGGAAAATGGAATAAGCAACATGTAAATGTGCACTGTGTATGTAATAATCAGGTTATCAGAACTTATGAAGACTTATAACTCAAGAATTATAACTTACATTAGGGTGATGGCAATGGTGCTGATTGGGGTGAGGAAAGCAAAGCAGATGCAGGAAAATGCATAAGCAGTGTGCAAATATGCACCATATGTGCAGTAACCAGGTCATGAGAACTTATGACAGGAAAATAAATCTTATAACGAAAGAATTACAACTAACATAAAAGTGGTAGAGATGGTGGTGATTGAGGTGGGGCAAACAATGCAGATGCAGGAAAATGGCACAAGCAATGTGTAAATAGGTACCATATATGTTGTAATCAAGTCATGAGAACTTATGATGGGAACTAAAACTTATAACTCAAAGAATTAAAACTTACATGAGGGTGATGGAGATGGTGCTGATTGAGGTGGGGAAAGCAATGGAGATTCTGATGCTTTTCCTGGACTAGAATCATAAGATACTGACGGCAAGGGAGAGGGAGCTGGGGGTAGTTTTGGACGGGGGCCCACTGGATGCATGTTAGGAGCTTGGTCAAAATGTGATGGCGGAGAGCTTGGGGGAAATCTAGGACGACGATATGGACAAGGATAAGGTGGCTTAGCCATTCCTGTGGAAGGTGCAGGAGAATTTACAATACCAGCAGATTTATGGGGATGACTTTTGGGGCTTCTTGCATATGGATGAGTGTGATGGGGAGAGGACACAGGAGAAGGAGAAGGAGCAGAAGCAGGAGATGGTGAAATTGCTGGCCTTGTGTAATCCCCATGATCTGGAGCTGGAGGCAGTGAAGAAGTCGGAGGGGTAGCATGAAGACCTTTCAGGTATGATGACAAAATAACTCCCTTAACTTTTCCAAATACCGAGTGATTAAGGCCCAGATTCTCTGAAGGTGATTCTGAGATTGTCTGAGCCAGCTGCCTTAACCTCTGTGGCAGAAGGCTGCCTGAATCTGACATGACTGAAGCCTGAACAACAACTGGTGGAGCTGTTGTAGAGCCAGCTGAGCTTGTTAATTGCACAAATACATTCTACACAAGAAAGAAAAAGGAGTTAAAGACTTTCAAAAAGCATGCACCAAATTTTCGAAAAGCATGCACCCAACCCATCTCCTAACACCAAATAATTAATATTCATAGTATCTAACAGTGAATTTGGACAGGCCAGATATTGTACAAAACAAGTTTAGCAGCCATCAGACCACCAAAATACCTAAAATATGTTCTCATTAACCAATTGAATTTATATTAGACAATATTCTTTTACACAATATTCAACAATTTCATGCCATCTTGAGTCTAAATTTGCCCGAGTATAACGGAAAAACAAGTATCAGTTGTAATATTACAATCAGCATCATGCGAATAAACATTTGGCACATGCTTATCCAATAAAACAATTTGATATAAAAAGATAGATTCAGGATTGCAAGGAAAAAGCTGCAGAAATTTGTAAAATGTTATTATACCTCATAAGGCCTTAGGCGCAATCCATATTTCAACTGATCCTTCAACTCAATGACATTATCCAGCACGTCAGAAATGGAATTGATGAGTGTAAAATTGAAAAGGACCTGTGGTAACTGCCAGATAGAAGCATATTGCACTGGGATTATTGTGATTCCGCCAGGACATAGCGAAATCTCAAACATGGACGGCTGCCCAAATGTTGAGTTTGTCAAAGTCAGATTTGATTGCTGAAGGAACAGCTCAACTAAAGATGACTTCAGCATACTTAGATACACTGGATTTAGAGGAACATTTATTGGATCAGAAAGAATGCCAAACACCACATTTGTCCAGTTAGATGCACCTGATTGGTGCATTGAGAGGATAGCCACCTGTCAAAGAAAATAGCATTTCGCTGTGTTCAAGTGCTTTAAGACTTGGATATTACCAAAAAGGAAACAAGGTACACGTAAGACCTTTGAATCGGGGACACCTATTTCTTCATAGATATCATATTCTAATATTCCAATGTGTGGAACAAGATCTGAGACTGGCTTTTGTAGTTTGAAAGATGCCTGCACCGAAGCTGAGAAAGAAGAAAAATAATCATAAGAATATCAATTAAACAGACCATTAACATGAGAAAATGAATGAATTCAGATAAAACGTTTCATAAAAATACACCATAATTAATTGACACTGAGAATGAATATCTATCAGATATGCAGCACAAAGGATTGAAGTGAGAAAAAAAAAAGTATTCACATATACAATTATGTGTGAAAGTGAAGAAATTTGAAGTATAAAATATGGTGAGGCATAATAAAAATACAAAGCCAAAGCCTTGGCAAACCACAATTTTGAAAATTTTAAGAACCAGTAAATCTAAAAGTTGCAGTATATGCATGCCTTAAGAAGACCCTCAAAAAGATACCATCAATGGCCTATTCAATCCAACTCCTCTGCTACCATCATTAATTACAATAAACATCTTTTGGTTTAATATGAAATGCAAGTAGTCAAGATATGAAGATGGGGATATAAGTCAAGAAAAAGACGGATCAGTAGGGTAAAGGGGAAAAAATGACCGCATTTTGAACCAATTTAATGGAAAGCCATAAAACCTAGATCCTTGCAGAAGCCACTGAGGTGGCATGTAAATCTATCTATTGTGATTCAACATGCTAATGCACCACATTCACAAGAGTACCTTTGTATGCTGGAGTTCTGACAACATTGAACAAACCTTATGTTTAACGCCTTCAAAATATTTGGGGAACATAAAATTAGCACTTATTGAAGAAACAACTTGCCATAAGAGACCTAAGAAGATTTAGAATAATTACACTCAAGACAATATGTTACCACTTGTTGTGTAAGGATCTGAACATTGCACACTTCCAGCCCTTCCTCTCCCATTCCTTCCCCTGCCACTTAAATCTAATTACTATATCCACTTAAATACGAAGGAAACTTCTCACAGCAAACACACTCTTTAGCATCCCAAAAGGAAAAACCAAATTGTAGCCCTAACCACTCGAAAATTCAGGATCACAGATAGTCACGACTAAGTAATAAAAAAGCCCCCCTACAAGTGATAAAGCAACATTTTTAGCAAGAAAACAAAGAATCCTACGAACAGAAAATGACCAGCCGCACCAAATCTGAGTGAGATTGATATACAGTAAACCCATTTACTGCCCTCGATGAACCGCTTGGAACAATTACAATTAGCCAACCAATACTCACCCAAATGCTAACAGCGTGAGAAACCCTAATTTACAAGCATAGCCAATTGCTCAGATGGAGAAAGGAGGAGAGAGAGAGAGAGAGTACCACTGAGCTTAATGTAGTCTTTAGCATCGAAGCTATTATCATCATGAAATTGGCGAGCATGAGAAGGGAGTATGAACAAGATCCCAGAGAACAACAGAGCAAAACTAAGAAGAAGAAGAAAAACACATCTGAAACTCAAGTGGTGGGTGTAGATTCTGGACAATCCCCTAAAGCAAGGCTCACACAAGAAGATGGGCGGAGAAGGATGCCCATCTCCGCCGTCTCCGCTTCCGGTTCCATCGCCATTGCTCTGCTGCTGCAGCTGCAGTTGTTCTTCTTTACCCATTTCAATCGCATCTGGAAAAAAAATGCTTTCTTTCCCTCTCTTTTTCTTCACACTACAACACTTCACTACACTCCAATTCCTACTACTAAACTACACTACACTATAATACAAACTTGTTTAGGTTAGTAAATCTCCTTCTTCTTCTTTCTACCTAAAAAAAGGGGCTTAAAGGAAGCAACAATGGAGGGTGAGAGATGAGGAACGATGAGAGAGAGAGGAGGGGTAAGGCTCTTTGGTGGTGGGGGGCATTTGTTCCCTTCTCTCTCTATTCCTTCAATCAATTTTTGTCTTTTTTCACTTTTTTCAAAAACAAAAATTAATGCTTTTTATTATTTTTTTATACAATTGTTGAAATCTGGACCGTTGGATTTGACTGGATTTTGAAACGGGTCCAATATGGACGGTTGGCGAATTCTTACCCACCTTGACCATTACTACCCTTTTTTTTATAATTTTTGTGTTATTATATAAATTTTCCATTTGGCTTTGGTGGGAAATAAGTTGGTAAAAGGGCTACCCAACGTTGAAGAGAAGCAAAGGTGAGATCTAAAAAATTAAAAAATAAAATTCATTCTAGCTTTTATTATCATAATACCATTCAGAAGATTAAAGCTTGAAAAAGATTTCACTTTATTTTATTTTATTAATCAAATGATTTAAATTAAATAATAAAATATAATACTACCACTAATAATAATTTAATTCAGTAAAAGCAAAAGTCTTCCACTGAACGGTGAATTTAATTGGAGAGTGGATGGGCTGGTGGGTCAGCCTGTTTCAATAGATATGGGCCGCTCTTAAGTTTGAATTTGGGCTTAAATGCGGGCTTGAATATCACATATATAGATATGCACATACATGTATATATCTTGTGTTGGTATTTAAAAATTTTAAAAGTATATCTTAATTCATAATATTTGGATAAAAATTTTAAAAAAATGTTAACATTTTTAAAATATTTAAAAAAGACTTTAATATTTGTAAATAATTTATCAAAGAATTATTATATTAATAACTATAAACGATACATGTTTAAAAAGTTAGATTTTTCATCGATTTGACATATTTTTGGAATGTTTTATAAATGTTAAATTTCTTTTAACCATTTAATGTATGCTTTAAACATTTATAGAACTACCTAACATAAAATTAAATATGCTACAATACCCAGTTTGAGTAATACTTTTACAATTTTGAATTTTTTATTATTAAATTATAAACGGAATAACCTAAATTGGGGCTTTGAGTTTGGTCATACTTAAGTTGGATATAAGCCCACATTATGGGCCTGGCCCGGCATTGCCTTTTGCATATGGTGCAACTTGGCATTCATGCGCACAAATTTCATGCTATGATAATAATTTACTTAATTAATTTATTAATTCGTAATCTACTATACAACATATATTAAAATATTAATAAATAACTTATCGAAACTTTTATTAATGATTTATTTCATTATGTTTTCTACTATAACAACAAATAAAACATTTAATTTTATATATTTATTAACAAGTATTACCCGTTGATTTACCATATTCTCGTTCATAATTACTATGAACTTACTATTATTTTAATGATTGTATTTTTATTTTTATATAATTTTTAGAAAAATTATCAATTATTTATTAACATATTGCATTGAATAATACTAATTTGATTTGTTAGCATATATCCGAAAGTAGGATTGGTAAACAACAACTAATATTATGATTTCGACAAATTGAGACAACGGAAAGAATATGTAAATAAAATAGAAGTAATAGTAATATATATATGTGTGTGTGTGTGTGTGTGTGTGTGTGTAGGTATATATATCAAAAGGAGAAATTAGAAGTGATGTGGAACGAATCCTAAAATTGCAGTAAGCAGTGAATCTTTTATTTATGGTCGCACCAAGAGACATCTTAAATGCCTTACTTGCTGATGAGGAGTAAGTAAAAGGGAAATTACAACAATGTTTAAGTAAGTTTGTTTCTATACAACCAGCAACATAATTTTTTTTTAACTCAAATATTTTTAAATATATACATTTTCATAAAAATTTATTTCATTAATATGTTTTGTTACCTGAAATAATCATATTTATGAATTTTTAATACTTATTAGTCTATAGTCAACATATTTGATCAATTAAAATCTAATATCAATAATAATTTTAATAATAATGAAAGGTTTTGAGGAGTTTTAAGCAATGTATTTAAATATCTTACCGGTACTAATATCGGATTGGCCTTGAAAATGGTACTGTACCGGTATCGGTTAATATCAGTACTAGTACTGGATTGCCCTTGAAAACGGTACTGTACCGGTATCGATTAATACTGGTACCATTTTGGATAATTTTTTAAAATTATAAATTAATTCTTCAATTTTATAAAATTAACAAAATGATCTATAAATATATTATATTATGTAGTTTTTAGCTTAACTTTAAATTTAAAAAGAATAAAATATAAAATTTTTCTTTAAAATTTTTTTATTTTTTTCCGGTACCGATCGGTATTGGGCGGTACGGACTGATATTTGAATCTGGTACGAAATCTGTCGATTTCGTCCCGGTTGGTGTCCAGTACCGATACAGTAACGAACACACTGGTTTTAAGGAGAGATTAAATTAAATGAAAATAAACGCATACGTAATTAAAAATATTATAATTATAAAAGAGAATAAACTACAAACTCTACTATATATAATTAATGTAATTATTATATCATTTTTTAATGTTAAAAATTTGTAAATTTCTAACTTAAAAAGATTATATATTGAGGGATGTAATTAGCTAAACAATAGCACGCGAAAGTAGGGCAGAAGATAAATCAAAAGAACGAGAACGAAATATAATGAGAAGGCGGCAGTAAGAAGGAATGGTTAGAAACAAGGCCTCCAAGGTTTTGTGTTCAAAAGCAAGAGGTCTTAAACAGTGACATAAAAACCCATACGTACGATTTCAACCCTTTTTTTATACGGATTGTTTCTTATACCATACCGGATTAATATATTGACTCGTATCGAATAGTATTGGGTCGATATCGAAATATTAAAAAATGGTTGACCGATAGTTATGTGGGAGGCAATTTCCATGCATTTACATCAATGTTTTAAAAACAAATATGTACCGGTCCGTCACCTATACAGGGCGATTAAATACTGTGTCAAGCCGATATTTAGGCTCGTACCGGTAAAACTGACCCCTATTAGTCAGTTTTGAACTGATATAGGGCGGTATTGTAATTTCAAAAAGTTTATCAATAGACCAATTCATCTACACGGTTGACCATTGAATTATTCGCAATTAATTTTTTAGTCAATCGATTCTCATCATTTGGTCTACCAATGTCTTATATATATCACACCTAAGAGCTGATTTCCTCATTTTCTTTTTCTTCTTTCCTTATTCTCTCTCAGCCAAACTCTATAACCATCCTTATAACACCAATTTTTTCTTCCAAAACTCATAGATTTGAGTTTAATCCTTCATCTACTACTTTCATCTAATTCCAACAACGTCAAAATACCTTAAAAAACAAACAACAATCACAAAACACCAATTTTTATAGATTTTATTTCAAACTCATTTTCCAATGATTTTTCAAGTTTCATACCAAATTCCAGCAGGTGGTATGGAGTTATAACATCATCTTAACATCTACATCTATTTCTATTAACTAATTTCGAAATTTAAAGTAGAAATCAGTAAATTTCTAAAGCCTAAAATTTGAGTTTTATCAATTTTGTTAAATTTTGATTCAATTAGTTGTTAATTAGTATTTTGTTCATCAAATTTAAGTATTATAAAAGCTAAATTTGTATGAATAAATATATATTGAATCAAATTCAAATTTAGATAAAATTAGTGTTTCTAAATTGGAAATTTTCAAATTTAGGTGAAATTGTGATATATTTGATGAAATTGAATCCATATTCTTGTAATTAAATGCATGAATGAGCTAATACAATGATCAATTGCATTTATTTTAGTGGAATTTGATTTTTTTTTTCAATTTTAGATGAAATTATGAAATTGAGAATTTTCAAATTTAAGTGAAATTATGATGTGTTTGATAAAATTGAAAGTATATTCTTGTAATTAGATGCATGAACGAGCTAATACAATCCATTAATTGACTTTAATTTCATGAAATTTGAATTTTTTTCAATTTTAGATGAAATTATGAAATTGAGAATTTTCAAATTTAGGAGAAATTGTGATATATTTGATGAAATTGAATGCATTTTTCTTGTAATTAGATGCATAAATGAGCTAATACAATGATCAGTTGTATTTAATTTGATGGAATTCCAATTTTCCAAATTTCCAATTTTAGGTAAAATTATGAAATTGGGAATTTCAAATTGAGGTGAAATTATGATATTTTTTATGAAATTGAATGCATATTCTTATAATTAGATGCATGAATGAGCTAATACAATGATTAATTGCATTTAATTTGATGGAATTTGAATTTTTCCTATTTTAGGTGAAACTGTGAAATTGAAATTTTTCAAATTTAGGTAAAATTGTGATATGTTTGATGAAATTGTATATATATTCTTGTAATTATATGCATGAATAAGCTAATACAATAATCTATTGCATTTAATTTGATGGAATTTGAAATTTTCCAATTTTATGTGAAATTGTGAAATTGAAAATTTTCAAATTTAGATAAAATTGTGATATGTTTGATGAAAATGAATTCATATTCTTGTAATTAAATGCATGAATGAGCTAATACAATCCATCAATTGCATTTATATAGTCACTTGTGTATGTTTCATCAATTACAATTAGTTTCTTTTACGTAATGCCTTAATTAATTATATGATATTGATAGGTAAATAGAGGATAATTCTACATCAAGCACTGCTGGTGATACTTCTATCCCTTCTATGAGATTCGAGGATCTAGCATGGGCTCACGATACACTGGTTCCTAATTCTAGTTCAAGGAGTCAGATTATATGCAATTATTATGGCAAGACTTTAAAAGGTGAAGGAATTACAAGATTGAAGAGGCATTTGGCCTTAATAAAAGGTAATGTAGAATCTTGTAAAAAGGTTCCCCATGTTATCAAGTGACATATGAAGACTTTGATAGAGGAGTAACAGACAAAGAAAGATAGAAGAGGCAGAGTGAGTTTTAGCATTGGCAATATGAGTTCATTTTTCAGAGGTGGTGGAGATGATTTTAATATAGATGAAGATGGTGGATTTGATGTTGATGGACCTTCTATCCCTTATACCCAGTAAGAAGTGGGTGGTTCAGGCATCAATGAGGTTAGACAGAAAAGAAGGAGATCATTTGCTAGTTTTTTGCTCTAATAACAACTATAGGAGATCAACCTTCCATTTGTGCTGACATGCAAATAAGGAAAGCAGGTAAGCAAGTTGATATGGCTTTGGCTAGATGGTGGTATGAAGTAGGTCTGCCATTCAATGCTGCTCTATCACATTATTATCAACTTATGGTAGATGCTATGATCTCTTATTGTTCAAGATATAAGGCTTATTCAATGTATGATTATAGAGGTAAACTTCTTACCAAGTGTGTTGCTAAGATGAGAAATTATTTGGAATAAAAAATAATTACTTTGGCTCGTTATAGGTGTTCCATTCTGTGTGATGGTTGGACTAGCCTGAATAAGGAGTTTTACATTAATTTCTTAGTTTATTCTACCATAAAGACCATGTTTTTAAATTCATTTGATGCATCCGGTTAGATTAGGAATGTTGATTATATATTTCATCTTTTGAGGAAGTTGTTAATGAAGTTAGGCTTGAGAAAATTGTTCAGTTTATCATTGACAATAATGCAACTTACAAATCAGCTGGTAAGAGATTACAGAGTGTGTATAACTCTTTCTATTAGACTTCATGTGCTGCTCACTGTATTGATTTGATGTTGGAAGATTTTAGAGATATTAGATATTTTCCTATAATATTAGAGACTATGCTGAAGGCAAAACAAAAAAAAAGATAATGAGATTTATTTATAATCATGCATTGGTGTTGAATTTAATGAGGACAGAGTTCACTAGTAGGAAAATTTTATATCGTCCTGCGGTTACTAGATTTGCCACCAACTTTTTAACGCTATAGAATTTATGGTGATGAAGAAGGAGTTGCAACAGATGTTTATTAGGTATGATAATAGTTATTATTAGAAGAAAATGATTGCATGACTTTTCTTGTCAGTAACTGATATGATAGAGATCATATGTATAATTTTAATTCATACTTTAGGTTTATGATACCGAATTTGGATTCAGCATTAGCATAATGTTCCAGGTATGATAAGAAATAGATTGTTGAGAAAAAGTAGTTAGTTCATATTTTACAAATAGTTTGTATATATTGGATCAAGAGTGACTTATGCTGAACATAAAGTAGAAAGAATATAAAGTTAGATAACCAAGAGTATCCTTTTATGCCATATAGGTTAAATCAATATAATGAGACTCGTAAAGTGACATATAAGAGTATATGTAGCCTTTTGATTATGAATCAAATGGAACTTGTGTATTTAATGAAATCTTATGTTTAATTTTGAAATTTTCAAAATAGTTTAATCTAAGTAGAAATTATGCATTGAAAATGCCAAATAATTTCGATAAGATCGATGTAACTAGTTATACTTAGATTTCTTGGTTATGTATGGTGATGTGATTATTTGGTAATAAACTCCATGACTAAGTTTTATAATAGTTTGGATTTTACAATATATGATATTATGTCATGCAATGTTTATTTCATTATAGTTATGTTTTAACGCGACTTACCTTTTATCATTCCATTCAAATTGATTAATATGATTTAATATGAGATATGAAATGGTATGACTTTAAAAAAGTCTATGTTAATAATTTTGGGATGTGATGCTTAGTTGAAGCATATATTATCTACTAAGTTTAGAACTAAGTTAGATAATAG
>JAOXYD010000135.1:1991793-2026458 GCA_028565735.1 Pinacopodium congolense
GGGAGTGAGTATATGAATTGTTTGATTCTTTGCAAAATTTTATCAAACTCTTAGCATGCTTATATGGATATAATCTTAAATGGTGAGATTTCCGACCATAGAAACAACATATATAACAAAATTCATCCAATTTAAATATCCATACACGTAAAATTTAAATGCATAAGCATAATAATTATAAAGGAGTTAAGGTATAGAGAGTGAAAACACCAAATTAATTGTCATTTGATCAAAGAACCCTTAACATACATTCACTTCATAAGTTTGCATGGAAATTTCTGTTATTGCCTTTTATAATGGGCAAAAAGGAGCTTTTGTTCAATATCTTCTTTTCCATAGGTAAAGAAAAACCCTTATATCATCTTCCTCTTTCTTAAGTCAAGAGAAGCCCTCATATTGTGTATTATAATAATTATCCTTAATCGCTAAATTAGCACATTTATATACAATTCAAAATCTTCCTTTCTTACTCATGCTAATGAATTAGGACTTGTATAATGTTCACACACACACGTAAAAGCACTCAAAATTCATTTCATAACTCATGTAAGTTTTTTAGCATGTCCACGAATTATCATATAACTAATTTGGAGTTCAATTATACCCTAAGCATGTATTAATTATTAATAATAAAAATAAGTTATCATAATGATTAATTTCAGTAGCATGAGTTTGATTGATTTAATTGTGAATTTGGTTACCCCTTACTTAATCCATCTAATCCAACAAAGGTTGAATTAACTCTTTGGTCGATTAACTTGTGCCCAATATAGATTGTCTTTTATAATAAATTACATGCACATTACCTTATAAACCATCATATAATTGACTTATGTCCTACATAATTCAATGTAACCATGAAAACTAAAGCAAAGTACTTGTATTTTTCCCTTCATTTAGTCGACCTATCTCTATATAAGTTAATCAAACTCTATAAAACTTATATTTTCAAAATCATTCAAATTCTTTGAAGTATTATCATCCTTCCTTAAAAACTTGAATTAAAATGTTTGCTAAAGCTTGTTATGAATCCTTGAATTTGAAAAACATTATACATTATGCACACAATAAACATGTTCATACAATATTGAGCTCCCAAACTATTAAATGATTACGATAAAGTTACTAGGAAATTTGTTAAACATGAAATTTTTTTTATAATTTTGGTTTTTATCTTGGGAATTGGTGGTGTGATGGTCTACAACACACGTATTGTTTATCTTTATAATTATCCTTGTTACCATTTTTCTTATTCATATTCATTTCAATTTTTTTTCAAAAAATTATTCTTCTTTTTTATCCACTTGGATTATTCTTCTCTTGAATCAATTTGAAGCTCAGATATTTTATTTGAATTTTTTGGGTTGTATTTTTATTCTAATGCATTCCTTCATTGGTCTTATTGAATCATCTTTACCTTTATATTTGGATCACGTTCCTTTGATTTTTCACATAAATTGGCTTTTCACATAGTGCTTAATTTTTTGAGAATTTTAATAAATAATATCACTAGAGATAGAAATACTAGTAATAATATGTTTTGTTATTATTAAAAGCATGAATTGGAAACTTGTCCCATAGTTTTTATATTTTTTTAATGATAAAAAACTCAGTGATATTGATAACAAAATATAAATATAACACTTATGAAGGAAGTTCATATTGTTAGTTGAATCTCTAGCTCGACAACTTCTCTCAATGTATTATAATTCCAAGTTAAGGGGTTCAACGTAGTTGTATAGGTTGGAAAAAATCATCATTCCTTGTCTTTTGTTGGCTAGATTTTGGTCTTGTGAGGGATCTCAACTTCTCTTTGTAAATGCCTTTAAGTGTCAGGATAGCTTGTTAGCTTCTCTTGCTTTCTCTTTGTTATACAGTGCTTTAGCCTAGTAGGCTTTATTATATTGATTTGTTTAATTTACCAAAAAAATATAATGCTTCGTCTCCTTATGTATATATGCTAATGCAATATATGATCAATATCAAAGCAAGTGGTTGTATACTTTTATATCTTATTGAATGGTTTAATACCTATCTCTTTGATATTAATGCCCTCTCTTGGCTAATGAGATAATTATTGTTGTTTTCCTCTTTGATGTCAACTATTGGATGTATAATTCCTATTCCCTATTTGATAGTTCTTATTATTTTGCTATAATTCATAGAAAGTAGAATACTCTAAGTACCCACATAAATTTGAATCCTTCGGATTTTTTCATTCATTGTTTTCAACCCATCTCCCAATGGGTTTCCTTAAGAAGTATTGTTTTAAAAAGCAATTCCTATTGATGGGTCTATAACTACCATAAAAATAATATCACATATAAAAAAATTTAAGAATATATGAATAATATGAGTAATACATATACGACTATGGCATAAAAGAGTTTTTAGGTCTTGTTTACATCTATTGGATATGTGACGCCCTTTTGTGTTATAATAAGGCATATCAAATGGATTGAAAAATAAATTTTTTAATAAAATTATATTTTATGAGATTTATTTATATGCATCACATGCTTATATGATGGCCTTCAATGATATTGAGTTTAAGTTATTATAACACGACCTATAATGGTAATGAGGATATGATGTGACCCTTGATTGTGGTTGAAGTTTATAGTTTACATGTTTATTAAATGCATTTTTTTATTTTATATATGAAACATTATGTGATTTTTTCCTTGATAATTATTCATGTTAGATCTAGATTCAGAATCATATATGAATATATGTATAAATTGAATGTTATATTTTCATAAGGTTTTAGGTGTTGGCTCATCCTTATGCACCATAAAGGCACCTAATCTCATGCTTATCATTTGAGCTCTTTTGAACTCCATGCATTTATTTTAATTTTCACTCCCTAAATTCAACTTAGATAATGATTCTTTAATCACATTAGTCTCTTTCTTTAGTAACTTATTGTCATGCAAAAAAATTATCCTCATTGTCATTAGTAATAACCATACTCTAACAATCTATCATGTCTTGTATTCATATTTCAATTTCTCATTCTTTATCATGCATGCATCTAATAGTTGTTAACCTCTTTATAATTGTAAAAGAATTTCTTCTTTTTCATGCTTATATCCTTTGAGGATTCAAAAAGCTTATTATATGACAACTAAACATCTAAATAAAAGGGGGTAGATATTGCCTTATTGTGAATAACTGTAAGGTATATGCTTAATGCCATATTTTGGATTCTTCACTTTTAGAATCATTTTATCATTCTATATCACTTTAATTACTTTAATTTTATTTTTATTCATTTTTTTCTTTTTTCAAATGTTTTTTTTGAATTTTTTAATGATGAGATTTATGTCATCCTTGGCACTTTCACTAATGAAGCTCTCTTCTTCATCCCTTGTCTGATCCTTGAAAAGTTTGAAGAGCATATAACTTCTTATTAGAGCCACTTCATCTTCACATAATTAATTTTATTACAACTCATATATGAGGAGTGATCATATTAGCCCATCTAATAGAAATGTACTTAAGTCTTTTACTTCTTATATAGTAGTTACTTTTGATTCCCAAGAGTTTATTAAAGATCTAAGTAATTTTCTCACTAATTTAAGGTTAGTGAAAGTTTTACCAAAACCTTTAATAAAATTTATAACATAAATAAAGTATAAAGCATGTTAATGAATTGATATGAGTTAATTGTGAAATAACTCATATCAATTCAATAACATGCTTACATTGTTCCTTTGAACTTTATTAGTGCCTTTATATGGTGATTTCTAAAGTATGTCAAATCTAATAAGTAAAATCACACATAGATGCCCTATCAAACTCATTCTACTAAGAAAAAAATTCACTTCTTTGTTATTTAATGCAATGAATCTTTTATCCTTATTTTCTCAGTTACTTTTTATCTTTTATCCTTATTTTCTTAATTACTTTTATCTTTTGGCACCTTAGTCTCCACTTTGTTTATCACTAAGGATTTTATATAACATCCCTTCTATATGATATCCTAAAGAACAAGTCTTCAACCTAAAGAAAGTGATTTACCTAGTGTTCAAATATAAGTAATATATATTGGTTAGCTGTTAAGAGGCATTGGTTAACTAATATGCTACATTAGTTAACCAATAAGGTTAACCAATGTATTAACCATGCTTAATTACAAACTTATTATTTAAAAATTTTCAATTTTACTAAGATATTGTTTGACCAGTACCTAATATTAGTCAACCAATATGCTTCAAAATCTTACATGGGATGACTAGTCAGTTATATTAGTTTAGAAATAATCTTGGGAATACCTTTCAAACATTTTTTAAGTTTTTCAAGCTTCCAAATCAATTCTTTTTTATAAAGACTTGACTTAAACACATTTCTAAAAATTTTCGTATGTGTTTTAATGATTAAGACACTTTTCTTTGAAAACCAAAACCTCAATTAGTCTTAACCCTTGAAAAGATATATGCATTATGCACATGATATGTAATTCATTGAGCCCTTAATGTAATGAAATTATCTAGACGAGACTTCTATAAAAAAAATTTACCTCCAAAAATTTAGCTTCCTTGGTTTTGATCTTACCCTTCATTTGTAAAACTATTTTCATGTGATATCCTTTGGCTTCAATGTATTTTCTTGCATATCTTTCTTATTCTTATCTTTTTAATACATTAAAATAGAGAAACCGTTAGTCGCAATGATATTTTCTTATCATCAAAACAAAAATTTAAATCCCTCTTAATTCAACAAAAAGATTAAATTGATTTGTTACATAATATCCTAATTCTTCCTTATTATTAGTTCGATTAACCTTTTCTTCTATTGAATTAACTTAATCACTTATATGTTTGATTTGAATGATCCACTCTAGCTTTATTTTTTATTCTTAATGCATTCCTTAACTTACTTAACTTATTAAATCATCTTCACTTTTATATTTAGATCACTTTACCTTGATTTTTCCAATAACTTAAATTTCCAAGCATTAAATGATTTTTGAACAAATTAAATAATTAACATCACCAAAGTTGAAAATAATATTAAAAATATATTTTGTTATTATAAAAACCATAGATTATAACCTAATTTGGTTTAACATATTTTACTAAAAGTTTAATTATTGATCTTTTTTCTTTAATTAAATGCTTTCATTATATAATGTTTTGATAAAACATGGAATTTGCATTCATTGTCTAATTTTTTTTATTTGATTCTAATTATTTTAATTATCTAATACTAGCAATTGATTCTTGGCGTGATATTTGAAAAATAATTTTCAAAGTACAATCTCACCTTGGCCAAATATTTCTCAAATCAATATTAACCTAAAACAATAAATGTTCTTCCTAATTATTGCATATTGATAGATACTATATTGATTACTAAACTACTTCTATATAGTTTACGATACATTCAATAGGTGCTAATTAAGTTATCTTTGATTATGATAAGTTTTATATAGTATCAACATTCAATCATTCATTTATGAGATATTTTGCAGATTTCTAATTAAATGATCATTTATACAATTATTACAATAAATCTTTTCATGAACATATAAATAATATTTTGTAAAAATTCTCATGGTTAGTTAAGTGAACTTGTTATTTAATAAATAACAACACATTTACTTAAGTATTATTTTATTGTAATTTATACCATTGACTACTTTCTTTGTAAAAGAGAAATACGATAAGTGCTAATTTTTTTACTTTATTAACATTTAGTTTTAATAAAGGAACAATTGAAATATGACATGAATATAATAAAAATATCATCATAATTTTATTTGATATATATATATATGCAATAAATTTTATCTTTTTTTCTATATAAAATAAAGAAAAATACTCAATAAAGAGATAGCCACATTCCTTTTGGAAGAAAAGGATAAATATGTGGCATGGATTTTCTAAGAAAGAAAAGTATATATGATATTATATTAATTTTTCATATAATCTTAGTATTCCTTTTTAAGTTAATAATTTTAGCTTTATGAAATGATTTTTTCCCAAAAATTCTAGGTGAACCAACCTTGTTCATTTCAATCCTTATTTTTAACTTTTACTTTCACATTTATGATAGATTTTATTCATACTCTATATATTTTGAAAAAGTGAAATAAAATGTCTTTTTAGGCAAATGCATGGATGTGATCATAATGATGATGGAATTTAAATTTATAATACTTCAACAAAAGCTGATAAAATTCTAGTATAATCATAAAATAGTAAATATAAGTCAAATGAATTTGATTGTTCCTTGTCCTTTGAACTGTTATTCACTTGACCACCCCACCACTTGATTGTGGCACATGGAAAATCCAATAGTAGATATTAGCCACTTAATCACTAATTCACTCAAATGGTGTTCACCTTATGCACTTTCTGCAAAGAAATTGATCCCACCTTTTGAAATTGGAAGTTTGAGAAGAAAAAAAATATACATTTGAGAACCAAAAACTTGAAAAGAGAGATAAATGTTAGAAGGGATTAGACTACGGAGTGGAAGAAGATTCCCATAGTTTGTTTTTAGTAAATAAGATGGTTCCAATATTTCCTTATATATTATATTAATATGTATGAAAATATATTTGTTTGTATATATTTTTCATAAAAAAGGAATGCACCAATATTAGTTTTTGATGTTAACTAAATTTAAGGTGGACGTCTCTAGGTCTAAAGGCTTATATAAAAAAAATAGTCAAATGCTTAAATTTATGAAGACTGAAAGGTGTTACAAATATAGAAGAAATCCTTTTTGGTAAATGATTGAGGTATAAATCTTACCCTCACGCTATCCCTCCTTTATATAACCATTTTGTCCTTAAGATAAATGTATAATACAAGTTTTTAGATGAGATTTTTGTAATATACAACACTTATGGACCCTTACATTCAAACTATATCTTAACTTCACATTTGAATAAGAACTTATATTTGAGCTAATTCTTATTCCTTTAGGGTCATGTATCTTTGGGATAAGCCAATAAATAACTACAAGTCCTACTCTCCTTTAGGTTATTCTACTCGTATATTCTACCATATGTCAAAATCTAAATTCAAGATTTACTCCTAAAAACCTTTTAGAATGATTGAATTTTAACTGATCGAAATGAATTTCCCTTGTGATTAACCACATTAATTCTCTTGGGTTGGAATGTGTTGATATATATAGTTAATTTTAGCAATTTTGATAGGACAACATATTGCACTATTTTATTAGAAAAAAAATTCTTGCATATTAAACAAATGCACCAAAATAGAATATAAGTTATAGTAAAGGGATATTTTAGATAAGGAGGCACTTGATTTCACTAGAAATAATAAATAAATAAGGTTTAAGTTACTTCATCCTGTATCGTCTTGTTTTTTACTAAGAAGCATTGTTCTTTTAGGTATAGTTTTTAAAATACAATATACAAAAGGACGTTGATGATCATGGAGGAATTTTGCATTTTTTTTCCTAACCCCTAAAGTTATCATCAAGTAAAACCAATAGGAATAGCAATGGATGAATCTTGTACCTTTTGTATCGTTGCAACTATTTTCCATTTGAAGTCTATAAGGAAAATGGCATTCTTACAATTCAAGAGATAGTTTTATTTAAGAGACAATTTAAATAAAAAAGTAATCACCATTCCTTTGCTATTTGAAGTGTTGATTGGCTCATTTAAAAAATTTAATAATAGGACACCAATGAATTCAATAATGGAAAGCATAATATATTTATTAAAAGTGTATGAACAGTTGTATGTAAAATAGATAAAATACATTAAAAAACTCATTCCTTTTATATAAAAATTATTAACAAAATAATTAATTGAAAATTTTATTGCAAGTTCACATAATACTTTAATAATCTAAGAGGGAAGGAGTAGGATGGGTTAGCTACCTAATTAGGAGGGAATTTGACCTCATGTGCAGAAGTAGCCAGTAGTAAATTAGGTGCATATATGATATCCAATCTAGGAGATGTAGTAGCTACTAATATAGAGTTAAATGCAAAGGAGAGAAAAGTGAACAAGGTCAATGGTGATGCAAAACTTCTTGGATCTCCCCTCGTTTTTACTTCTAAAGGAGTAACTATAAATATTGAGGCTAATAGTAGGAAATCTAAAGGTAAAGGAATCCTACCTTAATTTATATTTATCCCTATTTTAATTTTAACTTAGAATATGAGACAGATGCATAGTTACCATAAATAGTAAGCCCTCTTTAATAACCTTTTCTTAATAAAGCCAATATTGATTGGCTTTTTAGAGAATTAATTAAAGACAAATCTTTGCACCCAACCATGATATTTTAGAAAGGAGTGGGAGATCATCACAAATCACAACTATTAATTTAATGATAGAATAACGATTGCATAAAACCCTAATTAGTTGAAAATCACCACTACTTAGCCATTGCTTAACTCTTTCATTTATAGGTTATGATGAATTCATCTCAAATTGATATTTATATCACCTTGTTTATGCAATAAACTTAATTTTTCAGAGAGCTAGATTATGGGAAAAACTTAAGGCTACAAGTCATCATGTTAATTCCACTTGGTTGCTTCTTAGTGACCTTAAATTGACCCTTCATGCTACTAAATCTAATGGAGTCAAAAACTAAATAGCTAATTTAGGAGCCACTAATTTATGAATTGCATAGCTAATTTAGGAACCACTCATTTAAGGTATGAAGGACATCATTACAAATGGAGAAACAAATAGATTGGAGACCATTTATAAGTAAAAAGTTAGACAGAACCCTGGTAAATGACTTAGGGCTATCTGAATTCCCTAAAATCCAAGTAGTCTTCAATCATCGTCTCATATCAAATGATTCCCTTATAGAAATCCATAATCTGTAGGATTGGAAATCTAAGGCTACTCCCTTTAGATTACACAATTGTTCAGTGAATTTATAGGGGTATTGAATCTTTTTAAAAAGGAATATTAGTCAATGTGCATGGCTATGAACAAAATAAATGTGTTAGAAAACTGTAGGCTTTTAAAAAGGAATTAAGTCATTGAATAAAGACTTTTGCAGGAGAAAAAGAGGAGAT
This sequence comes from Pinacopodium congolense, assembly GCA_028565735.1. Taxonomy (NCBI): domain Eukaryota; kingdom Viridiplantae; phylum Streptophyta; class Magnoliopsida; order Malpighiales; family Erythroxylaceae; genus Pinacopodium; species Pinacopodium congolense. Next base: position 2,000,824 of record JAOXYD010000135.1, read on the forward strand.
ATAAAGCTAGCTAAGGATCTTTTGATGCAAGCATAAGATAAGTTATACAAGAATCCTGAAAAGCATATTAAGCTTATGTAGGAGAGGAATTCATTAAGGAACTATATTGATGCACTGAAAACTAATCATTCTCTTCTCAAACAAAAATACAAAATTTTATGGTTGAATATTGGAGACAACAACTCCTCCTTTTACTACAAATCTATCTTGGTTAGGAGAAACATATATAAGATCATATAGGTTATTAATTCTAAGGGGAATAAGATCTAAAGACCCTAGGTGTTGAAATAAGAAGCATACTCCTTCTTTAAGTAGTTATTAGGAACCTAAGCAACTTATCAACCATCTAAATAACAACTCAGAACCTTCATTGCTATGGAAATATCTAAGCTATAGGCTTTAGCCTTAGTAAGACCACTAGATAGGAAAGATATAGTTACAGACATATAAAGACTCAATCTAGACAACTCTCTAGGAACTAATGGGTTGAATGGACTTTTCTTTCAAAATTATGGGATCTAATTAGAGAATAGGTTATATAAAACGTACTTGAATTCTTTAACTCTAGGAAATTTTTGAAGAGGAGCTCAATAAAACCTTCCCATTCTTGATACCCAAAATACCAAACCCCTATTCCTTAAAGGACTTTAGGCTTATTTCATGTTGCAATACCATTTACAAAATCATATCTAATATCCTAGCATCTAGACTAAAAGTAGTACTAAAATCAATTGTCAATGCAACGCAAGGAGCCTTTATTAAAGGGATAAGCATATGAGATAATATTTTAAGTACATAAGAGTTGTTTAAGGATTATTATAGGAGAAATGTATATACAAATTTCTCCCTAAAGATTGAATTTCATAAAGTTTTTAATTTGGTGTATTGGAACCTTCTAATTTATGCAATAAAAATATTTGGATTCCTAGATAAATTAATTAATTGAATTCACCATTACAATTCAATAACTTCTTTTATTTTATTAGTTAATGGAGAACTTATCTGCAATTTTCAAGGAAGAAGAGGACTTAGACAAGGAGATAAAATCTCTTTATACATATTTACCCTCTACATAGAAATATTCTATAGGTTAGGTTATGTAAAAATTTTATTTACCATAAGAATTGTTTTGCACTCTAAATGTTAGAAGCTAGATCTGTTCTCTTTGGTTTTTTTGATGATCTAATGTTGTTTTTTGGAGCTTGTGTCCCCTTAATCACTATTCTTATAGAGTCTTTGCTCACTTTCAACAAAATATCATGCCTTTCTCTTAATAAAAACAAGAGTTATTTATCAAGTGGCAAGACTAAATAAAATCTTGTTGTTATAAGAAAATTATCTTTTAGGGACTGCTACACTTTGGTGGAGATTATTCTAAAGAATTGGTTACAGGAATCTAACATATATAAAGAGAATCTAACTGATTGTTTTAGTTCTATCTAATTTAGTTATTTGTTGGCTTTCACATATAACATTGCTTAAGGAGGTTACAAAGTCAATAGGAACGTTCTCTCGATTGGAGAAGCCCTCAAGAAAGGTCAAGAAAAAGTAAAGCAGAGGGATGTTTGTTTACCTAAGGAGGAAGATGGTTTGGTTGTAATTTCGAGCAAGATAACAAACAAAAAGGCTCTGATAAGTGAATTTAGGTAATTTTAAATTACAAGGAGACTTTGTGGATCAAATAGGTCCACTATCACTATAATGCAAGATTCTATGGGAGATTATTCATAGACAGACTCATCCTAGACAATGATACTATTACTCAAACTTAGAGGACATAAGATTAATGAGATTAAGCACAAAATTGGGAATAAGGAAAACATAAGATTATGGTATGATAACTAGTTGAAATTAGGTCCTATCTATCTCATTCCTCAAGCTTTTAATCTCAGACCCATGCTGCATCCTAATGCCATAGTTAAGCAGATAATTAGGGAGAGCAACTGTTACTGATCCTTTAGATGTGCCCTATTTATAGTAAATAATTTCCCTTTTTACAATCGATATCAAGGTTAGAAGGATAGCATATTATGGATGAGCCATCCCTCTAGATAATTTAGTAGCAAATCCCACCATTTACTATTTAAATTTGGCTCTCCTAAAGTCCCTTGGTTAAGGATAATATGGTTTAAAGCATTTATACCAAAAGTGTTTGTAATTAAGTGGATGGCCATAAGAAATAAACTTAGAATACTGGACAGAATTAAAACTCATGGAACCTATCTACTACATGTTATCTTTGTCTTAGTGAACTTAAATGCTTAGATCACATCTTCTTTAATTACAGTTTTGTAGCCCCTTTATAGAGAAAAGTTTAAGTTCTATGTAATATTTTCTACAAAGAAAGAACCTAGATAAGAATCATTTAATGGGCCACTTTTTTCCCACTGTCTAACTTGAATGATAACTCTCTTTTCAGAATTGCACTTGGCACTTGTGTATACTCCACCTGGAGGACAAACAAGTCAAAATCTTCAAAGGTGTGAGCTAAACATTAATATAATTTACTCAACACTCACTGGCATAGATAAGGGAAGCTTTAGTAGTTAAGCTAGGAAACCTAGATTTATCTGTAAATGTTAGGAGGAATTGGAATATTTGAATGGATTGAGTGCAAGATTGAGTGTAGTTTCAACAGGTTCCTCAAAAGGATAAGTGTAGAGATTAAAAAGTGATAACTACGTGATTCTCCCACTAGTATAATGCTTAGGAATTCGTAGGAATCTTATTGTTATGTTATACAAAGCTTGCACCTCTTTTGTAGCTCTAATGTGAGGAACTATTCATTTATTAATTTAATTTTTAAAAAATTCTCACGAATTGTTTTGCAAAGATATAGGAAAGTCAATTGTATCAATTTACACATTTTATTATCTATTCCACAAGTGTAATCATAATCATTATATGATCCTAACTTATACTATCTTATTTTTTTTAGTTTCATGTAGTAAGTGGCAATGGTCACTTGATTTTTAACCAGACAAGTAATGTCTCTTTCAATATAAAATATTTGTAATGTGTTACTTTAAGAAAAATGAATTCAAAGATCTTTTGAAATTTCATGGGCAATGTTATAGAAAACAACACTATCTATAATATCTAGCATGAAAGAATTAAAGAGTCAAAATAATACCATGTCATTGTAATTGTTTTCATGCTACATGGTAATTGTTAAATCCCTAAGTTCAAGCTATGGGATCGTGCGAGTGTTGGCGAGTTTTGACCAATGGTTGGCACCAAGTTGACACAAAGAAGGCGTGTTGACGAGGGAATAAGATGAAATCTTGCGAGTAGGCGAGGGATGCCGGAAGTATCGGCGAAAATCTCCAGAGTAGGCGAGATTCAATATGCGTGGGCATACGTGGCAAAAATCTTTAATGAAATGCAAAATTTGGATGCGAGGCTGCACATAGTTGGCTAACTAAGTCATACGAGATCTGAGGATGTGTGAGAATGTACAAAGGCATACGAGAGTGCGCGAGGATGCTCAAAAGCATGCGAGTGCAACAATGGGCATAGACACTTGACTTCAGTGAGGCAGGTCAATGTTATGTAAAATCTAAGAGGTTTTATATTAACTCAATGCAACTTTTACTTAGTCATGGAGCAACGTGACTGTACCATGAATGAGCTTGATCATGGAAGATGGATTTTTCCATGGACGTGTATTAGTAGACCTATGTGCGGATAGGCCTTGGTGACTTGGAAAACAAATTAGCAGTGATGTTGCAACTATAGATGATGTGGAATTTGATAATGTGACAAGATCAACTTGAAGATCACGTGGGATAACATCAAATCTAAGAGTTAGAGACCATATGGGATTGAACTTCTAAAGATTGTGGGAATTTTTGCGGATAAGGAAGATCTTTCCCTGATTGCATGTAATCTTTATTTTATTAGATTTTCATGTAATCTAGCCAATTAGAAGAGTCTTAAGAGGAAAGGGATGTTTTCCTATTGGTCTGGGTGATGTGATCTTAGTTATTAGGATAGACTAGAATTTAGAGTCCTAGTTATCTTAAACTTTCTTTCCAAGCAAGAGAGCCTATAATAGCTCATTAGAGCCAGAGCTTGATTCATTCAATCATTCATTCATTTTCAAGAGGAGAGACAACTTAGAAAGAGTTGAGGGCTTTCGGGAGAGTTCTCTTATAAGGGCTTCGGGTAGGGAGTTCTTTTAAGTGTTTTGGGTAGGAAGGTCTTGTAAGTGCTTCAAGAAGGAGGTACTTGGTATTTTGTTAACATTTTTTTAGAGTTAATAAAAGAGTGGTTTCAACCATATTTTAAATCTTGTGTAGCATTCTCTACGCTTGTTATACACTTGTGTGATATTCAATGTGTGAGTGAAACAGTTAAACACCAGTATGCACGTGAGGTGTTCGAGTGTTAAAGAAATTGTTTGACGACATTCACGTGAGAAGACTGAATCTCAACTTAAGCAGACCTAAGCGAGATTGTCGTGCAAAGGAGGGCGCAACTTACAGTAAAGTTTGACGACCTAGTGGACCTTTGTAACAGCTGGTATCATAGCTAATCTAGAGAGATGGCTGGTAGGAGTAATATGATAGACCATGTTACAAGAATAGAGGCAATCCTTGAACCTCTAGCCTTGACAGATGAGGGAGTAATTCCTTTGTGGAATTAATTGTAACATTGGAGAGGGAGCTTCAAGCAACGATGAGAGCACTCGAGGAACAACTGAAAGCTCGAGAGGAGAGGGGTTATGATCTCCTAATGCTCAAGCATGCACTGGCAAAGCACGATGCGGATGTCCGAGAGGAAAGCACTATGGTAAAGGTGCGAGAGCCATAAGTTTTTAATGGAATTTCTTATGGGATATGGAGTAGTATTTTGTAGCGGTAAAGGTGGTAGACTCGAAAAAGATGTTGATCATAACGATGTATATGGTGGGTGATGTCAAGTTATGGTGGAGAATACGAACCTCTAACAATATCAGTGCAGGCATACCTCCTATTGATATATGGGAGAAGCTGAAGAAGAAGCTAATAGACCACTTCCACACCAATAACACTTTATGGGTCATGAGGGAGGCTTTGAAGGGGTTAAAGTAAGATGGCTCAGTGTAGGAGTATGTGAGGCAATTCACATAGATAATGTTGGATGTGCAGAACATGTCGGAGGAAGATGAGTTATTTAACTTCATCAATGACTTGCAAGGTTGGGCATAAATAAAGCTTCGGAGGTAGAACGTGAAGGATCTCTCTAGCGCAATTACGGTAGTAGATGCTTTAGTAGATCTCCAAATTTCACTACCTATTCGAGAGGGTAAGAAGAATAGTGGAACTTGAGACGACAAGGAGAGAGGCAAAGAGAAGGAAGGGGGAACTTTTCATGGAAAGGTGAAGAAGCAGTCTAAGGGGAAGATTGCTTATTTCATATGCAAGTGGCTGTATTATGCTCAAGAATGCCCTAATAGGAAGAAGAGTGAGGAGCATGTGAACTCCATTATTGTAAAGGACAAAGGAGAAAGCGAGGAAGATGACTCAGCGGATAAAGCCATTAACAGCATTGGCTACTTGGGCGCGATGAGCCTTGTGAAGGAGTGCCCATACAAAAATTAAACTCGATGGATTAAGACGTTGGTACGTAGGAAGGTGCCAATTGAAAGGAAGGCTTGCTCTAGTCTTACAGGGTTGGCGAACGAGTCTTGGGAGAATCGCTCATAAAGGAGTGCCCACAAATTATTTCGATGGGGGCGTCAAATTCTTCTGGTGGGGGTGGTGTGTTAGACCCTTAAGTCCAAGCCATGAGATCGTGCAAGTGTTGGTGAGCCTTGACCAATGCTTGGCATGCGAATCGGCACGAGAAAAGTATGTTGACGAGGGAACAAGGTTAATTCTTGTGAGTGGGTGAGCAAAGGCCTGAGAAACTTGTAAGTAGGTGAGGGATGCAGGAAGTATTGGCGAAGATCTCGAGAGTAGATGAGATTCGATATGCGTGGGAACACGTTGGTGTGCATTAATAGAAATCTTCGACTAGATGCAATATTTGGATACGAGGTTGTGCATAGTTAGCGAACTAAGTCATACGAGACTTGAGGATGCATGAGAATGCGCAAAGGCAAGCATGATCCTGTGAGAGTGCGTGAGGATGCTCAAAGGCATGTGAGTGTAATAATGGGTGTAGACATTTGTCTTCGGCGAGGCAGGCCAAAGATATGTAAATTCTACGAAGTTATCTATTAACTCGTTATGACTTGTACTTAGTCATAGAACGACATGACTGCACCATGAGTGAGCTTGATCATAGAAGACGGACTTGTCCATGGATGTGCATTGGTAGACCTATGTGTGGATAGGCCTTGGTAACTTGGAAAACATATCAGTAGTGATGTGGCACCTGTAGATGATGTGGCACTTGATCATATGGCAAGATCAACTTGAAGATCACATGAGATAACATCAAATCTAAGAATTAAAGACCATGTGGGACTGAACTTCTGAAGATTGTGAGAATCTTAGCGGATAAAGAAGATTTTTCCCTTATTGCATATAATCTTTCTCTTATTAGATTTTAATGGAATCTAGCCAATTAGAAGAGTCTTAAGAGGAAAGAGATATTTTCCTATTAGTTTGGGTGATGTGATCTTAGTTATTGAGATAGACTAGAATTCAGAGTCCTAGTTATATTGAAGTTGCTTTCCAAGCAAGAGAGCCTATAAATAGCTCATTAGAGATAGAGCTCAATTCATTCAATCATTCAGTCATTCTCAAGAGGAGAGATAACTTCGAGAGAGTTGAGAGCTTTCAAGGGAGTTCTCTTGTAAGGACTTCAGGTAGAGAGTTCTTATAAGTGCTTCGAGAAGGAGGTACTTGGTCTTTTATTAACATTTTGTAAAAGCTAATGAAAGAGCGGTTTGGGTCATATTTTAAATCTCATATTGCATTCTCTACTCATGTTATATACTTGTGTAATATTTGGTGTGAGAGTGAAATACTTAAATACGAGTGTGTGTGTGAGGTGTGCGAAGGCTAAAGGAATTATTCGACAATATTTACGTGAGAAGGCTGAGTAATTGGACAGAGTAAGCGGATCTAAACAAGATTACCGTGTAAAAAAAGATACAACTTACAATAAAATTCAACGACTTATTGAACTTTTGTAACATTAATCTAGTTTGATTGTGGCAGATGATGCCTTAAAAGTTTCATCAACAAATTCTGGTCTAGATTTTGCATTGAAATAGATGACTATGACTCTACATTAAGTCCAATCATTTTCTCTATCAAGAGATTTGGAAACAAAAACCATTCTAGCATGTGGAAACAAGAACTATTCCAACATATGATCAAAATGGTGAAGGCCATAATGATTGTTGAGTTCTAGCTTATTTCCATCATTAGATATAATGATGAGAATTAACGAATTTTAAAGAAAAAAGAAAAAAGCAAAGATATCATCGTCCTTTTGATATCATGAAAAAGAGAAAAATGAAAAGAATAAATTGTCTTATTATTTCAGTGAAATAAATAAATAAATAAATAAATATATATATAAACAAAAGTAAATTCTTACAATTGGCCATTTTTATTCCTATAGTTAAACTATTCTAACAAGGGTAATTACAATATTTATTATATGAATCTTAGAATTTAATAAATAATTGCTATACTTTACTCTATAAATCTTAGGTACATCTGACTTTGGACGTTCCTAATAAAAGATAGCATAGCATCCCATTGTACAAGGATACCTTGCCACATTAAGGAATGTTAGTGGGGAAGAACGCAGATACGTGTTCTTTCCCGAGGCTTTTTCATGGAAGAATATGCTGCTTAGATATGCCAATTCTTTTTTGCTTGGATTAGCACGTGCAACTTTTCTACCTAAAATCCCCAATAGTTAATAGTTATGCTGTATTTTACTATTGCCATAGGCTTAGGGAGGGGGCAAGGGTCTACTTCTTGTTGTTCCTTTTCTTGCCTGGTTGTCTGCTTCCTTTTCCAAACCCACAACTGACTCCTGAGGCTGTTCCCCCAAGTTTTGGTTATATAGCATTCATTTCTGTATTTTATATATAACGTTTTAGCCGGTTTCCTGCTATAGGAAGAATGAAAATAACAGGTCACTAATCCCAGATACAGAGGAATGATAACTGGTACAACTTGAAGAAAAAAAAAAGTTACGCAAGTCTAGAGATTTTGGGTAAGATGATGTTAAGTGACATGTTGCGGAATGTGAACGGTATAGTTTAATCTTTTTGTTCTCTCGTTAATTGGACAGAGTAAATGCTCCAAGCAACTTTAATTCCTGGAGAAAAGGAAGTAACTTCCATTTTTTGCCTTCTAATGAACTTCAATCTTATTCCTAAGTTAAACCTTAGTTAATAATTAATACATTATTACTTAAAAAAGGAAAAAAAAAAGAAATCTTTAAATTATAAACCTAAATGTTAAGGGACAATTTACATTTTATTCCTTCTTTAATACGGTCGAAATATAAGGGTAAGCACATATCAAAAGCAAATTTTCATTTCAACGACCGTAATCCTACTTGAACTCAACTCAGCCCAGACAATGTAACCATTAAGTGGTATCCCATGATGTGGGCACATAACGAAAACTCTAAATTTGATGTTATTGTGGTGGGTGGCTGGCTGCTTATGCGTGCGTGATCATGACATTTTATGGCTAATGAAGGAAGAAGAAAGTGGAAGGGCAGAGGCTGATTGTATCAACCAAAAGTGGTAAATATAAAAAAGCTTTGGAGGAGGCCGAGAGTGGGATTTAAGATATTGACTTTATGATTTGATTCTGAGAAAAAGGTCGGTCGGATGGGTATTACAATGCCACGTATGCCACCTCCTCGTCTCCACCTTTGTACGTACGTATACCCACCAAAGAGAGAGATTTAAGCGAAAGCGAACTTTCCCACATAGGAAGGCCAACTTTGTTTTGCTTGGACTTTCTTGCCGTTGTCCTTTGATTGTGAAAGGTCACAGACAACAAGAAAATCCCATGGCCAATCAAGCAGCCCGCTCTTGTTTTAACAGAGGATCTTTCTGTTCCAGCTTTAATCAACAAAATTATATATATATAATTCTATGAATATGTTAGCCACCATTCAGCAAGAGATTTTTCATATCTGATACCAAATAATAGTAGTACTGATTAGACTGCTCAATGTTTTTCTTTCTATGGAGGCAAGTGTCAACCTAATGATTTATACAAGTTAGGCTTTTGGGTCCGGAAGAAAATGCCTACAGTTTTGATATGACAGAATTTTGTTGTGTTCTCATCGGTTCCTTGTCTCCCTTCAGGAATCCTTCCTTTTTCTTCTTATGTTGTTCATACCACGACAGCCGTTTCTATTTCAGAACAAATACCAAGAATGTTTCCCAAGATTCAGCATCCCAGATAACTCACTAGAAATAAGGAAGCAGAAAGTGTAACATCCTAGAGTACATTGCATTGCCACTGATTAAAGAGATGAAAAATGTTAAAAGGGAGAAAAGCGTGGCTGTGAAGGGCTGCCAGGAAATTAAGGGAAAAGGAAAAGAAAAGAGAGAAGCAGAAAGTACTCTGAAGTGAGGTAAACACGTGCATATAACAACCATTTATTTGGAACGCATCGTACAAGGTTTCCATTGAAATCAAGAAAGGAGGAACACTGAGTGACTGACATCAATATACATGTATATATATTAGTGAAACAGGAAGGCCCACCATGGAGGCAGCCAAAAAGAGATATAGTCTCACGCATGTTTGGCCTTTTTGTAGTAGTTCTTAAAATGGAAGTCGAGGAACAAGACCAGAAGAGAAGCGATGAACACTGCATCGAAGCACCAACTCCAGATACCGGAACAACCTTCCCCTGTAAAATGGTAGTAGAAGATCAGGGGCACGATTCCAAAGCTCGCAAAAAACTGCAGGATCTGACAATCCGTGACTCCTTTCTTCCAGGTGGGGCGTGACCCTAATGCACAGAGAAGATAGTAGACGTACATGATGACATGCACTGAGGCATTGGTGACGATGACTGCAGGGAACGTGGACTGCGAGCTGTGTAACGAAAAGTAACACATGATCACTACTGCTGCATGGTGATAGACGTGGAGGAAAGTGAGTCTCCTGCTGGAATTGCTCCATATGATCAAAAGGGTATCCATGAATTCGTAGATCTTGGAGAGATAAAAGACGTAGGCCCAGAAGAAGAGAGGACCCTCTGGGGAAGTGTTGGTGGGGAGACAGATGATGGAGTGCGTGGGTGCGTGGGAGAGGACGGAGAGGGAGGAGCCGATGACCATGGAGAAGGATAGGGCTATGAGGAACATGTTGTGAAGGACTTTGACTGATCTGAGGAAGTGGGGATTGGTGGGGGGAAGGGTGGTGCGAGAGAGGAGGAAGGTGAAGGAGAGATACAAGGCAACGACTGAAAAGAGAAAGAGCGGAGAGGAGCCAAAGGTTTGGCCTTGTTTCCATGAGAAGTTGAGGATTTTTGGTTGGGTGACGCACAAGTATTCAAGGCTTGTGAAAAGTGGGTTTGAGAAAAATGGATTGTTCTTCGGGCTTTTCTCTGCCCAGGATTCGGTGGTAGAGAAGATGAACGCCATAGCTAGGTTTTTTCAAGAAAGAGAGAGTATGTTTGTGTATATAATATATATACACAATCCAGCACCGCCACCACCTACTCCACACTACACTAAGTAAATAGCGTGTTGAGTGTAGTGTAAGGTTTGTTACCTGAATCTAATTTGATTGACTGGAATTCACAGCCCGGTTTGCCCCACGTAGCATATCTTAACAGTCAAGTGTTTGAAGAAGACAGGACCTGTTTGTTAACGAAACCAAAGCAAAAAAAAAAGTGTTTTCCGTATTCTATTTTATTTTTATTTTTAAAATTAGAGAAATATAAATATAAATAATAAAATAATATTTTTTATATTTTAAAAACAGATTTTTAATATTAAATAATAAATATATTCTGTTGATTAATAATATATTTTTAAAGTGTATAAGTATTTTAATTAAATAATTTTATTTTATTTTATATTTGACTATTATTATTAAATTATATATATTTTTATAAATTTTAATTAAATATTTTTTTATTTTATTTATTATTTATTATTACAAATGTTAATCAAATATTTTTTTTGGATAAAAACAGAAACATAAAAATAACAAATAACAAAAAAAAAAGAAGTATTATTAAACTGTTCTAAGTGTCTGTATTTATATGCAAAGAATTTAAAAAAGTCTTTCTGACATTTTTATCTTATATATATATAAAAAAAAATTTGCCAACAAGAGAAATGACTCAACAGTGAATCCTTTTATATGCCAGAGAAGCAGAATAAAAATGACCACATAACAGCGACAGCAACAAAACAACCACGCTTACAAAACCCTTAGTTGGATTCTTCTTTCCTTCTTTCATAAGGATTCTTATGATCTTATCTCCTTACGCGTATTCAACAATGATGATTTTGACTGTGACTGTCTAATTCTCCCAAACTTTGTTTTTGATGACTGTCTTAAAAAGTGAATAGTGTGCTATGCCATATTCTCAGTCGCTGGCTGACTTGATTTGATTTCATATGTTTCAAACCAAAATTGGTATGAAAGGGGTAGGGAGTGGGGAACGTCACAGACTGGCTGCCCCACCAGCCCACGATCTTCTCCTTTTCTCTCTTTAGTCATCTTTTTGTTTATTTGTTTGAATTTTGCGTGACTTGTTTGCTTTTTCGTTATATTTGCATCATTGCAACTTTTTACTAATTATGTTATTCTAGTGTCAAGTGATGGCTACTTCTGCACGTGTTCTTACTGACCTAAGGGGACTAAATTCCTAACTTGTTTTAAAATTATTTGTCAAAATAATTTATTCAAAACACATGTTTTTGTAGATGATTATATATATTTTATTGAATTAAAAGAGATTTCAATTACATTTTGACGATGAAATATTTTTATTACTAACAAATTTATTATATTCCATATTTTGGTAAAATATACTTGAAGAAAAAAGTTTAAGAGATACGATTGGAACCTTGAAACTTAAATGGAGTTTATAAAGTATAATTGTAAAAGGCTAAGTTGAAGATTAAAATAGATTTTTAATAAGTTGTATATTATAATCTTTATTGCAATCTTATTTTAATCATCTCAAAGTATTTAGAAAGCTCTAACCATGCATATTATATTTATATTTAGTGTTTATACATATAAGTTGTATAATATGAATAATATTTTAAAATGATCTTTTTACTACATAAAAAAAATATTTTTGGAAAAGTATTTTGGTGTGTGTATGTTAAAGAAGTGATTGAAAGCGTTAAGATTTGTTTTCAAATAATTTAAATATATTAAAGTGTGTTAGAAACTAGTCTAGCATAGGACTAGCGTTGAGTAGTCAACTAGTAGGAAGTATTGAAAATTAATAGGTAAATTAAGGCTATGCTTCGCCCGTTGCCACTCTTAGGTTTAACAAGTTTACGTTAGAATTTTGCCTCATATTACTAGTTACATCATTGCATCTCTTTATTAATTATGTCATTCTAGTGTTAAGTAATGTCTACTTCTCCTTGTGTTCTTACTAACATAAAGGTTCTTACTTGGAAGATGATGAAAAGATGACAAGTATGAAGTGGAGATATATTGAGCTTATAAATATTATACTAAATTTGTAACTTGTTATAAAATAGTATTTTAATAGGTTGTGTGTTGTGATTTTTGTTGTAATCTTATCTTACTCCTCTCAAATTGTTTAGAAAGTTCTAATGATACATATTATATTCATATTTAATGTGTATACATTTAGGTTGTATAACGTGAAGAATATTTTTAAATGATCATCTTAATACATAAAAATATTTTTTAAAAAGTATTTTAATGTGTGTGTGTTAAAGAATTGTCAGAAAACATTAAGATTTCTTTTAAGGTAATTTGAATATGTTAAAGTGTATTAGAAACTAGTTTGGCATATAACTGTTGAACCAATGTATTGAACTGATCACCCGCAGGTATGGCACTAACTAGTCAACTAATAGGAAGTATTGGTCAACTATTTCTTCAAAATATATATATATATATATTGGTCGACTATTTCTTCAAAATATATATATATATATATATTGGTCGACTGATGATTTGAGACAACTAACATCAACGGTAAAAAATAAATTAAATAATTTTTAATTAGTTTCAATGATCATAAACGACTAATAACCTAAATTTCACCTATAAATATGAGTCTTTTTTTTTTAGATTATGCATCAAAATATGAAGAAACATAATAGCTAGTGATTTGAAGCATTTAAAGTGCTAATATGTGAATTTTAGTGGTATTTTTAATGTGTTTTGTGTAATGTGTTAAGAGCCCTTTTAAGCACTTTTAGTGAGTTAAGAATGAATTTTTGGAGTGTATTTCAACTTTTTTTAATAATATCATCATCAATACTAGACATTCCCAATTTGTTTTCTATTTAAAAATTGACGAGGAAAAGTGTATGAAACATAAAAGTCCGGCGATTGATTGAGATGATGACAAGATGAAGTTCAAAGAGAATTTTGAAGAAATGGGTAAAGCGAAAACACTTATATTGCTGAAAATAAGAAATCTAAGATCAAACTAATTTTTTATGATATATTGATAACAGCCCAAAACTGTACCAGACAATTCAGGTTCTAAGATACCGGAAACGGTCCCACAGAACATCAACTATGGCGATGAGAAATGTAGAGTGAAGCTCAACTTGTAGAGATGTCAACTTGTAGAAATAGCAAGGACCAGTTCAATAATCATATTTTGAACCGTTATCCAAAAAGTAAGCATACAAATTATTGATATCACATCTCTACAATTGACGTTAAATTTACTACAACAAAAAGGGACTTAAGTCCCAACGTTTAATAAAAATGAAACAAATAGAGTACTGAACCCTACCAGAAGAAATAATACACAAGTCAATGGGAAGGGATCAGATTCTGAAGGGAAGAAAACTTTCTTGTATCATCACTATAGATTCATAGCTTCCGCTTCTTTGCTGACTTTCTCATCTGCTCACGCCGCTCCTCTTCTTCTATCAAGCGGAGTTGTTCCTCATCCTCCTTTCTTGCAATCAATGCACTGTTTTTCAACGATAAACATCAGTATCAGCATGGTTAAGTATCATGGATGTAATCAAAGTATAGCCCAATGTGTAAGCAAAGAAGACCGGGTTGGCTAAAATTCAACCAGTAACAAGAAGTAACAATTTCAGAAATTCTACCACCCTAAATCGTTTCTACCAAATATGAATATACTGTACAACTTGATTGAATACCATATTCTGCACTGACATCTAAGTAGATCATTAATCATTGATCTTGTCATTTACTAAATGCAATCGATAAACTCATCATTAGGACTGATGCCAAATGTACAAGCAAATAGGAATAATAAATATGGGAAATCTCACATCAAAAACAACTATGTCACATAAATCATAAAATCTCTAACTTGATTGAATAACATATTCTGTGTTTATGTCAAATAGATCATCAGTGATCATGTCATTTCTCGACCCAAACAAGTATGCACATCATTAGCATCGACACTATATGTTATGCAAATGGAATACAAAATTTGGCAAATCCCACATCCATAATGATTAAAAGTCTAATCACATCCATATTTAGTAAGTATACTAACCTTCGCTTCTCTTCCTTCATTATATCATCAAAATTTGCTTCCATATCGCTATCATCATCATCACGATCTGCGAATCTTTGGGTACTGCAAAAGAGTAGCAATATCATAAGAATTTGCATTCCCTAACAATTAGGTACATAAAGCATCGAAAGAATTTCTCAACCCACACATTTTGTGGCAACAATCATTTAAGCAGTAATGTAAGGCTTACCAGTCAAGTCAATTATATATCATTGAGTTTCCTTTAGGAGCTAAACTAGAATAGCATTTCTTAAGGGTTTCTCTATTAAATTAGGTTCAATAGCTATTAGGATGAAATTAGAATTGATTCCTTGCCTTGCAAGGACTCTTGGTAAAGTGTTGTATAATTGTACCCTCTCGTTTAAAATAAAGGAGTCTTTGTATATATTCTGTAAAGTTTTGTTTAAAGAGTGACTTCTTTTAATTCCCTAACAAGCTCTGAATTTCCTGCTTTGAAGGGTGTAATGCTTTCTTTCCAAGTGTAATTTTAATGACATAGAATATAGTGAGACACATCAACCAAAATTAAGTTATTGAACAAGTGAAGTTAGTTCCATAAATTGCACGCGTATAGTTTCACAGATCCTTTTGTAATTATCTTTGTACCATTTTGTTTATGTGTATATATAATGGTACGTTCATGGTCAATAGGCGATTGGTTATTTACTCCCATCCTCATCCAAAATAAGGAAGTGCAACATCCTACAGTACATTGCATTGCCGCTGATTAAAGAGATGAAAAATGTTAAAAGGGACAGAGGCTGAGAGATTACTTGAACATTCTTCTTATCATACTGAGAGCCTTTGCATCCTCATCATCTTCATCATCAGAGAACCGTCTAGCAGGCCTTTTCTTGGGGCGGCTGTCTTGCTGCAACGCATGAGATGATATCTGCTTCACTGGTTTATTCATCTGGTGATAAATCCAAAAGAAAACAAAGGTAAGGCAATATCTCAGATGATCAAGACTTCATAAGTCAGCATTATCGAGTGAGATTAAACCTGAGGTTTTGAAGGTGCAACTGGTTGTTTTGGCATTATTTTAGCTTTATGAGGTTCCCGCATCGCTGGTTTATGATTTAGTTGTTCCCGCATTCCTGGTTTATGATTTAATTGTTGCTTCGGTACAGATGAATGCACCTTAGGAGGAAGAGGCTTGTGCACCACAGGTGGAATATTTTTCACAACAGGTGTAGACATCTTTTTCTCCACGAAAGTTGCTGGATTCTTTGAAGGTAAGCCTTTTGGCCGTGCAGCAACCCCACTGTTGTGATCAAGCCGCCTTCTAGAATCCATATTGGGTTTAACAACAGAAGAAGACTTGTTGAGAACTGTTTGAGAGTGTATTTGTCCATTAACAGACATAGATTTTCTTTCTTCATGTCTGTTAGGAATACTTCTGCCATTGCTACTTGATAGTTGTTTGCTTTTCGGCATCATTTGAGCAGATCTTGCACCTTAACATTGGGAAAAAACCTATATAAGTATTCTTAATAAAAGTACTGGGGGCCAAATATAACAATTTTATGCAGTAAAGTAGCAGTTACCTGAACTTGGAGCAGAGACATACCGCTGTGCAGGCTCTTTTGAAGGAGCTGGAGGCTCTGCATCATCAGATAATAGGAAGGAGTAATCTCTCGTATCCTTCAGTTTTTGGACTTTCATTTGTACCTGCTCATATACAAATGACAAATAGTATAAGTATGTGGTGTTTCCAATAAAAAAAAAAAGGTTTGTTGTTCCTCTTTGATAAGCATATGCAAGATTAAACGAAAAAGAACAAGATGAATCCAAAAATTTTTCTTAAAACAGAACCAATGCCACCCTGAAGTACCTCATTTTTTACTCTGGACAGCTTCTGATGTACTCCATTCTTTGTTCCTGTAGTTGTTGAAGAGCTCTGTTTTCTCTGCAAGAGCAACACAGAAAAAAGTTAATATAAAATGCTAGAAATATTTAGATCTATCAGTGTCATCTTAAGTAAGAACATCTCATGATTAGAAAAATAAGCCTGAGTGATAAATAGCATTCATTATATCGAACAGATCTTTTAACAATGGAACCGAAATGCAAGGTCCAATATTGGAATACTTTTAAAGCATTTCCTTGACTTTGTCTGTGTCAACAATTAAAAGTTAATTATGATCCCACCTTATCCAATTTCTTCATTCAGAGATTTTATTCTGGAATAATTTATTTCACATCCACACAAAAGAACTTTCAAATTTTCATTTTTAAAAATAAAATCAAACATTTACAATCTAAGCTTAATCAACTATATTAACTTCCCATGGCATTTAAAGAATACGAAGACTTTCAAGAGTATGATTACTGAAATAACAGCCTTTCTATTTTGCCCAAGCAAATCAAGAATAGCTAATCTTCATTGGGCAAGATCTGTCAACTAGGAAAAAATGTGTAATACCAGCCAAATAGTCAAATGAAAACTATCTCCGTAGAAATGGTAAATCAGGCAGTCATTGACCCGCAATAACCAAAAGACAGCGCATAATCCTTTAACCATGCAAATAGTACGCAGATCAAATACATTAAGAAAATGATGTTATAGTGAAAAACAATAGCAGCTCATACACTAGTGAGAGAATTCGCCATTCTGAGAGCCAGATTCTTGTTTTCTAGTAAGGACTTGCTTTCTTGTATTACTCTTTGAGCAATTACTGGCTGTGACGGGCCAAAAAACGATCCATAACTGCAGATATATAACGCAAGGTATCATTACAAATCATCATGTAAAATCTGAAAGATGAAAGCAGACAATCAATCTCCATACTTGATCACAGCAAGCTAATCTCAATAGTAGAGATGTAACAGAAATTTCAGTACAGCCTTTTCAGTTAGATGCATCATAGGTAAGGTTACTCTTAGTGGCTAAATTTATAAACATAGGCAAGCTTAATTTCATGGCTTGGACCCAGATAAAAGCCTCTGTCCATGCAGTAACTTCACGGAAATTTCAGTCATAATCTAGCACAGAAAACTATTAGAAGAATCACAGAAGTTCAGAGTTTCTGAACTATTTGGAAATGAAACATGTTTTCAAATCCAAAAAGAAATAGTTTCCTAATATTTGGCATCAAGTTAGTGTGGAATAGAGTCCTCTGCAGCATAGTTTACTGCATCTATTCTCTAGTTTATGCTGCCTTGGGTCTCTGCATCCCCCTCTGTGTCATGGTCCAAGGTTATGCTTCTCTTGTTAACATTGGTCTCCCCCTTTGTTGCTGGTTCATTTCTATTGTCCCCTAATTCATGCTAGCTCTTCCTATCTAATTCACTGGTTCAAAGGTTTGGTTCTCTGGTAATTGAAGGTACAAAGGAGTAATCAAATAAAATTTCCATGCATTTATGGATATTTATAAAGCATTTCCCCAGCCTCTCCATATCCTTTATTTTCTGGAGCTGGCAATTTTGAGCATTGAGGATCATCTGCCCCAACATTAAATTCATATTGGCGTCTTCAACTACCCACTTATCTGTGCAGTCAATAAATCATTTGCTAGAAAGTGCACCACGTGTAAAAGACTTAGAATAGTTACCCTGTGCAATTATAATCGCTAACAACATGTCGAACCTACACATCCAATGCTAATCCTTATGCTAGGCATAATAAATATGCCATCATTTTATATATCAGTTTCTGTTATCAGCAACAACACTCCAGGACAAAAAAGAAAAGAAAACAGCAACAACACTCCAGGACAAAAGAAAAAAAAGAGTATACTGCTTACCTATCCACATGAGGTTTCTTCTTTTCTTGAAACTTGGCAATAGAGGAGCTACTTTCCCTCTGTCGATTCTTTCTAATTTGTTCTTTGATCCTTTCTCTCAGCTGAAGGTAATCTAGTTCCTCCGCAGACGGTTTGCGTTTCTCTTCTTCTTCCTCTTCGTATCCCTCTGCCTCTCCTCTTTCCTCTCCATCTTCTTCATAATCCTCATAATCTTCATATTCCTACATCAAATAACCCTAATTAATGGGACAAACAAGCTATTCGAATTGGTCAACATGGTGTTAAAAAATATTAAATTATGAAGGCATAAAGCCTAGAATGGCTTACATGTCGATCATATCCCCGCATTTCATATACAAAATTGAGAGAGCAATTGGCAGATGCAACTCAAATCCTGAATTCCTGAGATGTGAAACCAAAATAGTTGTATAAGCAAGTATAAACTCAACAGCAATACTTATGATGCCATGAATTTATTCCAGAATCTGGTTTCCGAGATTTCCATCAACTTCCCAACTTGCATTGGGATGGAGTTCAATATAAGAATACGACACCCAGGACCAGATTACCTCCAAAAAGTACTATTCAGTTTCTCTAGAACAAAATGACGGTTGACTCATGAAGGTCGATAAGGGATATTAAAAAGGGTCAATGAGACGTGGTCGGATTGGGAACGAAAATTATTATTTGCCACTCCAACAACATTGGATTATGCTTCAGTTCACAGTTATCAGTACAATAGAAAGTATTACTTATGATTAGGCTTTATTGAATGACGGGTCAATTGAAATCAAATTCAATTTCCAAGAAGAAGAAGAAAAAAAACCCTAATCGGAAAGATAAAGAACTACAATCAATTAAAACTTATTGATCAGGGTATAATAACAACTTACCCGGAGGTGGAGGGGCTGCGGTTGAATCTCAGAAGTGGTAGATCGGGGAAGAAGACGCAGAAGTTGGGGTTTAGCGATCACCAAGAGAGAAGTAATTTCCGATAGAAGAACGGAGAAAGAAAAAACAGAAGGGCCTTCTCGTAATTTAAATTTATTGTATAGATTTATTATGATAATGCATTACTGTTATAACGTAGCATTTATTAATGTTATTAAAAGACTTGCCCCTTTTATTTTAGTACTTTTGAATTTGAATTCCAATATCAACTAGGAATAAGGTAAATGTTTACATCTTGTAAATATTATTGAGAAGTGGTAGGAAATATTTTATAATTTATGTTCTAAGTAAAAGAGGATAAGTTTATAATATTTTAAATAATTCTTAACTCATTGCAATTTGATAGTTTTAAAAATAAAATTTTAATATCTTTAGAATAATTTTTTAATTTAAAAATATTATATTAATTGGTATTTAATTAATAATTATTATATTTACTTTAATGAAATTATAGTCAAGTTGAACCATATTTTTTAATTTGTACTTTTGATTATGCCCTAAGTGGATATTATCTTTATTTTTAGAATTTTTTAATTGTTTTATATTACAAGAATCTTATTTTTAATAAAAATTGTATAAAATTATTGAATTACAAGAAAAGTTTCAAAATGGAATAAAATTTATGTTTATCTTTTATAGTCAAAGATTTCATTGCAAATAAAATTCGATCTCAAATTTGTTTCTGAAAAATAAATAACAATAAAAAATTATTTAGAAGTAATAACAAAATAAGACCTTAGTTAACGTTAGTAGTAATGATAAATTTTATTTAATTAGTAAATTAATTATTATCTTAAAAATAAGTGAATTAATAATAGACTTTGATTTAACTAAAATAAACACTCTTTATTCCACGTGCAATTGGCTAATTATTGTCAAGTAAGTGAAGCACTAATTTATAAAAAGATTTATTTAAAAATGATTATGCTATAATAACGACATTTTCTTCTTATCCATAATTAATTAATTTGAAGACCTTCGCATAATTTCTTTTGAAATAATAAAATCTTTTTAAAATACAAAACTAAATCATATTTAAATTATTTAAATTATTAATAATTAATTTATTTGTCTTTTTCTGTTTTATAAAAATAAGTCCTAATTTGAGTTGGACTTCTTTAACCGCTTATTATTTTTTTCTATCTTAGTCGGCTCACTCTTGGCTCTAGTATTGGGCCACCTTTTCAATGTTGTACGAGGAAATCCAAGCGGATAATATTTTTATTTTTAAAAATAATTGTGAATAATATTTTTATTTTTAAAAAATTTAAGTTTCTTATATTACACAACTCTTTTCTTTATCAAATAAATTGTATGAAAGTATTGAATTATATGAAAAGTCTCAAAATGGAATAGACTTTATGTTCATCTTTCATATCCAAAACATGTTAGTTAAAAATATAAAATAATAAACTACGATTTAGAAGTAATAATAAATAATAATAAATAAGACCTTAGTTAATGTTAATAATAATGATAAGTTTTGTTTAATTAGTAAACTAGCAACAATCTTATCAATAAATAAATTAATAAATTTTATTTAAATAAAACAAATATTAGTTAATTATTCAAAAGAGGAAGTAAAGCATTAATTTATAAAAGACATTATTTAAAGGAAACGAATACAGGTTTTTCACAACTTGTTGTTAACAATATTTATATTTTAATAATATAGTATTATTAACATTTCGTAAATCAATACATAAATTTTTTTTCTTGAATCAACAAGAAAAATTATTAATAAATAGGTTTCAAATAATAAAGAAATTTTAAAAAAATAATTGATAAAACAAATTAAAATCTAAGTCATTTTTTTATTATCAAAAAATCACTTAATATTTCAATTATTAATAAAAATTCAGAGATTTTTTTATGACGTATATATATATATAATATTATTATATGACCTACAAATTATGGATAACTATGGTCTACAAGCCATAATTTTGTTTTTTTATTTAAAAATGATTATACTATAGTATTGATGTTCTCTGTTTTTCTTGAATTAATTAATTAGAAGGCCTTTGCATAATTTCTTTTATAATTATATAATCATCTAAAAATACAAAATTAGAGTGTGTTTAAATTTTTGTATTGTTAATAATGGCTCTATTTGTCATTGTTGTTTTATATAAATAATAAGTCCTTATTATAGTTAGATCTTTTTGTTTAGAGAATAATTAGGAAGCTAACATCTGGGTGCTATTCATAGCCATCCAGTACTTCCTTGTCATTTCACATAAAAAAAGGTTTTTTTAATAATTTTTTAAAATAAATTAAGAGTAAAAATGTAAATGTATTAAGAGTCAAATTGTAAATATGTAAATATGTTAAGGATAAAAATGTAAATGTGCATTTAAATATTTATGAATTGTCATTTATATTTTAAAATAATGACAAAATAGGGAAGAATAATATAATAAACTAAATTTTTTATTTTAAAAAAAAGTGGGTCTTTCCCTTTAGTTTGTTATTTAATTCTTTCTTACCCTACTCCCTTTCTCTGGTATTGTGTCGTCTCTCCAATGTTTCATCATTTTTTGAGGAAAACCCTAGTGGTAATGTAATTATAAAATTATAGTGTTTAGCAAGGTTGTTTGACATGATTTTTTAATGTGATTTTTGTATTTTTATATTGATTTTTATGTATACTCTTAGTTTTTGTGATGTAATAGTGTATTGTTTTTTTAGTTTCCATACTATTTTATCAATATTTATAATTAAAAAAATAAATAATAAAAAAAGCCCAACTGAACAAGAATTCGATTCTCCTATCCCGTTTTCTCTTGTCCCTTCCTGTCCCCTCTATTATTTTCTTGCCACGTGTTGTATTTTACTTTAAATTAAAAACTAATGGAGAAAGGCTTCTCCCCTATTAATTAAAATCAAACCATTAGTTTCTCGTCAACTAATTAAAACTAAACCCTAAAAAAGAATATTTCGCTTGCAGACAAATAATCACGTAATATTATTGCTAATCTCTTCTCTGGCTCCTCTGCACGTCCTTCCATTAAATTTACTTACCCCTGATTTTTCCCTCCTCAGTTATCCTATTCTCTCATTGGCTTATTGTCCTTCCATTAATTTGTCTTTTCCGTTGTCACCATTATATGTTGTAGGTTTGTTCTGAAGCATTAGCACTTTTTTTTTTGCAATTTTATTAGATTGCATATTTGTTTGTAATCACCGATCCAATGAGATCAAATAAGATCATTTCCGATTTAATGAGATCAATAAAATATTATTTATGAAGGAAATAAGCCAAACTTTGTAATTGTCAATGATGATATTATGTATTCCAATAAGAATGTGTTTGGTATTTTTTAACTAATATTTGACTTATATGGTTATACAGGTAATGGAAGATGAACAATTAATTGGGGAAGTTAAAACTCAATCATGTCGAAGATTATTATTTTCAATCGAGGGAGTATTGAATCAACATGATTCCTCAAATAAATAGACTGTTCAAAAAGATAATCAAGATAACCCAGTTGATTCTGATCCTGATATTGTAACTACAATTCATTCAAACATCTCACAACATATCATACCTAAAGTTGGGATGGAATTTAATTGTGAGGAAGGTGCATATAACTTCTATAATAAGTACGCCAAAGAAGTTGGGATTAGTATCAGGAAAAGTAAGTTTCACAAAGATAAGCAAGGCAAATTGTTGGATCAAATTTTTTGTTATTCTACTCAAAGCATACATGAACTTGTCAATAGAGATGATAATGTTAAATGTCAATAACCAGAGACAAGATTTAACAGCAAAGAAATGATACAAATTAATGGAAGATCAGGTGACAAGTTGCATATTGCAAAATTCATAGTAGAACATTCACATTAGCTAGTCAGTCCTAAAAAAAGTGTGTTTTAAGGTCTTAAAGAAGCATTGATATTGGTCAAGCTGTAGAACTAGAAATGCTTGATTAATCTGGAATAACACCAAGGTTAGGTATTAAATATATTACAAGGAAAGTTTATGGAGTTAATAATCTTGGTTTCCTTCCCAAAGATTATAATTATAAGAATTATTTAAGATCCAAACAGTTAAAAGAAATGAAAATAGGAGATACATATGGTGTTTTATAATACTTGCAACAAATGCAATTTGAGGATCCTAATTTTTCTTATGCTTTACAAGTTGATATTAAGGATCTCATAACTAATATCTTTTGGGTAAATAATAAAATGAATTAGATTATGAGTTTTTCAACGATGTTGTTTGTTTTGACATGGTGTATAGGAAAAAAAGAAAAGAGAAGGCCTTTTGCAATGTTTGTTAGAGTAAATCATCATAATTAATCTGTAATTTTTGGTGCTGCTTTATTGTATAATGAGACATCTTAGACTTTCATGTGGTTAGTTGATTCATTTGTGAAAGCCATGTATAGAAAAAAGCTAAAAACAAATTTGACAGATGCAGATGCTGCAATGGCTAAAGCTCTTAGTTCACAGTGGCCAAAAACTCATCATCGTCAATGCATATGGCATATGTACCAAAATGTTGCTAAGCATCTTAGCCATGTTTTTGAAAAGTTTAACATATTTGCTAAAAAATTTAGTAGTTGTGTCTATGATCGTGATGAAGAAGAAGAATTCTTGAATGCTTGGAAAATGATTTTTGAAAAATAAGGTCTTCAAGATAGTTTGTGGTTACAAAAGTAGTTTGAATTGAAGGAGAAATGGGCTTTAGTTTATGGACGACAAACTTTTTATGCTAATATGTATACAACTAAAAGAAGTGAGAGCATGAATAACCAAGTAAAACAATAAATTGGTTATAACTATGATCTACGACATTTTTTTCTCACTTTGAAAGACTTTTAAATGGCATATAATTTAAGGAATTGAAAGTAGACTTCAAAGCTTTCAACAGTAAACCATATTTGCCATTTCAAGTAGATATATTAGAGGATGCAGCCAATATATATACTCACAATATACTCAAATTATTTTCACAAGAACTATGGCTTACATGGAATTGTGAGTTGTACATCTTGGGTGAAGATAATGGCATCATAAGATATAGAATTATTCCTCCGTGAAAGTCTCATCATCATATAGTTGCACTAGATCCATCCAATTGTGTAGTGACATGTAGTTGTAAGAAGTTTGAGTTTGTTGGAATTTTGTGTGCCCATGCTTTAAAGGTTCTTTCTTTCCATAATTATAAGCATGTGCCTGATCAGTATTTTCTAAAGAGATGGACAAAGGATGTTAAAAAATGTTTGATTCATTCAATTATGCTCCCAAAAAAAGTGACTTAAAAATGGATGTGGCAACACATTTTAAGGTTCTTTTGAAGTCATATGCTCATTTGGCTGCTAGAGCTACTCTTAGTGTAAATACATTTAATGTTGCGATTTTGAATCAAAAAAGGACAATTAAAGAAATAGAATTTATGTTGGAGAACGTTAGACTTAAAGAGGATGCTGGTGGTAACTTATGTATTATTGAGAATACTAGTCAAGTTGACCAATGTGAACCATCAAATGCTTGTTATATCAAAGGAATGGAGTGCAAGGAAAAGAAAAAGCATTTTGGATAATCTACTCGAAGAAAAAGTGCTTTGGAAAAAGCTACAAGGAAAAGAAAGAAAAATATCGATGTAAAGGAAAAGGAGATATCGTTTTATAATTATAATGAAATAAAATTTATTTCAATATTTTAAGAGTTAAAAAAAGCCTATCTTTTTCATGTTTCAACATTTTAACTTCAAGTCCAAAAGAGAATCAATTGCCTTCACCAGTTCAATTTTTATAGGTAATTAATAGAATTTATTTCTACATAATTATTAATCATTTTTAATATAAAATAATTATTCCTGCTAACTTTTATATAAATGTGCATGGAACTAATCGAAACTTCCTTCTCAAATTTGGACAATTTAACTTTGTTAAGCCAAGCTTCATCGTTGCAATTCAATTAAGTAACTTATATTCATTATATTCTTATATGGTTCCTATTATGTGACATGTGTGCTTATGACCATTGTTTCTTTCTTTTTTTCCCAACAACATTGTAGTGGCCCATGTCAAAAATATATTAGTGAAAGCCATGTCCCTGGTATGATGGATTTATTAAAGGTATTAGATCTTTTTTTTTTTGTGTCGACATTTGTAATCCTTATGTGTATATTTTACGTGCTCATGATTTCGTCATACTTACGCTTAAGAATTGCCATCGTAAAACTTAAATGAGTAATTTGCATTATTAATCTTATGGCCGCTAAAAATTCAGGGGATTGGAA
>JAOXYD010000135.1:2026558-2050369 GCA_028565735.1 Pinacopodium congolense
AATACGATCTAATAAAAAATAAAATAAATTAAAATTTAATATTAACATATAATAATGTAATAAAAATAAAATAAAAAACAAGATGATACGATCAAATAGATTTTTGTTTCTTTTTTTTGTTACAGATTTCTCCTAAATATTTTTTTGTTTTTTTATTATAATCTCAACCATATATTTTTTAATTAAATAAAAATAGAAATATAAAAATAAAAAATAACCAAAAGATAATAGAAATAATACTAAACAACTATGAGTTTTGATTTTTACGCAACTTCCATGTTGGTGAAAAAAAGATAGAAAGAATAGGGACTTCGATGGCTGTTTGTTTTGGAATGCAATGTAAGTTACAACTAATTTTTTAGATTCAGTTACTTTAGAGTACGTTTAGTATCACTTCTTGTTTCTGTTTTTTGTTTTTATTTTTATGTACGTGTATTGGTTTCTGTGATAATTTTATTGGTTTCTATGTTATTTTTTAGGTTTCTGTGTTGTATTAATATGTTGTCTTTTTCGATTTTTGTGATATTTTTATTGGTTTATATGTTTAAAAAAAAAGAAACGAAAATGAAAAACTGTAGAGATACCAAACAAGCTCTTAAGTTTCTTAACTGATGAAGAGGTCAAAAAAAAGAGCTTTACGAAACCTACAAACCACGAAGCCTACAACCCTAGGTTGCTTAATATAGTGGAGAGACCTAAATTATTTTATATTACAAACCTCTTAAAATTATTGAATTTTATGAAAAATTTGAAAATGGAATTTTGTTTATCTATCATAGTCCAACATTTCAATACAAATAAAATTAGCCTCCAATATGTCAGTTAAAAATAAACAGTAATAAACAATGATTTAGAAGTAATAATAAAATAAGACCTTAATTAATGTTAATAATAATAATAACAATAATAATAATAATAATTTTTATTTAATTAGTCAATTAATAATTGTCTTAGTGATAATTTAATTAATAATAGTCTTTTTTTAGGAAATTAAACTTTTTGTTTATGCCACAGTTTAAATCTTGATAGAATGTTTTAAACATCTTCTCTCTTTCTCTCTTAATAAACTATAAATCCATTAGTAATTAATAATTGTCTTTGATCTAATTAAAATAAGCACTTTTATTATGCATGCAATTGGTTAATTATTCAAAAGAAGTGGTAAAGTAAGCGAGGCACCAATTTATAAAAAGAATTATTTAGAAATGATTATACTATAATAAAGGTATTCTCTTCTCATCCCTCATTGTGTTTAAATTATTTGTATTAATAATTATTTTGTTTGCCTTTTTTTGGTTTTATATAAATAAATCTAAATTGGAGTTGGATTTCTTTAACTACTTATTATTTATTTATTTCTTAATTACCTTGCTCTCTTCCCTAATATGTCACAGTCTCAATATTACATGAGGAAAACCTAAGTGTATATTATCTTTATTTTTAGAAAATTTTAATTATTTTATATTACAAGACTCTTATCTTTCTTAAATAAATTGTATAAAATTATTGAATTATGTGAATAGTTTCAAAATGGAATAAATTTTATAATTATCTTTTATAGCCAAACATTTCATTGCAAATAAAATTAACCTCAAATAATTTATTTTAAAATAAATAATAATAATCATCGATTTAGCAGTAATAATAAAATTACACCTTAGTTAATGTTAATAATAATGATAAATTTTATTTAATGAGTAAATTAATAACTGTCTTTACAATAAATAAGTTAATAATAGTCTTTGATTTAATTGAAGTAGCTCCAGGACTCCAGCATCAGGCGTTTCCTTAAAATGTAGGACTGTTCATAGTCCTAGCACCACTTTACCTATTTTACCCTTATTTATATATTTATTATTTTAAATATTATTAAACTAATTATTTTTGTTTAGGTGGCCCTGCTTCTTCTTTCTGCCTGTGGCGTAACCCTTGGTTGCTAGCAAGAAACAAGACCTGAGAGTCTGAAAAAGAGAAAATTCCTATATAGGGTTTCTTCTATTACAACTGGTTTTCGTTACCGATATATCTTTTTTTTTTATAAAATTGTTCTCAAGGATTTTTTGGCCCCCCAAGCCGTTCCCTTTATTTATTTCCTAGTTGCCTGGTCTCTTCACTAGCTGTCGATTTCCAGAACTCGAAGCTTCTACTAATTCTCTATCCATGGCGGCCACTGAGGTGAACTTTTGATCTTTTTCGAACTTTCACTAAGAACAGAGTTTTGATTTTTACTGTTGGTGACCGAAAGAAAGAAAGAATATGGATTTTGATTGCTGTTTGTTTTTGAATGCAATGCAGGTGGCAACAAATTCTGTAGATTCTGTTACTTTTAGTTTCTTAACTGATGAAGAGGTCCGGAAACATAGTTTTGTGAAGATTACGAACCCTAGATTGCTTGATATAGTGGAGAGACCTATTCCTGGTGGCCTCTATGATCCAGTTCTAGGTCCACTGAGTGACAAGGCGCTGTAAGTCTCTTTGCCTTTGATGGTTACAAGCATATTGTTATATCTTGCTGGTTTCGTTTCATATGTATGTGTGTGTGTGTATGCATGTTGTAGTGACTTATTTTGGTTTTATATGCAGGTGTAAAACATGCAGTCAGCGGCAAACCAACTGCCCAGGTCATTGTGGTCATATTGACCTTATTTCTCCGGTTTACAATCCCTTGCTCTTCAACTTCCTTTACAAACTTCTTCAAAGAACTTGTCTTTTTTGCCATCATTTTAGAATGTCCAGAGGCCTGGTAATTGCTTTTTTCCCACACATATTCTTTTCTTTATACCTTAAAAAAAATGTTCTCATTGTTCTTGTACAATGAACCTAAGGTTGAGAAATGCGTTGGTGAACTGGAACTGATTGTAAAAGGTGACGTCGTTGGGGCTAAGAGGTTAGATTCAGTTTCACCAAGTGAAGCTCTTTATCCGGAGTGCAGTGATGAAAGCCATCATTCTAGTTCCATAATTAATTCAGAAGACAAGTTCCTAGATGAGAAGCATTTGAAGCACCCAGAATGGACGTCCCTTCAGTACACTGAAGCAATGGCTGTTGTAAATAAACTTTTGAAGCCGAAGTTCAAGAAGTGCAAGCACTGCGGATCATCAAATCCAAATATAAGCAAACCTACATATGGATGGTTGTACATGGTACTTCTTTCCCTTGTTTATAGTGCTTTATTTCTTTAAAATTCTGTGTATCTAAGTTGTAGTTTTGTACTTCCTTACATGCATGGAAGTTAGAGGATGACTGATCAAAGTTTGAGATTGTGATAT
This sequence comes from Pinacopodium congolense, assembly GCA_028565735.1. NCBI lineage: Eukaryota > Viridiplantae > Streptophyta > Magnoliopsida > Malpighiales > Erythroxylaceae > Pinacopodium > Pinacopodium congolense. Next base: position 2,029,828 of record JAOXYD010000135.1, read on the forward strand.
TTATGTATAAGCATTGAAGAAAAATAGAGGGGTCAGGTTAAAATCGGATTCTCTATTTGGCTGACTTCTGTCACTGAACTTGTGTGAGCATTCACAGAACTACCTTTTGCGAAGACCCTTTGCTGTAAACTCCTGTCTGGAAATTGACTTTCTACCTTCTGATGACATTGTGACTAGCTTTGTTAAAGAGTGAAGATTTCTACTTGCATGAACAATGTATAAGTAATAGACACATTAATGTGGAAATGTACATTCCTTTTCATGGTTGCTATATTTCATGACAAGCTATCTAATCTTCTCTGTTGTGATGCCATTCTTTTGCTATTTGGTTTTTTACCAAATATTGTCTGGTTTGTGGCCATAGAGTGGTATGTCAGGAGGTGATATTAGATCGAATGTGATAAGAAACCAGAAGTTGGAGGATCCAATGTCTAGTGATTCTGAAGGAATTACTGATTTGGATGATGAAGTAGATCCTCCTGCAAATGTAAAATCTGCAACTAAGACAGATAAGAAGAAACGAGGGCAAATGTCTGACTTTGCTAAGCAGAAAAGTAAACTCTCACGGCAGATGCTACCATCAGAGGTATGTTTTATTATTAAAAAAAATTCATAAATGATAACCTGGGATATTTCTGATATTTTTATTTACTGTTTGTGCTATGAATCTTATTTTGATACGAAAAGCTTCTATCTTCTGTTTTACTCCAGGTTAAGAGTGTTTTAGAGCTTTTGTGGCAGAATGAGGCTCGAATCTGCTCTTTTATAAGTGACATGCAGCAGCAAGGATTAAGAAGTAAAAAAGGAGGGCCCTCAATGTTCTTTTTAGAGGCCATTTTAGTTCCTCCAATCAAATTCCGTCCGCCAAGCAAGGGAGGTGATTCCGTAAGTGCTTAGCTGTAATTCTTCCCACAAAGGGAGAAGCTATTAATAGTTAACTTTATCACACATATATTCCCACAAAGGGAGAAGCTATTGTCCCCATGGTATGATGTCTAAAATGAGAGGCATCATTTACATTTTTCTTCATGCTTTTATAGGTGATGGAGCACCCGCAAACTGTTCTATTAAGCAAGGTCCTACAGTCCAACATATCTTTAGGAGACGCTCATATCAATAAAGAACACTCAAAAGTTCCCAGGCGATGGTTGGAACTTCAACAAACAATAAATATATTATTTGACAGCAAAACTGCCAAGGGTAATGCTGCCATACTGTACTGATTACAATGATTATATCCATCTGTTTGGCATTCATTTTGCTGTTATGTTTTTTAATGATAGATTATAATCCTTCTTCTGTTCAATTTCTTTTCCTTGAACATCATATGTGATGGCAACATCTATGATACTTGTCACAGAAATTTATTCACTTATATAAACGAAATCATCTTTATGCATCTCTGCCCTTACACCAAAATGGCTTTTCTCCACTGCACATAATGTAGCTGAACCACCATGATCTTTAGCCAATATAACAAAATTTTCATAAAGAATCAACTTTACACTTTTTTTTTCTTTTTGATATCGCAAAAGTCTGGAATGTTTTGGTAGTTTACTTTGAAGAATTTATAAATTCAGTTACATTGTTAAGGGAATCAAGTTTTAAGATCCTTATGCTTGAATTGAATCATGAAAAGGAGATAAAGCTACCACAAAAAGAAATTTCGATACTGATTTTGAAATTTAAGAGGAATTTAAATGGGAAAAGTCTTATGAAATGAGGAAATATGTCTTAGATGATTTTTATCTATATAACGATGTGGAAACGGTTAGTTGTTTGGTTCTTTGTAGTGAGCCTATGTGGACGGTTGATATTCAGTCTACTTACTCTTGGGAGTGGGTTCTGAGAAGAGGATTCAGAGACATAGGTTAACAAGTGAAGAGGCTCTGTTTTGGACCAGGTGTTTTTTTTTTTTTTTTGGAAAACCAAAATGCAAAAATACAGCCAAGAAGTAGGATCCAGGAGCTACACTAAGACCCATCACAGCCAAGACCAGGGGTGGGTCTTTTTGTTACCCGTGAAACCTTTGTTTTGAACATAGTGCTGTTGGAGCTTTAAATTGTTGCAAAACGTTTACTTTTATTGTCTACTTAAATAAGAATCCTTGGGAACTTTCCTTATCTATTCCCTTTTTGGCCATGGGTTGGCAAGTTCTCATCATGTACATGGACATTGTGACACTTGAAGTTCTTTGAGTTGATGACTGTATATTGTATGGAAATCTGGATGAAATAATTTTGGAGAGATTAAATGGTAAACCTTATGGGGTAATGTACAGGGAAGCCGTTTTAGATGAATTCTGTAGGTGATTTGAACATTTTTCCTTTGATCTAGGCGTTCTAAATATATATGCTTTGTGGATGCTCTTTTTTGGCTAAACATCTCAATCTGTATTCATCATTGTGCCATGATAGTAGTCTTATGTGAGAAAACTTAAAATGTAATGGAGTTCAACAAATAAGCAGTTCTCACCCTGTTCTGAACTATAGGTCCTGGTCAAAGGGATGTGGCTTCTGGAATATGTCAGTTGCTAGAAAAAAAAGAGGGCTTGTTTCGGCAGAAAATGATGGGAAAGCGGGTGAATTATGCTTGTCGATCTGTTATCTCTCCAGATCCTTATCTTGCTGTCAATGAAATTGGAATTCCTCCATGCTTTGCAGTGAAACTGACCTATCCTGAGGTATATAATCTTTGCTATGTTACCAGTCTTGTCTTGTTTGTTTGAATGACTGGAGCCTGTGATTTAAACGGTATTACGTGTTCAAGTTGGTGTACGTTTAGTATTCATATGCCTAGTGATTACATTGTTGTATTGTATCAAGAAATATGTCGTTGCACTGTGACATAAATATTTACCCTTCCTGTTACACAGTGTTCATTTCTTTCCTCATCTCTTCAGTCTTTAATGAAATTTATTTGTTGCATATTACAATAATCATTAAGGAAGGTTGACAAACTTTTACTGATCTAAAAAAGAAGTTTGACTTTCTCTGTGGAAATACATATTTTTCTGTTATGAGTATAAAATTCACTAATATAGAAAATATGGTGTCTAAATATCTGATTCTAACCGAGGACTACATATTTTTGTGTTACATATATTTGTTTTTATCTCCAAGTATTAACTGATTAGATAAAGATTTTGAAAAAATAAAACTATACTAATGTTTTGTTGAGATAACAGTTGAAAAGAAAAAGAAAATATGTTGAAAACATTATAATTAGAGAATAATAAAGACGAGAAAAATAAAATATTTTAAATGATAAATTAACATAAACTCTTAAAAATCATATTTTTGTTTCTACCTTTTTTGTCCTGAAGCACCAATATTTAACCTTTGATTAAAGCTTTTCTACAGTAGAAAATATGAACTAATTACAAAACATTATCTGAAGTGTTTTATTTTGATTAAAAGATATTTTTCTCCAGCACAACAGTAAATCAAACAGGCAGTTAGTTGAACATGCTGATTTGACTATAATCTAATGTTTATAGTGCATTGTTTAATGATGATTGACATGCTATACTCAAATCTCTTCTTTGAAATATTAGTTGTCAAATCCTGGAAATAAATTGTTGATGAAATATTTATGAAATATCACAAGGTGCCATTGCTTTGTCCAGTTGCTATACGTTTTGACCATTACAAGCATGGGTAAAGACAAGTTCTAAAAAATGTCGATTTGTGTAATGTTTCTGAAGGTGAATAACTGTGACAGCCTTTTCTTTAGTTTGATATAGCTCTTTATCTGCATTGATATTTAAAATAATAGAAAGTTACAATTTTACTGCCGAGGGGAACTTTTTAGGGTGTCATACATTTCCTAGTCTTGTTTCACAAAAACAAGTGTGGTATAGTCATTAAGATACGATGGTATTTGCTTAACTAGAATCTTTGTGGTTATTAATTATGCATCATTTGTAGTTTGGACGCAATTTACAATAATGTACATGTATGTATATGTAGTTATGTACCTTAAAACATTATAAATGGTTAACATACACCGGCCGAGCTATGGATTTATTGCAGTCTTATCTATAAATGTTCTCTGGTGTCTTTTATATAAATTCACAAGTTCTTACCATTGTATGCTTGTGTCTAATGTTGAACTTTAGGTACTAAACATAAAGGACCTTCTGTTGGTCTGCCACATAAAAATTATATATGGTTATGTGTAAGTTTGAAATGCCAATTAGTAGGCTTTAGTGTTCAGCATAAAGAGTTCTTTATCTTTGTAGTTGGGGGGCTATGTCACTGTCTATAGGATCGGATGTATTTTTATTCTGTACTCCGTTTTCATTGAGAGTACTTCTTTATTCCTTACCTCCTTCTGTTTATTTCCTCTACTTGGAGGTTCTTCTTGCCAGAGATCATTGTGCAGAGTTCACTTTTTAAAAATAGTTTGGGGATGTTTTTAGTTTGATTGTGGTCCATATTGGATGAGTGATTATCCTTTGCAATGCATTTGCATATAGATTGAGAACAATATACTTGATTCTAGTTGATTCTAGTCTGAGTTCAAACCTATAAAATGACGCATTAATGTTTTTAAAAAGACCTTATGTAAAAAGGTGGAATCAGGCAAAATATTCAGTTTTGTCTTTTCTGATTTTGATATTACTGTTTTCACAGAGGGTGACTCCATGGAATATTGGGAAATTGAGGAATGCTGTTATCAATGGACCTGAATGCCATCCTGGAGCTACGCACTATGTCGATAAGCTGTCTGTTAATAAACTTCCACCTAACAGAAAAATGCGCATTTCCATATCAAGGAAGTTACCTTCCTCTAGAGGAGCTTTCATGCAATCTGGGAAAAGGTCTGATTTTGAAAATGAGGGCAAGGTTGTATACCGTCATTTGCAAGATGGTGATGTTGTGCTTGTTAATCGGCAGGTATATATAACCATAGTGGAATCTTTTATTAATGAGTACATTGGCACGGTGTCATTCCTGTTCAATTTCATTAGATCTATCTTAAGGGTTGATGCTTTGAGCTTGTTTGGTATTGTTGTTGGTTTTGGTTTTTGTATGTTTTTATTGGTCTTTGTGTGTTTTTTCCTATTTTTGTACTGTTTTTTGGGTTTTTGTGTTGTTTTAATGTGTTTTTTTTTTCTGGTTTTTGTACCGTTTTTTTTTCGGTTTGTGTGTTCAGAAAAACAGAAAATCAAAACCGAAAACCACAACATTACCAAACATTCCCTTTGTTTTCCAGTTCAACTTGCTGTTGCTTCTTTTTGACTATGCATGGCTTGCGAGTAGCCACTAGGGATATTTCTGTGTATTAAGAAGAGGCATGTAGACTTCTTTCACTCAGTAGGTTGTAATGTAATTAATGTCATATCAAATCCTTGTTGGCTGGAAAATTGTATGGTTCCTTCTCCATTACAGGCCTTTCCTTATTAGCCAGAAGAAATAAATGGCATCTCCCTCCTTGGTCACTTGATAGATGGTTGGATAAATGAGTTATTGTCTGCAATTTCAGGCATGGATTAATGTAAGGTATAACTCTTTGGAGGAGTAAGAGATTTTAAATGGCAGATGGTGGTGGCAACTTGTTTTGGAAGATTAGTATTCTAATTCTGGGAGGCTACTTTAGAACTATTTTCATGACAACTTTTTCTTGAGCTTCTGTAACCTTTTTGTGGTGTGAGGGATTTCAGTTTTGTGAAGATAAATATATGTTGTCAAGTTTGACGTTCATATTTTCAACTGATCAGATCTTCTCAGGCAATGTTTTCTTCCGGAGAAATTGTAGCATTGGTTTCTTAAACTGTGGGATATAAATCTCCTCTTCTTTTGCATTGTATTTTGCTTCACGTGGAGGAAGGGATTGAAGAACAAGAAAGTCTCCTTTATCTCTTGCTATTTAAAGTCTAGTTAATATTGATAAATAAATTTCTTCTTCATACGGTCTTTAACTTCCTGATTGCTTTCTATTGTAGTTTTTATATTTGACTGCTTGGACATCATATTAGACCAAATTTATTTCATTCTTAGCACACTCCATTCTACAAGTAGCTCCGTGTCCATTACTTTTCTTCAAGTTCAATATGTGTCACGGAATTCTTATTTCAAATCCTCAATTGTGGCTGTGGTGTTCCCTGTTATCTGGAATATTGTTGCTTTAATGCTTTAACATACAACTTTTCTGGGGTTCTGAGAATATCTGAGGGGTAAAATTGATTGTAACTTGTTGATTTATTACTGATATAGTTTTCAAACAACAATACATTACTTTGACAAATTTAGAGTGATGAATTGTTTTATCATATTATTCTCCATATCAGTCAGAATGTTCTATAGGGATCTAAATGGCCCAAGGAACTTTGTATTTTGAATTTCATAACTATTAGTGATGTAATAGTACTTAAATATATGCTTTAGCTCCCATCTTAGTTCTCTGTTGTTCTTTGCTGATTTGAATTTGAAATATGGCAGCCTACACTTCACAAGCCGAGCATAATGGCACATATAGTTAGGGTTTTGAAGGGGGAAAGAACACTTAGGATGCACTATGCAAATTGCAGGTTGGTGTTGTCTTCTTATTCTTTGGCTTTATAATATGCTTGCTACAAATACAATTGCCCATGCAGGCACATTTACAATTTATACATCTTGTGCTGAGATCTATTTCTTTGGGGGTTAATGTTTATTATTGTTGTGATTCCAGTACTTACAATGCTGATTTTGATGGTGACGAAATGAATGTTCATTTTCCTCAAGATGAAATTTCTCGTGCTGAAGCCTACAACATTGTTAATGCAAATAACCAATATGTCAGACCTACCACTGGTGAACCGATCAGATCCTTGATTCAGGTTTTACGGCGGAATGTCCATATAAAGAATATTTTTGCTTGCTTTTGTGAGAGCTATCAATGATAAAATTGAATACTTGAATTTGTCAGGATCATATTGTCAGCGCCGCACTTCTTACAAAGAGGGACACTTTTCTAAATCAAGTGGATTTTGATCACTTGCTTTACATTTCTGGAGTGTCAGCAACTGGACCAACTACTTCCTATGCCAAACCTGGCCAGAAAGTTTTCATGTTAAACAGTGAAGACACTATTCAAACACCTCTGCCTGCAATATTGAAACCGGTGCCACTCTGGACAGGAAAGCAGGTCAGCATTTTATGCAATGCCAGGGAAAATAATTCTTGAATACTTCCCGAGTATAACTGGAGCAAAATCCAATAAATATTAGTGATTATTAACAATCTTAGGACATGAAAATAGTGCTGAAAGGTTTTTGAACTAGCTTTTATGTTGAATAAGTTATTTTTGTTAGTATTATCTTATGACAACTTTCAATGGATTCAGTTGTGCTTCTTTTATGTTTTCCTTATCAGGTGGTTACTGCTGTGTTGAACCACATTACAAGAGGTCATCCTCCGTTAAATGTTGAAAAAGATGGGAAGATCCCTTCCGATTTCTTCAAAGGTAGAAAGAAGGAAGATGGACAAATTGTTGCAGTAGCACATGGTAAAAACAAACAACTCAGTAAGAGTGCGTTGGATATGGACAAACAAATGGGAAAAGAGTCTCGTGATTACAAACCAAAGGGACTGGAAGAAGATAAAATGGTCATCTTTAGGAATGAATTTGTGCGTGGTGTGATTGACAAGGCTCAGTTTGGTGAATATGGTCTAGTGCACACTGTCGAGGAACTATTCGGCTCAAATACTGCTGGCATTTTCCTCTCAGTCTTGAGTCGTTTGTTTACTGCTTATTTGCAGGTTGGTAAACTGTATCCTTTCAGCTTTTTCATCCCCAGTTTTGCGTTCCACATTATAGCAGTTGTAATGATTTGTGATATGCTTCTCAGATGCATGGATTCACTTGTGGAGTGGATGACCTTCTTATAATGAAATCTGAAGATGATCAAAGGAGGAAGTTACTTGAAAGGTGTTCGAAGAGTGGTGAATTAATTCACCGTAATTTTATTGGGGTCAAGGATGAGAGGATTATGATAGGTAAAGATCCTTCAACTTTTGTTTACTGCTTGGTGCAGTTTATTCTTAAGCTAGGTTATGTTTATTGTATACCTTTAGAGAGCGCGGTTGCTGGTCTCAATGAAACTGAATTACCTAATAATCTTGATCTTTTTTGTGTTAAATATAAAATTAAATTTGGTGATCAATTGTAATGATATAATGATAGGGAAAACATATCTAAAGATGAATCATGATCTGGATTGGTTGAGGTCTAGGAAACAGTTCAAATATTATACAAACACATCCATATGCAAAGTGTACATTTGATTTTAACTTGTGCTTGAGAAGTTATGGGAGTTTTTTTAGGAAATATAATCATGTATGTTGTGAAACATAGCTACCCTTCATATTTCGTGAATTACAATAGTGATGCACTGCAGGAAGCATTATACAATCATTAACATGAGATTTGTTGTAGACAAATCAATTGTTTTTTTTTTAATTTATTAAATTCATTTTTTCTTTTAGTTTCTCTTTGTTTGTTAATAAATTCTATAATGCTGGTGGGGATGTATTGTTATGTTTCAATATCCATTTTCCTAATTATTTTTATTTTATTTATCCTATTGGGTTGCAGAGCCGATGGAATTGCAGTCAAATATTGAGAAAACCATACGTAGTGAAGGAGAGTCTGCATCAACATATTTGGATAGGCAGATGAGCAATGAAGTTAATTCCAAAACAAGCTCTGGGGTTATCAGTGAATTGTTGTCTGAAGGTTTACTTAAACCCTCTGGAAAAAATTGTATATCTCTCATGACAACATCTGGGGCTAAAGGTAGTAAGGTAAGCTTCTGGGATTCTTCTCATGGTTTCTGAACTGTATTTCTATCACATAAGGGATCGTATTGTGAACTTTAGTTATGCTTCTCAATTGAAGACAATTGTCAAATTGCTATAGTTGGTTATCCCTGATTGCTTTGGTTCAAGGAAGGTTGTAGTCATTTCATATGCGCTAGAATATAGAATAGTGGAAATATGAATGTTCATTTCCTAAGCTTGCTTCCTTGAGATTGATTACGTGTTTTGGTACCTGAGACTGCCTACTGTAATAGCCTGTCTGCTTAAAAGTGTATCATTGTTCACTGCTAGAGAAGAACCCGCGTTTCAGAATTTATGGAATAAAAATCTATTTTCTCTGATTTCTGACATCCTTATCCCCAATGACTAATTAAATTTCAACCACTAAGCTTTTCATTATTTAATGTCTATATTAGCATCAGATAGGGGTAAATGGAGCTAAAGTTCTTCTCTTATGAAATTGGTTACTTTATCATGCTATGTTCAGGTTAATTTTCAGCAAATATCTTCATTTCTGGGCCAACAAGATTTGGAAGGAAAAAGAGTACCTCGAATGGTTTCTGGAAAGACCTTACCTTGCTTTCATCCATGGGATTGGACCGCTCGAGCAGGAGGCTATATTATTGACCGTTTTCTCACCGGTCTTCGTCCTCAAGAATATTATTTTCATTGCATGGCTGGTCGTGAAGGGTAATCAGAACTATAGTATTTAATATTTCTCATACTTATTCTCTTTGGAGCTATGCTGACTCGCCTAAATGGTCTGATATCTAAAACTTCATTGTCTATTTGCATAGCATGCTAGTGCAGTATCCATTTTGATGGATTTAGGTACATGAAAAGGGAATGCCAATTGTATCACCAGAAGCACCTGAGATGCCTTTTGTTGAACTATACAATATATTTTCTATCTGTTGACCTCGTGTTGCTTTACTTCAGAACAGAGTGCTAATGCATGTTGAGGAAATATGTGATCTTTGTGTGTTGTATCTCAATATTTGTGAGTTTCATTGTTGGCCATTTGATATCAAGCATTACTGATCATAAACTAAAACTGTAGGTTGGTTGACACAGCAGTAAAAACATCTCGCAGTGGATATCTACAGAGATGCCTGATAAAAAATCTTGAGTGTTTAAAAGTTAACTATGACCATACAGTTCGTGATGCAGATGGCTCTATTGTTCAGTTTCTATATGGGGAAGATGGCATTGATGTTCACCGAACAAGCTTTATTGGGAAATTAGATTCTTTGGCAGCGGTAAGAAAATCCATTTTTGGTTCGAATATTATTTGTTTTAAAAGTGGAGAAATGAACTATAGGAATCTTAAAGTTTGAAAACAAATGTTGCTCTGCATTTTCAGAATCAAGAAGTGATTCGTGAAAGATTTGGTCACGAACTTGGTGCATTCAATTCATACATTTTGGAGTTACCTCAAACTCTAAAAGAGAAAGCAGACAAATTCTTAGATGATTTGCCCTTTATGGATCGGATGTTCTCTAATTTAGTGAAACGTGAGGATGTACACCAATTAATGAAGCAGAAGTTCCTATCTAGTCTTGCATCTCCTGGAGAACCAGTTGGTGTGCTTGCAGCACAGTCTGTTGGTGAACCATCAACTCAGATGACGTTAGATTTCTTGTCCTTCGTCCATTATTTTCTCAACATGATACTTCATATAGTAAATCCAGTTGTATTTGAATAGGAGAGTTGATTGGTGTTGCATTAGTATTATTTATTGATTATTATAATTGGTTTTAATAGTCTTGCATTGCCATATGTAGCGTTAAATGACTGGATAAATTGTGATTATTTTTGGTTGGAAAATTAAAACTTCAAACTCATCACTGGAAATACTTTCAAGTCATTGCTTAACTCCACCCACATACAAACTTATACATGTGTCGGTGAAAATACTAAATGGCATTTAATATATATATATCTATATTTATGATACAGTATCAGATCTCTTGTTTTCTATTTTCACGTGCAGTTAATAATTTTAAGGGCTGGTAAAATATGTTATTCTTATAAACAGGAGGTCAAAATTTTTTTCCCCCCCTCTTCTTCTACCTCTTTCAAGGACGTTATAGTTTTCATTTTACATGCTAATTTAGCATTGAACTTGTTTATCAGGCTGAATACTTTTCATCTTGCTGGACGTGGAGAAATGAATGTCACACTTGGAATTCCACGTCTTCAAGAGATCTTGATGACGGCTTCTAGTGATATTAAAACACCAATTATGAGCTGCCCCTTGCAAGAAGGGAAAACAAGGTAAGTTGTATAATATTATTTTACATTATTTATTGCTAGGTCCCTTCTCTCATGTTATTGCTGGCATAATTGTCTTTGTGAGTGTAGTAGGTTCTCTATTGCTTCCTATTCAATTTTGTGATACCATCTGATGGTAGGTCAGAAGTAGCTAGAATGGAATAAGAGCAATGAATCTCTGATTCATGTTTAGACCAAAGTTTTAGCGGGGCATCCTGTGTTTACTCATTTCTAACTTCTTGTGCAAGATGGAAGTTTACAGAGGTATTATGGTGGTAAGTGCAGTACAATAACAGTAATTCCAGTACCAGTAGTAAGGATCTTGAGAGAAAATTCAGAGTGAACTGGAGCTCTAGAAGAAGATAGAAGGTGATTTGAAGGGAAATAGAGAGTTATGAACAGGAGAGAATGAAGTAGAGCAGAAGTGGAGATTGAATAAAGAATGTACCTGCCTCAGATCCACCTTAGCATTAAATATTGATAATCTGTATATTGCACTAAGTAAAGCCCCTAGACATGAACAATTTGCTGCTTCTTAATTGGAGGAAAGAAATTGATAGCTAATAGGAGTTCTGTGGAATTGACCTTGAAATTAGAATATTAACTTACCAAAGAAAGGAATTGGAATTGGAGGGCCTAATTCCATTTCCAAGTTCAAAGTCCATGATCCAAACGCTACCTGCTATAACTTTAACCTTTACAGTGGAGTTTTTAAACTTATTAAGTTCAACAAATGAATACAAAAGTACTTTGCCATTTGGTGCAACACAAGTGATCTAGGACTTACTTTAGCTTATCTATTTTTGTGATACACTATAAAATAGAACTTTTAATTGTTGTTTGTATCCTGCTGGATAGAGGATATCTGTTGCAGTTGACCTAGAGAGTAGTTGTCCATTTAAGTTATTAATCATCTATTTATCTCTACATCCACTTTTTTTTAGTTGTATTATTCTTTTTTCCATTTCAATTTAGCCTTTTTTCCTACATGGGTGGCTCTGATAGACTTTTTTGTGTCGAACTTAACATGTGCAATTCCTTCATCTCTTTATAAAATTCCTCAGTCATACACTGGCCGAGATACATACTTACACAATTTGCAAAATGACATTTGGTTTTCCAGAGAGGATGCTGATCTACTAGCTGATAATTTTAAGAAAGTAACTGTGGCTGATATTGTGGAGAGCATGGAAGTATCCGTCCAGCCATTTGCTGTTTACCAGGGTGAGATATGTAGGATATATAAGCTTAAAATGAAGCTTTATAAACCAGCTCACTACCCTCAATTTAGTCACATAACCTCTGAGGATTGGGAAGAAACCTTGAACGTGAATTTTGTGAGGGCGTTGGAGGATGCAATAGAAAATCATCTACAGTTACTGTCTAAAATCAGTGGCATAAAAAATTATCTGCCCCATTCAGATTCAAAAGCTTCAGATGAATCAGAAGAAGCAACTTCAAATGACAGAAAAGATTACGATGCTGATGATAATGATGAATATGATGAAGGGGCCGAGGATCTTGGTTTAGACGCGGAGAAAAGGAAAGTTCAAGCAACAGATGAGATGGACTATGATGATGACATGGAAGAGGAACTGAATGAAGGAGAGTCATCAGCCAGCGAGGAGTCATCTGAAGTTGAAAATGAGATGGATCCACCTAACGATGAAACAGATGGAATTAAAGAAGATGGTCTTGAAGATGACACTCCTGAAAGTCCAAGTTTTGGAAGACCCACCAAGCACAACTCAAGGAGCAAGTCCTCCAAAAGTCCTTCCAAAGTGCTGTCAAACAATAAGAAGAAGAAACCAGAATCTAGAATAAAGAAGGTCAGAAGGAAATTGGTCAAAAAAGAATTTGATAGAACTGTTTTTGTGGCGGCTAATGACATGGACTTTGAACTCCACTTGAAGTTTACCAATGAACCTCATGTATTACTGGCTGAGGTATGTTCTTATTTGGAGTTTGAAATATTTCTGTCAATTTTCCTTATTTTTTCCCCTAGAGCAAGATTATCTTTTTTTGGGGGGCATTTCTGAAATAATGATCGCAAAGGGTTTTTTTTTTTTTTTCGTGAATTGTCTGCTTTCTGTCCCTTCTCTTGCGTGTACTGCCATCATCTATAGTTCATTGAGGGGATATAACAAGAAAGAGGTTAAATAATTTGGAACTTTGACTTGTTTCTGAATCAAGTCCTTAACATGCCTTGTTTAATTGGGAAGAAATAATTCGAATGGTAAGTATTGCATTTCAACGCTTGCAGTTCAGTTGCGTTGCAAATTAAAGTCATCTTTTTGAAGTATTGACAGTTTTTGCATGCCAAAGGCATTTGTGGGGCTTTAAGTTGCATGCTCTCAAATCCTTTACTTTCTAACATCTGCACTTCTGATTGGTGATTGTTTCAATAATTTTAGATAGCACAAAGGACAGCCAAGAAGGTTTATATCCAGAACCCCGGCAAGATTGAGCGGTGTCAGGCGACGGATTGCCAAGGAAGCCAAGTAATTTATTATGGTAAAGATCCGAAGAAAAGGATTGGTCTTAAGCCTGAAGAAAAATCTAAAATTCCTGCACTGCATACAGCAGGAGTGGATTTCCCTGCCTTTTGGAAAATGCAAGATGACCTAGATGTCAGGTATATATATTCTAACAACATTCATGCCATGCTAACAACTTATGGAGTTGAAGCTGCAAGAGAGACGATCATTCGGGAGGTGAAGCATGTTTTTAGCTCGTATGGTGTATCCGTCAATGAGCGACATTTAACACTCATTGCGGACTTCATGACCCACACGGGCGAATATCGAGCGATGAACAGACTTGGGGGCATATCAGAATCCATATCACCATTTAGTAAAATGACATTTGAGACAGCTTCCAAGTTCATTGTTGAAGCTGCATTGCATGGGGAGACAGACCATTTAGAAACGCCGTCAGCTAGAATTTGTCTTGGCTTGCCTGTAAAAATGGGTACTGGTTCCTTTGATGTCATGCAGAACCTGGCTCTTTGATGATCTCAAATTTTGTTTGCCAAGGTAGTAATAGTATGGAATTTTGTTATAGATCACCCCCCTTCCCCCCTCATTGTTGTATTGTTGTTTTTGACCCAAAAAAAAATATATTTGCAAATATAAATTTAATTTCAAAAGTTTACTGTGATTTGATAATTAGCAGAATCTGTCAATTTGTCAATATTTTGTTGTCTAGTCTATCAATGCTTTTAATATTAGCCAGTCTTGTTTTCAGAAGATTGATGGCTATTAAAATATAATTGAAATATTGGATATCAAAATGCTAAATAATCAAAGAAATATTAGGAAATAGAGCTGTTTAAAGTTCCTAAATTATCATTTTATTTTAAAAAATAAAACCAAAGATTTGCTCAAGCTTGGCTTCTTAATATTATTTACTTTTATCTTTATATCTTAACATTCTTTAATTGCACTAATTAACGAAAAAAATAAAATGTAGGTATTAACAAAAATATAAAATTGTTTTTTCCAAAAAAAAATTGTTAAAGTTGAGAATTTGATGTTGCAATTCAGGTGAATTGTTTTGAAGGAGATGATTCAATTGATAAAGCTTATTTTTATGTTCTTGTTACTCTAAATGTCTTAAATTCAAGTCATAAATGGATCAGTGCTTTATCATTTTAATGATTTAGAGAATGAGATGGAAATATATTAAACTTATAAATATCAATTAAATTAATTTTTTTCAAAAATATAAATTAAATATTTTTAATTTTTTAAAAAAGCTTATAATCTATACGTTATTCTATCATCCTTGTTTATGTTCGTGTGCCAAATGTTTCAAGGAGACGACTAAGCTGGGGCCTACGTATATTTGGCGTTGTTCAATATTGTGGCTTTACGCTGTTGGCCTAATAATGCTGCTAGCATGAAGCAGGTATTTTGCTGGTAGTGGCAAATGTTATGTTCGACCCGTATCATAGCATCTGAATCTCCTCTTTTTCATTGCAATCAATCGTTCCGTATGGTAGGTTTATGTTGTCGGTTTCAGTGGTTTTCAATCATCCCACATCTTGCCATTATGTTGTGTCCTCATTAGGATCGTCGGCGCAGTTGGGTTTAACCTGTTTGTAGATCGAAGCATGTAGTTACTGTGACCGCTCCACTAATCTATGAAGAAATATTGGAGCGTTACTAAAGGCGTCTCTGTAAGAGTTGGGTAAAAGATATGCAAATGGGTATTACGTTTGTCGTCTGTTATTTGATGATATCATCGTCTTTAATGAGGAGCTCCGCTTCTTTTATTGGGTGAAGAAGACGTACCATAAACAGGTGAAAATTTATGCAATGGAATAGGGGATTTGGAATTGATAATAGTAGCGGGCGATTAGGGAAAATTGATCTTTCTGCACAAATTGGATGTTACTAAGAACCTGAATCCAAAGATGCATACCACAAAAATCCAGGAAGTGATATATCTAAACCTTCATTTACAAGGGGATAGGCTACATGGAACTTGATGTCCCTCATTTGATCCCATACTGAAATTGGTAAGTTAGGGATGGAGGGACATGTGAAAGTTCATACAATGGTTTCTTGGAACAAAGATTCATACCACAAAAATCCAGGATGTCATTCATTTACAACGCTTGCACATAGGGGATAAATAGACCATCATCACAATCTACATTGAAAATTTAGCAAATGATGCAAACAACTGCACTTAATAAACAGACTCAGAATCAAAGACCTGTGTCAGTCCAAAGCATATGTACATTGTATCCAATGCAGTGAGGGAGTTGCATCATCACCGGATAGTAATGATGGAAGTCTTTTCTAATATCATATTTTGTACTCTGTCATGAAAGGGAGCACATTATCTTCACCAATCCTTATCCTAAACCTGATTAAGGATGGGATTGCAAGGGCTCCCCATTACTCGATCGCATAGGTGCCCACGTATCTTGCTTGGATGGCCATGCTGCAGAAGAGAGAAGAGCAATTGATTACGATGTGTCCCATAGATCAATGTATAGCCATCTGTGTATTGTCAAGTCATACCATTATTTCGTGTCCCTGTGTCCACTCTCCGCACCAAAATTCTAATGCGCAGCACATGTACACTCCGCAATCAGTACTACATGCGAGAAAACAATATGCACAAACTTAACATGCCACTAATAGTACTGTGGAATGAAAACAAAGCAAATTACATGCACAAATTTGGCTACAGATTCTTTAATTCTGTAGACAAGTTTTCATAACTCACTTGTTTTGTTGTACTGGAAAATCATCTATGTAAAACACATCGAATGTATTCCATGGTACACCCAAAATTTCTGTGCGCATTCCAATGCAGCTCATCAGCGTATGCATGACCTTTGCCTATCACAATATTGAACCCTTGTATCATCGAATATGTAGAGATTCAATGAATCATGGATGCCAAAACAAATCAGCGATGCAACAAATATGTAAACTAACGAGTTCCTTGCAAATGACTTCCTTCTTATTATCACACGTGTGGTATGAGTCAAATATGTTTATTTTCCGTTGTTGAATATCAATATCGCAACACCACCAATGCCCATCATCTAGCACAGGAATCATTACCTGGGATATGACAAATATCATACATGAGTCAAATGAAGTCACATTACATGCTACATATATTCAAGAAATCACAATCAATAAAGATATACTAATTTTGCAATAATCAAATATACTAACTCTGCTGCTCGTGCGCACATCTATCCCAAGTGTAATATCCTTATATATGATTCTTGCGTATTTATCCACTAATGCACTGAGTGCCATTGTATCCCCTATTCTTTCAACATCCTTGCATGTGCTAATTTCAATAACCGCATCCTGCATTATCCGAGTGTACAGGTAATTCAACTTACAAGTATGTAAAGCTGTAAACCATTCAAATAATAATAAATGAAGGAAAAAGAATAGCAAATCTCCTTAGCACCAATATCTCACCGAAAACAACGAATCCATGAAGTACTTCTCCAGTGAACCTCGGGCATGCGCATACTCGAGCAACAAAATGGACGTCAATCCGCTAACAAACTTATGGAATCATATGAATGTTAGTTGCTGGAGACGTGCCTCCATAATCAAATATATTACAAATGACAATGAATCACAAACTCAATACTAACAAAGGCAGTACCATGTTACTTATGCGACTTCGAGGTCTGAAACACCCGATGACATCTCCTACGGTAAGTGTAAAACGAGGATTGCCAACAATCTCCTCATCCATGCTATCCATAAACATACCATCATAAATGCTTATATTCTTATCATCAAGTGGCAGTTAATTTAAGAAAACTATCTACATTATGATAAGGGAAATAGTAGGAAAAAAATACCTTCCTCCTGTCTTCATATGATGACGAAGGAGCAACGAGTACTTGGACGTTGAAATTGAGGTTGTACTTTTTCGGACACTCTTTCGTGGGGCAGAACTTTTTCGGAAACTCTTTCGTGGGGCAGAACTTTTTCGGACACTCTTTCGTAGAACATTCTGCCCCACGTCTTCTTCCTGTGAGCCACCCTGGATTACAATTTCATGAACATTAGTGCATCGTTAATTTGACGCTACCTACATGACTTTGTAAAATTCTATGACTCACAACCTTCTTGCCGTGAAAGCATATTGCATTGCAGTATCACGATTTATTGGCCTCAGTCCTGTTTATGCCCAAAGGAGAGACATGGCAGTTCGTAAATATGTGTTGCCAACTCACCATTTACTCACAATGTTGGCTTTTGTGATTGCAGTCTTATTTTGGAGACAAGATTCAATTAACGAATGATCCTTGTTTTCAGAACCATATTTCAAATCTTATGTTCAATAACAATTAGCTTCGTACATACATCATTTAATAGAGTTGGAGTCTCACCTTGGGCCGCCTAAAATGCTTGCCAGGTGGACAACCCATGTTGCTTAACTCCTCAACTAAAGACACAACCTTCTTGCCCTTTTCTGTACTTATGTTGGTAGGCTCTTCCATGACAGAAATCACAATTTCCCTCTTGGGTCTTATATTGGCATGCAGAGCACCGACTGTTATCGATTCATCAATCTTCATTACCTGCATGACATTCTTCAGAATAAATAGGCTTAAATCCAAACTATACGTTATTGTCACATTTAACTTGCTTCCTCACCTTGGCCTCCCTTAATCCATTACCCTCATAAACAGGTGTTTGCCTTGATTCCTTTAATGCAGGAGCACCCTTCATCCTTGTTCGTATATCTTTTTCAACTACTGCCGGTAGACAAATGGCAATTTCCCTCTTCAGTACAACAGTTTGTTCAAAACAGCTCTCCTGAATCGATTGCTCAATGTTTATTGCCTGCACAACAAATTGATATCTGAACAAACTATTGGAAACCAGAAAATCTCTCAAGGCATTGTTTATGCTAACCTTGCACCAACTTAAACTTTTGCCACGATGACCAGTTCTAGTTCTCACCGGCCACTTTACCCCACACAATTCTTTCATTATCGATGAGATGCTACATTCAACTTCTTGTGATCCACCTACATGAATATCCACTCTTGGTTCTATCTTCTCCTCAAGACATACAATTGTTTCCGATTGTTCCTTTTCATTTAACTTAGACTGAAGACTTACTGGATCGGGGATATTTTTGGCCGCTTGAGTCTGCACCAGCCTCAAGGGCATTGGCAAAAACTGCATGGAGCTTGAAGCACCTAAAGCAGGCATTCCCATTACTATTTCACGCTTGGTCCCGCTTACACCCTCTTCAGAAACCATGCTGCTGTACCTCCTGCCTCTGGTATAACTTCTCTTAACCTGGAAAGACAGAGAACTGATGCTCAGAGCATTGTAGCAGTCAATAACATTGTAACAAATCTTAAACAACATCTTCTACCCATCACTCTTATATATAATATACAATGCTCTCATCAACCATCTACACGCACATACCGGACGTTGATATATTCCACTCCCCTCACAGCACCTAACTTATCACTCAAAAAAGTAGCACACTTTTCCATCATTTCTGAAGTGAATAAGAAGTTCATTAATATGTTACTGACCACTTCACGTTTTTTGGAAACTTAACAACTGTTTTATGCTATTAACGATGCCAATGATGGGATGTAATTGATGAGGCTTGCTTCACTAATTCTCTTCGACATCAACCTTTGAAACTCTGTATTTCATAATAATGAATAACTTAGTTTCTAACCACCCAATATCTAGTGTTTAAATCAGGTCCTAGGAACATATGAGTGAACACCATATCATTCATTGTCAGTATTTTCTATTCATTGTTGCTAAAATATTCTTTAAATGGCAACTGCAAATATGTTATTAACACATTGCAGCAGACCAGATTTAATGCCATCAACTTCCAACAACTCCTCACTGTGAACAAAACAAACTACAGCATGGATTCACTTTGCACGATTCTCCATCGCCTTCTTACTGATATAAACTGCGGTCCATTATGATTTAACTTCTACATTCAGTTGAAGTGAGACAAAGCATAACGATGCAATTTCATAACTTCTAGACATAATAGCGCTCCTGACGGCTATTCACTCCTTTTTCAGTCCGAAGATATGACATCTTGCATAAAACACCCACTGTTCTTTTATAAGGCATTTTTAACAGTACTTACTCTTTACTGTTCATCTCCACTTTGGTGAGGAGCAGGATAGCCTGATGCCAGCACAATAAATTCACAGAATACATGTGAATGAGATAACCCAAACCAATCCCCACCCTCACCCTCACCCCCATCCCCACCCCCACATCCTTTCCACCAGACCTCCCAATCACTATCCCAATGCTAATTACAAAGTAAACAAATTGCCACCAATGGCCGACTACTGAAGAATATCAAGGGAAAACTGCCACAAAGTTAACAAACATAGGTCATACTGTGATCATCCCACCAACCTCTCCGTACAAGCTAAACAATACGCCAACCCAGATGTAATTATTTAATCTTACAATACCCACTCACGCATCAGACAATGCAAGCGTCTTATTGGAATGAGACCTGGGATTGTCGTACTTACATATGGTACATCAACGAAAACAGTCCTCTCTTGCTACGTATGCTCCTATGTCATGTCTCAGATGTTCCAAATTGCATTTATTCTCAATAATACCAGTTCAGGTCGCCCCACTGCATTGAAAGAACCTAAGCATTTCCAGAAGACCGGGGGGTCAAATACTGGTCTCTTGATGTCGCCTGCAACACTTCTGAAAGTAGTTGGCTGGTAGACATATTTTAAAGATGACAAAGAAGAAGCTCACATTTGTTCGGACCAAACGCCACCGTGTGGATTACTGTACACATTTACGCTGCGTTTTGACTTCCTAGACTGCCACTTAACGACGTCGTTTCAACCTCTAGCATTTCTTCAAACTCCGCCGCTGCCGCTGTTACGCGCGTTATATGATATCCCTCGCTTGTACGTCGTTTTG
>JAOXYD010000135.1:2050469-2085824 GCA_028565735.1 Pinacopodium congolense
AGAGTAAGAAGAACAAGATTGGATATATCCAATAAAAGAACGAAAAGAAATGTCTCTGTCTTCCAGCGTTTTATCTATTCTTATTCAACGCTTGCTAATTGTTATTAGTTTATTTTTTCAGGTTAATATTTTTATTTATATTTTTTAAATTATACTAAATCCTTATATAAATAAAAATTATATTAATATTAGAAATCTAGGTATTATTTTTTATTATAAATAAATAAATAAAAAAAATTATTTCTTAAAAAAAATTTATTACAAAATAAAATTGTCTTTGTCCCGTGACAAATCATATGAGTGACCATAATATACATAATATCTACTAAAGAATATATGACATTACCTTTAATCGAGAGTACATGCTATTATTTATTTATTTTTTCTATGACACAAATTTAATTAAAAAAACATAATCTAATAAATTTTTATAATACATGAAATATTAAAGTATAAAAATAAATAATAATTTTTAAAATTTAAAAAGTATATATATATTTTTTATAGCTTAGTTTGTCTTTTTGTTGCTAGAGGCACCGTCTAGTTCCACTCAAATTTATCCAAACGAAATGTGATAAAGATATCTAATTCCGAAAAAGGAAAACGTGGAGAGAAGAAGGAAATCAGCCCAAGAAGAGGATGCAATCTCATTGCAAAGCATCAGCTGATGTATGCAATTCCCTGTTTCAGAGGGACATTTACAGTAGGTTTGGCTATAACCCTCCAACCATTTCTTCTCACCAGTGCTTAAGGTTTAAGCTCGTGGCTCAATCTCTTGGCGACAAATGGAAGCCCAATGAACTTAATACCAGTATGGTTTCCCTCTTTTCTTTTTCTTTGTTTTTTTTAATTTCTTTGCTCTCCAGATTTTTAGTTGTGCAAATTTTGATGGGAAATACAGGAAAAAAGCTCTTGAATTTTAGTTGAAAAAGAGGATTACACTGTGGATACTACAAGAGCTAAATAAATCAATTAAGAATTAACAAATTATTTAGTAAGTGGGTATTGAATTTGAGCTCGAGATGCTGGCCCACTGGTGAAAAAGAAAGAAACTTTATGTATACGTTGATGAAGGGAGTGATTATTTGTAATGCCTTGTAAAAGTAGAAGTTCTAGTTATTAAATAATCATGAATCTTGAGAATCTTTTTTCTTTATTTGGTTTACTGTTGAAGTTGATACATGAAGTGCATTGTTAATCAAGGAAGATCAGAATTATCAAATTCTTGTATTCCTGTTCTCTTTTTCTTTCGTAATTTATAATAGGCAGTCTCTCTAATATTTTAATCTTTATTGAGAAGTGCTGTTGTATAATGTATTTCCAGTTTAATACTTCTTTAAGGTTCAATTCATAACATGCTAAGGAAGTTGTGATACATGTGATGTTATAATCTCTGCTGTTTATTAGATCCAGTTGTTCAACTTTGATATCTTGACAGATGCAGTACAACAAAGATTAAATTCATGGCTGTCTAAGACCCAAAAGTTTTTGAATGAGGTTACTTTGCCGCTGGTAAAATCGGTTCAAAGTGGAAAGCCTGATCTTCTCAACATGCCTGCTGCTGAGGAGCTGGAGGAAATATTCACAATTGAACAGACTATTCATAGAAGCACAAAGAATGGGATTCTATCATTAGCTTCTGTAGTATCTATTGAGCAATTTAGCAGGTCGAACTTAACATTGTTATCTTGGCTTGAAAATTCTTTTTATAACCTTTGTGCTGCAATTGCTTTCTCAATTTTTATTTCATTAGGAAGGCTTTTTTTTCTATGCCCCATTCAAATATATTGATATAAAATAAATAAATTTAAGGGAACACAGAGGTATGTTTTGTGCCAAAAGCCTATTAGAGTTACACTTATGACTAGCCGACAATCTACCTTTGCATTGGCTGAAGTTGGAGCCCCTTGGAAAATTAATGTAGGTTGAAGTATGAACATCTGCTTGATTAACCATCCTGGTATTAAGTGGAAACTTTCGCTTCAAGTTTTCAACTTTGTAAATTATTATCGTTTTTCCTAAGCTCATCTTAATAGTGTCTTTTACCATGCATGTCATGAAAATGTTATTGTTTCCAGGTGCTAGTTAATCCTCGCTGCCTTGACTCTTGGAATTAAGATTTGCAGGATGAATGGATTGACTGGCTACAAGTCGCAGAAAATTTTTAAAGCACTTGTTTCTGAATTTGTTTCTGATGATGCCCGTTATCTGGTGGAGTATTGCTGCTTTAGGTTTCTGTCTAGGGATAACTCATCGATCCATCCATGTCTCAAGGTCTGTTTTCCTATTACGGCTATACCTCTACCCTCGTGCTTTAATGCATTGACTAAAACACGTTGGCATGTTAGTTACTGAAATAAGAATTTTGGTTATTTTTATGGTGTCAGATGATGGATTTTGTCTATTATGAGGTTTATTTTGGTGTGCTTGGTAATTGTCACTTTTATCCTGCTACATTCCTCATTTTCTCTACAAAGCATATTGCAAGTTCTCAATTCAATTTCTTAACAGTTGTTACTGACACTTCATCTTCTTATATGTTGGAAAGATATATTAGTTTTAGTTCTTTTATTTAGAACTGACCTGTTACTAGAGACTTGTGTGGATTATGAATTTTTTCCTGGCAATACTTATTTTCCTTGTTGGTTGATTTATTTATTGTTGTTATAGACTTGAGTCTCTTGCCTTGTGTTCTTCTCTAAGTTCTTGATTGTACTCTTCTCTTATTTCTTCCCTATTCTTTTCTTTTTCCCTCAAGGCTTTAATTCTCATCCCTTTCCCATTTGTAGGATTTATTTCGACGATCACAAACCCAACAATAAAGCATTTAGTTTGGTCATATTATAGTTAATTTTTGTGTTTATAGTTTGTAAACTTTCTAATTTTATTGACTTTCCCTGTGAAATGCAATATATCAATATGTTTGCAGGAGCCAGCATTTCAGCGTCTAATGTTTATTACCATGCTTGCGTGGGAAAGTCCTTATCAGGTTGAAAGTGATTCTGATGAAGCATCATTTCAGGTCCCTCCTTTCTTTAATTTCATTTTTCTTATATCAATAATTGTTTCCTGATTTTATGTTTCATAGATGGTGCTATGCTGTTCCTAGTCCAATAATTATAGGAAATTATTTGTCTGCAGTTTGACTATTGAATTTCAAACTGAGGGCCTATAACTGTCAAAGTTAAACTGTTCAAATAAGGGAGAAAAAAAAAACATTGTACCGAATTATTTATTCAAAATTAATGTTAGTGCACGCTGAATTATGCTGGTGTAGTATGGAAGTTCTTTTCTCTTAAATTTTTTTAATTTAACTTTACCATTATTCAATTTGTGGTTTTATTACAAACATAGTCTGAACTTGCCTATGGGACCCGTTCAACTCAACTAAACTAACCAACTTTCAGCATCCAGTCTTATTGGGTTGGCACTTTGTTAAATAATTATTAATAAATTGTGACTATTTCTTTTTGTCCTTTGATTCCTAATCCTCCCTTCAGCTCTTGAAATAGAGTTTACAGAGTGCTGGTTTCTAAACAGGAAAACAATGTGTATTTATTCTATTAAAAACTTGCTTGTTGGTATTGTAGGGGAAACTTGTAGGAGAGAGGGCTTTTGTACGAATTGCTCCTGCTATTTCAGGTGTTGCTGATTATTCTACAGCACATAACCTTTTCAGGGCCCTTGCTGGGGATGAGAAGGGCATCTCCTTAACCTTGTGGTTGACTTATGTTCATGAACTTCTCAAGTGAGTTCATATATCCTTCTTTTGGTGATATGAACAAGCATGCTATAAAGAATCTCCTTCTGTTTTACAAGAAATCATCAAATAAGCACAAGTTCTATAATGCCTTTCCCCATAGTAAATTTTGCTTCACAGATTTTGGCTTTCCTGTTCATTCTGACTAATGGACACACACATTATCCAAATAAATTCCCTGTTTCCTGTATGCCTATTCATCTTATGTGTGATTATATTTATGTACTTGAGGAAGCCAATTCCTATTAATTTTAGTGTAGAGTACATGAAGGGCGGAAATCGTATCAGACTCGCGAGTGTCCTCAGCTTTCAGAAGAAACAGTATTATGCATTGGGTCTAGCAGTAAGCGGCCTGTTCTGAAATGGAACAACAATATGGCATGGCCTGGAAAAGTTACTTTAACAGATAAATCACTCTATTTTGAGGTAATAGCTCCCTAATCATGATTCAAAAGTCTATTTATACTTACGTTTTGGTTTCCCTTTTATTATGAATCTCATAGGTAGTTGTTAACTGAAAAACCAGAAGAGCTTAAACAGTTTTTGCTTTTGGGGTCTTATTATCAAGAATATTAATTTTGGTGCATGCTTGTTCATATAATATTGAAGAAATCACTTTCTTCTAAACTACTAGGCAAGCTGCTCAGTAACCTTATTTACTGTATGAAATGCACAATTCGGTTGGTTTCTACCTACTCAAAACAGTATAATGCCATTTATTCCTGTAACTGTTTAGATCCAAAAAACTTTGATCACATCTGAAAGCCTGAGTTAGATTTCCATTTTAAGTAACCTTGTTTCTTGT
Source organism: Pinacopodium congolense (assembly GCA_028565735.1). Taxonomy (NCBI): domain Eukaryota; kingdom Viridiplantae; phylum Streptophyta; class Magnoliopsida; order Malpighiales; family Erythroxylaceae; genus Pinacopodium; species Pinacopodium congolense. The sequence continues at coordinate 2,055,035 of JAOXYD010000135.1, forward strand.
TAATGCACCATATCTGGTCTTTGCAACTGGCTATGATTCATCTTGTTGCCAATCACAAGTTTTTGTCTTCATTTTCTTTGTGTCTCTCTATTTCTGTGCCCCCTTTTTCATTTGTCCACTTGTTCTGCATGAATATGCTCTTTATTTTCTGTCTTTTTATGTCAACTTTTTCTCCTATAACTTTTCATGCTTTCCATATTACTCTCTTTTTTGTTATCCTCCTTTGTTGCTTCATTCCATGCTCTTGTTTCCCCTTAAATCAGTACCTGGGTCATTGAATTCAGCAGAAATAAACTAGAATGATTATGTTCTTGATGTTGGACAAGCTGAGGACGTGCCAATGATTTGATAGAACATGAATAAATTGTAAAATCTAGGGCTGGTGGGAATTTTGGTTGTACTGGATGTTGGTCAGTATCCAAGAAAAATTATGGGAGTGACTGTTGCATTTTATGTTAATGAGTGATTATTGTTTAGGAAAATTCTGTTGGACATTGAAATGCTTGTCTTTATTGTGAATTTTCTGCTATTTAATCAGTTATAACAGTGGATGTGTATACATTTTGGGTTTCTTCTTGTATAGAGAATAGATCTGAGTCATTTTGTGAGCTTAACGATTTATGTTATCAAGTGTCCTGTAGACTGTTGGCTTAAACGGGCAGAAAGAAGCCAGAAGGCTTGATCTTACTAGAAACGGATTGAAGGTGAAGAAAACAAAAGTTGGACCTATGGGTTCTGCTCTCTTTGATTCTGCAGTGTGTATATCCTCTGATTCTAAGTGAGTTGCACTCCCTACTTACCTTTGCATAATGGCATGCAATCATTGTTTGTAATTTTATGAAACATTGTGTAGCTCTTACTATGTGAAATAACTTTGCATATACCAGAAATCCAATTGTTTGCATTGCCTTTTTTCTTGACATTTTAATCATTCTTTATCCAGTTAGTCCTTACATTTCCTTAAGGCAGGGAAAAGAAATTTAGAGTTGAGGGGAATGAGTAAGGAATATGTTGTGGTTATGCAGGAGGTAGAATATGTGAAAAATAGAAAAAGTTTCTTCTAAGCTAACATATGAGTAAAGGTTAAGATACAAAAGTTAGATTTGATCTATGAATATTGGTGCTCGAACACATACAGTAATTTAGAGTGTGGCTCCTGCTCATTTACTCGCATGATTTTTTTCTCTCATTGTCTAGGCTGTATTTGGTGATGTGGACTGAACACATATGGAATTCTGCTATGGAAAACAATTATCATATACGTTGTGAGCGAGGAATTGGTTCTTTTAAGAATTATTTATAGTCTTGTTATTGAAATTTCCTTTTGTGCATGTATTTGAAGTTCTGAATTCTTTTTCATCTGATGTATTATGTTGGCCTGAAGCTACATCATCTTATGGAAAGCATGGATGCAGTTGTACTATCTTTCTAGTTCATATGAAGCAGTCTTATGGAAAGCATAGATGCAGTTTTACTATCTTTCTAGTTCATATGGAGCAATTTTTGTGTTCTCTCGTACTTTTAATGGTATAATAACGGACTAGAACAAAGTGAAATGTGTGATATTTTTTGAGCTTTTCTTTTTAGTTAGACAATTGTTTGATCTCTGCTAAGCAATATTTCAAAACCAGAGTAGGGCATCGGCAGAGACAAGGAGAGGGTCAAAGTTGAACTGATCAAAGTCAAATTGATCAAACTGAATTGGATTGAGATCAAAAAAATTTTGTTGAGATGTGAGAAAAAATCAATTCAAAAACAAAAAGAACTCAAGCTTACGAAATAAAAGAAAATATCAGTTTGGGACCATTTCACTTGTGTTTGGGACCTTGAGAATTGAAGTTGGGACTGTTAATTCAAGTTCTGTTATTTGAATGTCATTTAAAATTGGAACTCTAATTCCTTACCAAATTTTAAGGAATTCAACTATGCTTATTTTTTCAGAGTTTCAGTTTTTAGATTAGGAGAAACAATTTGAATTCTGAACTTATCAATTTCACAAAGTTACTGTAAATTTATCACAATTCTAAGTATCAGATTGAACTTCGAATTCCCTGAGAATTGGAATCCAAATTGGAATTGCCATACTGATTATTCCAATCACAACCAAAATATAAGCTTTGTATAATCAGTATTGAATCAACTGAGTATAGAGATGAAACATTGATTGCTTTTTTAGTGGTTTGTTTTAACCTCAAATCGAACCAAAGCAGTGCCTGGTTTCAGTTCTACCTGCTTCGATCAACCAGTCTAGTCTGATTGTCACAACGTTGTTGTAATGCTTATTTCATAAGCTCTTTTTGTTTATGCTTTGTCCATGGTTGAAAATGATGAATGCTTGATGGATAGGCTCTCAAATGCTTAACATTTCTTTTGGGTGATTCTATTTTGGATTGTTCTAATAATTTTTCTATCTACTAATAGTAGCTATTATTCTGTGTATGTTAATATGGTCATTTAATGATCTTTGGATCAGATTGGAGACGTGGGTGCTAGAATTTGTTGACTTTGGAGGTGAACTGAGAAGAGATGTCTGGCATGCATTTATCAGTGAAGTTATTGCGCTGCATAAGTTTTTATTCGAATTTGAACCTTTAGGTGGCGATCACTCAATATTACATGTGTATGGTGCCAAAAAGGGGAAGGAAAGGGCTGTCTCAAGTGCCATTAACAGCATTGCTAGACTTCAAACCCTTCAATTTATGCGAAAATTACTTGATGATCCTATTAAGCTTGTTCAATTCTCATATTTGCAAAATGCACCATATGGAGACATTGTTTATCAAACTTTGGCGGTGAATTATTGGGCTGGGCCATTGCTCAAAAGATCTGGTGAGACTGGATATCAACCAGCGGACAGAGTAATGGCTTCTAATGAGACACTGGACATCAGTAATCATGTATTTGATGTAGACGGTAGTGTGTACCTGCAGAGGTGGATGAGATCTCCTTCCTGGAATTCAAAGGCTTCCATTAACTTTTGGAAGAAATGTGTAATAAAAAGAGGGATAGCACTAAGTAAGAATCTTGTCGTGGCTGACTGGACTTGTGTGGAGAAAGCAGCGTTTATATGCGCAGAAAAATTCCGAGTTGTTGAAAAAACCCAAGCGACTATTGATGCTGCAATGCTAAAAGGCATACCAAGTAACATTGACCTTTTCAAGGTTTGTCTATTCTCATTCTGATATCTTCTTCTCCTTGAAATAGATTGGAAGTGGTTAGATTTTCCTCCCTTGTTTGGATATATTTCATTTGAAAAAAAAAAAGACAAAGACAGTTCTCTGTTTCTAATTTGAATTTTCTTTTCACATTCGGGAATGCAAGGGGAGTGGCAGAGAATACTCCTTTACCATTCAAGGGACTAAGCAGTAAAAAACTTGCGACCTTTTTATTCATCTTGTTGTACACAGTAGATGCTGCTTGTGTTTATAATTCTTTCTGCAGAAGTGTTGCATCCCCTTGGTACACTTTGATATCCTCTGCACATTAATACAAAAAAAAAAAAAAAAATTTTTTTAAGAAAAGACATAAAATGTGGACTTTGTTGTGATATCTAGATCCCAGTGGCATAAGTTGGATTTGATGCTTGAACATTGTTTGTGCTGTTTTATTGCAGGAACTCTTGCTCCCTTTGACTATGGCTGTCAAAAATTTTGAGAAATTGAGACGGTGGGAGGACCCTCAACAGACGATCTACTTTCTTGTGTTTGCATATGTAATTATTTTCAGGTACAATCATTTGTTGGAAGAAATTTGATTGGAAAAAGGAAAGGAATAGTTTATCTGTTACGTTTACTTTTGCATATTCAGGTCTTATAGTTTCTTCTCTTTGAACCATGTTCCTATCTTGTTTTTTTTTTTCAATGAATTTAGTTTAAAAGGTGATACTTTAGCTTTTGAACATAAGAGATTGCTCGTTCTCCAAGTGTTTTAGCCTAGTTGATTCATTTCTTGATGTTTTTATTTGACATTTGAACATCTAGGGAAAAACATATGCCTTGATTGTGCCTTCTCGATTCTTCTGAGTTCGTTATATTATTTTCTGCATCATCTTTGAGCCCATGGTGAGGCAAATTTTTCCATAGGATCCTACTCTCTCAGGAAACATTGAACTCTTAAATTCAAACAAGATTTATGATCTTTTTATTTTCTTCAGAAACTTCCTTCCATATTTATTCCCATCAATGTTGATGGTTTTGGCGGCTGGAATGCTAACTCTTAAGGGACTTAAGAAGCAAGGTCGCTTGGGAAGATCTTTTGGGAAAGTTACAATACGTGATCAACCACCTTCAAATACAATTCAAAAGATCGTAGCTGTCAAGGAAGCCATGCGAGATGTTGAAAATTATCTCCAAAATCTTAATCTCTCACTTCTCAAGATCCGAACAATTGTCCTTTCTGGTGAACCTCGGGTATGCTATCATGATCTATGACAACATTTGAAGATATGCAATAAGACATAAAATTTCCATATGGGTTTATTTTAAAGTTTATTAATCATGATGACTTCAAATTGATGTTCTTATGTTTGATGCCTCAACTCAATGAAAGTTATGTCTGCTTTCTCTGCACTGCTGCAGACATTCAGGCAAAATCACTGAGATTTTATTGTCAGCTAATAATAACTAAGTGCTGATGTGGTTAAAACAAACTTGGTAGTAGGGTAATGTAGCAACTTTTGAATTTATGTTGAGAAAGACTTTCACAAAATTTGTTATATTTTGTCACTATATTCTGCAAATTGATATGCAATTTAAGAATTTTAAGAAACAGAAGATGGGCATGGTTTATCTCAAGTCCAGTTCTTGAGTGTGTCTACAAGAAGAGTTAAAAGATAAGAAAGACATGTATGCAGATAAGTAGCCTTTGCTTTGTTTGATGGAGATTGCCTCTGAGTTTTTTTGCATCTATCACCAGATAACAACTGAGATTGCAGTAGTGCTGTTATCTTCTGCTATGATTCTCCTCTTTGTGCCTTTCAAGTATGTGACAGCCTTTCTTCTCTTTGATCTCTTCACACGGGAGCTTGACTTCAGGAAGGAAACTGCTAGGAAGGTTCTGACCTTTTTGAAGGAGCGATGGAATACAGTGCCTGCAGCCCCTGTAGTTGTGTTGCCTTTTCAGGGTGATGATTCTCCACCTGAGAATAGAAATACAGTTATAGATAATAAGGAATCATGGACCAGTTAGGTGATTAGAGCTGCTGCAAGCCTATACATAGTTGAATCATCATGTACATAGAACAATTCCATTAGAAAATGAGGTTTATTAGATTTTTTACATGGTTGTCTGTGTTCCTTTTGGGGCTTTATGTGAATATGAACTGGTGACCGGCTTACACAAGAAATCTACTGCTATTACCTCAAGCTTCTACCTTCCTCCGCTTTTTTTCACAATTCAATTTTGTGCTGGTCAAAGTGTGCAGATTTTATGTTTGGGATCATCAAAATGTTGGTCAGAATTTCTTCCTCAACATGGCAGGCATTTCCAGTGAGACTTCATCTGAAAATGTCATGTTTTTCATCATCCCAATATAAACTGTTCTTGCTTTGGTGCTCAAATCCTCAGTCAATAGGAACTGTGAGATTGTAGAATATGATTGGGTTGTTAGCCCCAATACACCACTAATTCTATTATTTTTATATTAATATGATATAGCTTATGCATATACATGTACTAAAATACCTTCACATTTGTATGCTTATCCTGGTTTTACTCTTCTAGCAATACTTTCCATTACTCATCTGGTCCAATCTCTGCTTTTTATGTTAACATGATAACATTCCAATTGCATAGATCAATTACTTACTAGTTTTTGGACATCCTTTTTTCTACTAAATTTTCCCATTGATACAACTTGTTGGTAAGATGCATCCATCAAAATTGCTTTGTCAAGAAACATATCAATATTTAAGAAACATCTATATAAGCAAAGAGAGTAAAGAAATATACTTCAATAGGTTAAACCAGCAAAAGGCACAAGATTTTGGCATAACCATTTGGCTTCTCCGTTCTACATACATACAGAAGAAGGGGGGAAAGAGAGAATTTTGCTAAAACTTGAATTGGAACAAAAATATGAGAGGCAATGCCACTGTGAGCACTAGCATCCACCATTTTTGTGAGAGCAGTTGTGACCCATTTGAGGATGTATTGCAGACAAGCTTGTCGTCGTGGTAAGAACAAAATGTTTGATTCCTACATTCATGAAGCAGAAGAAATAGGTCATCATAAAGTACACAAAACAGAATGTGTAGAAGATGGAATGTTGCTGGTGGAGTAACCATATACCAGTTAGCCTCACCTTGATGCACAGAAGGCCACAACATAATCTGATGCAGAGCATGTAATTATACTGCTAATGCCATCAAATGCATAGCTAGATGCTGCAGGGCAAACTTGCTTAAAGGCCTTCGAATAGTTGCTGGGCATACATAGGACAGGTTCTGCATACGCTCCTCTGCAACAAAGTTCATCAGTACCAAAAACTTCACATGCACTCCTGCAAGCAATCACCTTTCCATCGGAATTGGAAGCCAGTTCTGATGGGCAAGTTAACCTCAAGTCCCCATCACACCCTGCGATACTACAGTTTCCTTTGCCCTTCAAAGGTGTGACAACTATTGGCACATTGAATCCATCCACAAGGCTAACATCATAGTAGTCAATGTCTCCTAAGGTGAACTCGGCGATTGTGTTAGGTGGATTACTTGGTCCTGAGCAATTAAGAGAGATGCCACAGCCACCGGTTTGACAAGTTCCATTGCCATTTTTGTCGAAATTGCAGGCGGTGCGAGCCCATATTCGGCCGCTCCACCCAGCTGGGGCAGTATAGAAGGCACTGTTGCTTGGCTTTAGTGTGAAGCCACCGTGAGTATTGTTACCTTTTGTTGTTATTGCTGGCCATATTGTCTCCTGGCAGTTGTTGTACAAAGTGAAAGTCTTTGAGCTCGAAGCATTTTGCCCTGCTCAAATGGTCAATATATTGCAGTATGTAAGAAGAAAAGGTGACAACTTTGTTGGATAAAGATCTACAAGTGTGTTACAGTGTGTCTCTGTTTTCCTCCTCCATACAGATCCTAAATGAGTTGAAATCCATGCAAGGAACTGGTACGTTATATTTTGCATCTAAGAGGACCTACAAATGGAAATGAAAGCAAGTAATATAGCATGAATAGGAATGAATGACTTACCTAATGCAAGTGTAATGGAAATGAAGAAGAGAGCAAAGTGTAAACTGAGGCTACGAGGCATTACTAGAGAAGCTATATGTTACTTTTTGGGAATGTTGTACTGGATAATTAGAAGAGTGGGATACAAGAAGTTGGTTTATATGGTTAAGTAGCTAGAGGAAGAGAATCAATCCAAGTAGCTAGAGGAAGAGAATCAATCAAGAGGATGAAGGAATACGTGTGGAAGAGAGTGAGAATCCAACTAACTAAAAAGATGCAGACAGCCCCAAAAGGCTTCCTTGCTTATATGCCTCACCAAATCTCTTTGATACCTTTCCTTTCTGCATGCACATTCTTCCCTTTCACTTCAGTCACCCCCTTTTTCCAAAGCCTAAGCCTGCATTTGTATATATATGCACCAATCCAACTATTTGACCAGTGAATGATGAAACGTTTAAATTCTTTTATGGAGTAATGGCCTCAAATGACTACCACAAATATGTAATATTAAATTTAAGGGAATTAAAAAGACTTTTTAAAATATAACTTAGAAATAGCTTATCAGTTATAGTTACCGGTCAACATCTACTGATTTAAGAAGTATAAATAATTAATTAGTCATAAATATTCTCATCAAAATCCCTTGGCCATGTATTATCTTTTCTTCTTCTTGCTACAATTTGGGAAGGGAATACTTCTCACACAGTTTTGAAAAATATTTGCCATATTTTCTAATAATCCATATTTAAAATATAGCTATATTTCACAAGTATTTTTGACAAAAAAAAATCTGATTTGCCTCTTTATCCTATTATAAGTTGGAAAATTAATTTACTTAGTTTTGTGTCAAAAAGAAACATATTATTTTATGTCATGCTTGCACAATCAACTTGGTACCTGGATGCACCACTACTTCTAAAAGGGAAGCTTATACAAAACAATGTATTTTTTTTTTTGAAAAATCAAAATAATGTAAAGTTAAGGTAATGTTTTTTATCAAATTTTATTTAGTTTCTCGTCTTCGTTTTCTTAAGTACATAAACTAAGGGATGAAAGTATGTTTAGTTAAAGGACATGACTATAGGGCAGCGTAGACACCCCTGTCTAATTTTATTATATAATATTTTAATATTAAAAATATAATAATTATTATATTATTGTTATATGACCTACAGGTTATAAATGGTCATGGTTTGCAGGTCATCTAATTATTCCTTTAATTAAAATATGTTTTTTTATTTACAAAATTAGAAAAACATAAACTTAAAAAAAAATAATATGAGATTTTCTTGTTTCTCTCCATTTCAAAAATGCATTTATAATACAACAAAAATAGGTTTTTTTGTGGGGGCATTCTTCCTTCCCAACAATCTAGTTTATGGGCATTCATTTGGTTTTTTTCTTCTAAAATATGGTTTTCTTCTAAGCATTCTTCCTCTTCTTCGACAATCTAATTTTCTTCTGAGCATCCTTTCTCTTCTTGTTGATATATATTTGTTATGTAATTAGAATTTTAGGAACAAAGGCAAGAATTGAAAAGATAAAGAGAAAGTAGAGAGAAGAAGAAAGAAGTATAATCTAAACTTTATTACTTTTCTTTTCACTAGTTACACTTAAGAGTTGGGTATTTATATTGAATTGGAAGAATTCCAACTTTAATTTTAAAGGGAAAATTATTCGTTATAACAGCTAACTGCCTCATTAATGATAATCACAATTTCCAATGTCAATAAATTCAATAATCTAATCAATCATTCAAATAATCTCAACTCTGTAATAAAGTTATCACAAAGTTAAAATATAATGATAAACTATCTAAAAATGGCTCATATAGCATCCTAAGGCAAGTTCAGCAAAACCTTATTCACCAACACTTATCGAAATTTAAAGTATTCAAGAACCATTGAATATCTCTAAAAAAATATTTGATAAAGATTGAGTTGCCAACTCAATAAGGACAAATTAAAATATACCCGTCATACATCACATAATTTATATAGATAACATAGAGAATATACATACACATAACAAAACAAATTACATATTACACCGCATCAAAATTAATATTATACTTTATATCACTTATCTTTATTTGTAAATTATTTTAGATCAGTTTTTCAATTTCTATATTTTTTAGTTTATCCTTTTTCTTAATTTAAGGGCTCCGCTTATTCTAGTAGAGTTATACTCAATGACCTACCGATAAATAGACCACACAGAATATGTTTCACCTTAGAGATATCTCATGTATTCCCACTCCAGAATACCATATTTCATCATAATAAATCATACGAGACACTTTTCATCACAGAAGCATTATGGGTATTCTCATCTCGAAATATCAATATAATCATAAAGGCATCTTTACCCCAAGATATTCCAACATGTTTTAAATGATCAGTATCAATATCGTAACATGAATATCAAGACTAGCGAATATAAATTTATCTACGTAAATTATTAACTAAGATCTTCCTATGGTTCCTTAATATTTTACAAATTCATTATTAATTTATCATACCATTACATTTCATTATCGTAAAATCCACATTTTAATATAATTGTGATTTAATCATCATTTATATTAATGCATATTTATACTTATAACACAATTCCCAATAACTTTCACAAATTCCCATATTTCATCATTCAGTGGGTCATCACAGTTTTCATTACGTGACTATGTACATATTTTTCATACAATAAAATTTTCATAATATTCATGTTTTTTATTCATAACTAACAAAAATCCCAATTATTCATAAATCACATAAAGTTTATATAACCCAATACTTCCAAATCGCATAAATCACACAAAACACATTATCTATAATTTTCACAATATTTGTATACATATAAAGACATTCTATTTTTCAAAATTTTATACAAGTTGTAATATTTATTTATAAACAAAATTTTCATATAATATAATCCATTTAAATCCCATCTTTCATACAAATTTATATTATTCACTTTTTATGCAAAATTCACAATTAAGGCATTAAAATTTTTTTAATTCATACAAAAATCATAACATCACATTTTTTACATAAAATACAAAATAAGAACATTCTAAATTAATCCTTACCTGAATTTTCAAAACTTTGAATTTATATATTGTCCTGGTTTCGTCTCCCTCTAATTCATTTCCAACACCTATTTATTAAAAATCTCAATTAGATTAAGTGAAATAAATAATGAGCTCTATAGTTTTCTTAATTCACTAGTTTATCCTAAATTTTTTAAAATTACAAAATTATTTCTAAACTTTTCAAAATCACAAATTACATCTCAACTATTCTAAAAGTATTAATTCACCTAAACTTCTTTAAATTTATATAATTACCACTTATTAATTAATTTTTCTCTCTCATCCCTCTCACCCCTCTTCCCCCACTCTTTTTCTAATTTTTTTCCTTTTCTTCTTTTCTTCTTTCCTTTCTCCTTCTTTTTTCTCTTCTCTCTTTCGTCGGCAGCCTCCTCCTTCCCTTCTCTTATTCAGTTCCTCTCATTCTCACCCCTAAACCAAAATCATTAATCTCATTCATAAAAAATCAACATTAACTCACCTATAGAACAACTTGTGAAGTTAAAAGATGAAGAAAATCCCAAAGAGATCAAAAGAATTAGAGGGTGCACGATTGTAATGGTTAAAAATAAGAAAAATCAAGAGCTTTAGGAAGAATAATTTGATAGTGAGCTTAGGAAAAAAAGAAGAAGATAAAAAAAATTAAACTTAAATCCTTAACTAAATTTTTTTGGGTCGGGTTTGTAAATTTTGGGTTAAACTTGGGTTAGCTTTGGGGTTTTTAAAAGTTAGGATTTATAGTTCTTCTCCCATAAAAGAAATTTTTTTTCTCGAAATTCAATCATATGCCTAAATTTTCAAAAAAAATGAGGATATTGTCATCGCACATCCTCTTTTAGTTTCCACGTGACTTCTCTCAAAGACTGATAATGACTTCATATCACACGAGTCATAACTCTCAACTATCTAATCTCCCTCTCTAAAATCTTAGTTGGCTCTTCTTTATAAGTCAAGTCTTTAGCTACTTCAATCTCTGGTTCAGGTACAACATGATTTAGATTTGATTGATACCGTCTTAATCTAGACACATGAAAAATATCATATATTTGAGATAGCTCTAGAGGCAAAGCTAATATATAAGCTAATAGGCCAACACGTTAAATAATCTCATAAGGCTCAATATAGTTCATACTCAACTTTCTTTTTCTTCCAATCCACACTATACCTTTCTAAGATGATTCCTTCAAAACATCTTATCGCCCACTTCATACTCCATCTCACGTTTATTTCAATCTATATAACTTTTTTGCCTATTCTGTACTGCTTTCAAACAGTATTTCACCACTTTATTCTTCTCTACAGTCTCTTGAATTAGTTCTAACTCCTTCAAAATCCTAACATTCTCAGCATCTTGACATATTAGATCTTTACATTGTCTCATATATAACACCTCAAAAGGTGCCATTTTGACACTGGAATAATAACTATTATTATAAGAAAACTATATTAAAGGCAAATACAAATCTTAATTTCTTTAAAATTTAATATGCACGCGCTCATCACATTTTTCAAGATTTGAATAGTGCGCTTAGATTGACCATCTATTTGAAAGGAAAAAGTTGTACTCAAATTCAATTTAATATCCAACATCATTTGCAAACTAGTCCAAAATTGAGATGTAAGATCTCGATATGAAACTATAGACACTGGCATTCCATATAACCTCACTACCTCATTTACATATAATCTATCCAATTTATCCAATGAATTTGTCTATTGAATTGGTAAGAAGTGAACAAAATTGGTCAATATATCCACAATAACTTAAACAGAATCATGCCTACGTCGAGTTGTAGGTAAAGTAACTACAAAATTCATAGTGATTCTCTCCTATTTCCATATGGTATCGAAAAAGGTCTCAATTTATTAGTCGGAGTCTAATGCATAGCTTTAACTTGTTGACAAGTTAGACACTTAACTATAAAATCTGTTACATCTTTCTTCATGATTGGCCACCAATAATAAAGTCTCAAATTCCAATACATCTTAGTTATATTAGGATGCATCACATAAGCTGCATAATGAATCTCTTTTAAAATCTCATCTTACAAATCATCTGCATCTGGCACACATACTCGAGCTCCCATCACCGCCACTCTATTTAGCCTTATTGAAAAAGTTAGGTTTCTTTCCTTAATGTATGGTAGCCATCAATTTAGCTACTTCATCAACCTCTAACTTAGCATCTAAAGTTCTCATCTTTATTAATGGTGTCACACTTCTTCCACTTAAATTAGCTAACACCCCTAAATTCTTTTTGCTTAAGGCATCTGTTACTACATTTTTCTTTCCTAGACGATAGTCGATAGTGTAATCATAATCTTTTAAAAACTCTTCATCTCCTTTGTCTTAAATTCAATTCCTTCTAAGTCAGAATATATTTCAAGCTCTTATGATTTTTAAGAATCTAAAAAGTCTTTTCATACAAGTAATATCTCTAAATCTTCAACACATGTACTATAGTTATTAATTCCAAATTATGCGTAGGGTAATTCTCCTCATGTTCTCAATTAACGAGAGGTATAAGCTATTAATTTTTCATTCTACATCAATACTCACACCAATCCTAATTTCGAGGCATCTATATATACCTTATAACCTCTACCACTCATCAATAATACCAAGGTAAGACTATTTGTCAATCTCCTCTTCAACTCCTTAAAGTTCTACTGATACCAATCAGTCTACTGATAAGGAACTTCTTTCTTTAGTAACTTTGTCAATGAGCTAGCTATTATGGAAAAACCCTCTATAAATCTCATGTAATATCCAGTTAGTCTTAAGAAACTTTTGATTTCTGTTAGATTGCTTGGTGATTCCTACTCTATGATTACCTTCATTTTTACATGATCTGGCTTCACACCCTCTTTGGATATAACATGCCCCAACAACACTACTTGTTTAGTCCAAAATTTACACATACTTAATTTGGCATATAATTGCTTCTCCTTTAGAGTATATAATATTGTTTTTAGATGGTTTTCATGCTCCTTCCTACTATTGGAATAAACTAGTATATCATTTATGAACATAATCATAAATTGATTCAAATACTCCTAAAAATTTCTGTTCATCAATGCATAAAAGTAACTGGAGCATTTGTAAGTTCAAATGGTATCATTAGAAACTCATAATGATCATACCATGTCCAAAAAGTAGTTTTTGGTATATCTTGCTCTACTATTTGCAATTGTCAATATCTGGATCTCAAGTCAATTTTCAAAAAATTGTAGATCCTCTCAACTGATTTAACAAATCATAAATTCAAGTTAAAGGGTATTTATTCTTCACTATCACATGATTTTACTGCTGATAATTAATAGACAATCTCATGCTACTATCTTTCTTCTTTACAAATAAACTTGGAACTCTCTATGATGATGTACTAGGCTTAATGAAACCTTGTTCCAACAATTCTTCTAAACTTTTTAGACTTCTATAACTCCATAGATGTCATCCTATAATGTGCAATGGATATAAAAGCAACCCTAAGTAATGTCTTAATCGTAAACTCAGCCACTCATAAAGGTGGCAAATCTGGTAAGTCATCACAAAATATTTTTGAAACTTTCTAACCACAGATATCTCATCTAACTCAAGACTTATTTCCTTCGCGTCTATTATATAAGGAAGTATGCATCACATCGATCTAATATCATTTGTCTCGTTGCTACTATTGAAACAACACAAGCTGACAACCTTTTTCATTCCCCATGAATATTACCTTCGATTTATCTGAGGACTCAATCGCTACTTTCTTAGTATAACACTCAACTATTGCCCTATATTGTGCTAATCAATCTATACCTAATATCACATTAAATTTCTTTAAGTCCATCACAATTAAATCTACAAGTAACTTTATCGCTCCAATTCTCAATAGACTCGTTCTCCTCATACTATTTACTATTATACTCTTTATCACAAGTAATTAAACCCTCAATTCATACCTTAAAGGACTAATTTTACCCAAAACTTTGGTACAAAATCAAATATAATATAATAATGTGTAAAGTCAGTAACTAATAATGCATGTGCCTTAATATTAAATATACCTTATATCATATCATTGGCTGCTGGTGCTTCCTCTCTGGTTATGTGATAAACTCTGGTCTGTATCTGGGATAAAACTAATAAGGTCCCAATATTATTATGCATAACTTTATGACCTTCACTACCAACACCTCAAACTCTACCTCCACCTCTACCAAATCTTCTACAACTGCCTCCTATGTCACTCTATCCTTGTGCAGAGCCCCTCGATCATAGCACCTGAATCTCACAAAATAAGACAATCTTTCTTTAAATGTCCTCTATCTCCGTATATATAACAAGCTTCGTCCCCTCCACTGGGTCCCTAACATGGTCTTAAATGGAATCTCTCATAATTCTGGCACCCACAGCCTGAACCAAATCCTCTAACAAATGATCCTCTTGTTCTTTGATTCGGTCCCTTACCAGATCCAATTGTAGGTGAACTGAAAGTACTGTAGCTCTAGTCCCTTTACTAAATACCTCAGATCTGTTGAAATTTTTTAGAACTATCACCTCTAGATATTATACCACCCTTTTAATAATTACTTCTCCCAACTGATCTTATACCTTGATATCTTCTTGGGGGGTATTAAACTCACCTCTAGTATCAGACTGCTTTCTCTTCATCTCATATTACATCTTTTCTTGGTTCAACATCTCCTCCATCCTAAGTGCAACATTCCATAATCTCTTGAAATCGATAATTTCTTTGCTAAGTCTCTTTCTAATATCTATTCAAAAGTTCCTACTCAAAACAATAACATCGATCATCCGAGCCTACCACAGCTTCTAAGGGATACTTTGACATTGCAGAAAAACACATCTCATATGATGTCACTAACATCTCCTCAGTCTGTACTAAATCTATGATCTCTCTCTTCTTTTTGTCTCTATAAATCAGTGTTCTATAGTTATCATCAACTTCCTTCTACAACTCCTCCTATAATATCACATGTGGTGCATCAATTATCTTCACTGATTGCCACCAGATTAGTGCATCACCCTGAAGTAATGATATGAGATACTATACGCTTATCATGTGTACAATTTAGTCTATTTAGAACCACTTTTGTCTTATTCCACTAAATTTCTACCTCTCCTAGGTCAGTAGTTCCCATAAACTCCTTAGCCCCTAACTTCCTGAGGCGCTCGAAGTTTCGATCTAAATCAAAGACCTTTAGAGCATATGGTGGCAGTGCTTAAGCCTGAGTCTAAACTTGAGCCTGCATCATCATTTGAAAAAATTGCATAAATTAAGGAGTTATTTCCATTATAGGAACCCCTACAATTGATATAGTTGATCCTACCCCTACTCAGGTAAGACCCTCATCTACTTCAACTCGCACTGGATATGTCCCTAAACCTACTTGTCCAGCTACTTTTAGGGCATGAACAAAGTTAACAAACTCTTCCCTATCCACCTGTTGACAGTAGTCACATTATTGAATGTCATCTTAGAAAATAAATGATTTAATAATTAGTACACCTTCTTATTCTAGGAGCGTAGACCCGCTCTGATACCACTTCATAAGAATTCCTGCTCCTACGCCTTTCAGTTCCCAATTCATAAGAATTCCTTAACTTAAGTAAACCTAATTTCCTGAATTTAATTCAAAACCCTCATAATTTACCAAAACTCCAGATAGTTCAATACATATAACTCTATAACCAAAACAATTAATTTAAATAAAAAGGTAAATGTTCATAAGACAATCCCAATTCCTAACGTCAATAAATTCAATAACCTAACCAATCATTCTAATAGGCTCAACTATTATCGTAAAATTAAAATATAATGATAAATTATATAAAAATTGGTTCCTGTGGCATCTTGTGACAAGCTGAGTAACTTGAGCCTTATTCACCAACACTAATCAAAGTCCAAAATCTCTAAAAACTATTGGATATCTTCTGAAAAAATATTTGGCAAGGAATAAACTACCAATTTAATAAGAACTAACTGTAATGTACCCCTTATGTATCAAATAATTCATATAAATAACATAGAGAATATACATACATATAACATCACAAATTGCATATTATATCACCTCATAATTAATACCATACTTTATCTTACTTACCTTTATTTTTAAATTATTCGAAATCAGTTCTTCAATTTGTATATTTTCAGTTTAACCTTTTTCTTAATTTAAAGGCTCAGCTTATCCTAATATAGTTATACTTAATGGTCTGTCAGTAAATAAATTATGTAAGATACCTCCCATTCTAGAGATATCTTGAGTATTCCCACCCTAAAATACTAAGTCTCATCATAATAAACCATACATGACACTCTTTACCCCATAAGCATCCTGAGTATTCTCATTTCAAAATACCAATATAA
The DNA here is from genome assembly GCA_028565735.1 of Pinacopodium congolense. Taxonomy (NCBI): domain Eukaryota; kingdom Viridiplantae; phylum Streptophyta; class Magnoliopsida; order Malpighiales; family Erythroxylaceae; genus Pinacopodium; species Pinacopodium congolense. The sequence continues at coordinate 2,071,674 of JAOXYD010000135.1, forward strand.
ATTACAAGGACATCTCTACCTTAAGAAATCCCGACATGTTCTCCACCTCAATATATCTTGACACATGACAAATGATCAGCATCAATCTCGTAACATAAATATCAAGATCATCGAATATAAATCTACCTCAACAAGATACTAACTGAGATCTCCCTATGGTTCCTTAATATTTTACAAATTCATTATTATTTTGTCATACCATTACATTTCATCATTCCAGCATCCAAAATTTAATATTATGTAATTTAGCCATCACTTCTGTCAATGTGTATTTTTGCTTATAACATAATTCCCATTAACTTTCACAAATTATCACATTCCATCATTCAGTGGCACATTATAATTTTCATCATATGATCCTATACATATTTTATATACAACATAATTTGCATAATATTCATGTTTTTTATTTATAACTAACAAAAATCCCAATTATTTACAAATCACATAAAGTTTATACAGATTTACATTATTCATTTTTTAAACAAAATTCGCAATTAAGGCATTATAAATTCTCAAAAGTTATACAAAAATTATAACATTACATTTTTATATAAAACAAAAGATAAGGTACATTCTAAATTAATCCTTACCTAAATTTTCAAAACTCCGAATTTCTATTCTGTACTATTCTCGTCTCCCTGTACTTCATTTTCAACACCTATTTATTAGAACTTTCAATTAGACTAAGTAAAATAAATAATAAGTTCTAAAATTTTCCTAATTCACTAGTACATCCTAAATTTTCTAAAATTACAAAATTATTCCTAAACTTTTTAAAATCACAAATTACATCCCAACTTTTCAAAAATTACTAATTCACCTAAAATTTCCTAAATTTATAGAATTACCACTCATTAATTAATGTTTTTGCTTTCCTACCTTTCTCTCTCATCCTTCTTACCCTTCTCCCTCATTACTATCTCATCTTTTCCCCTCATCCTCCCTTTTTTATTTCTTCTTTTCTTATTTCCTTTCTCCTTCTCTCTTCCGTTGGTAGCCTCCTCCTTCCCTTCTCTTATTTGGTTCCTCTCACTCTCACCCCTAAACCAAAGCCATTAATCCCATTCATAAAAATCAGTATTAACTCACCTATAGAACAACTTGTGAAGTTAAGAAGATGAAAAAAATCCTAAAGAGACCAAAATAATTAGAGATTGCATGGTTGTGATGGTTGAAAATAAGAAAAATCAAGAGCTTTGGGAAGAAGAAACCAACAACGAGGTTGGGAAAAAAAAAAAGAAGGTAATAAAAACAATAACAAACCTAGATCCTTAACTAAATTTTTGTTAGGTTGGGTTTGTAAACTTTGGGCTAAACTTCGGTTGGGTTAGGTTTTTTTAAAAGTTGGGCTTTACAGCACATCTATCTAATATTACTTAAGGTTGTAACATAGTAATAGGCAAAGCTAATGGAGGGAGAGAGAGAGAGAGAGAAACTTGAGCTTGAGAAGGAGCATGTTTAAATTAAGAGACGTGAAAAACAGGATAAATTTGAGCATCAGATGGTAATTCCAATTTATAAAAAACATGGCCAATGCGATCAAGCACCCAATAAGGGCTAAAAATTTTGTCAGACAACTTTGGAAATTCATATGCCACTATTAAACTCTGCTTGTAAGATTGCAATTTCAAATAAATCATGTCACCAATATTGAATTGTCTGTCACTTGAGATTTCATTCATTGTTGGGCCTTTATTAACGAATGCTACAATAGTTGAATTATAAATTCTCTACCCCTTAGCTATATATCAACAGCTTCAATAGTGAAATCATGTAAAAATAAGGCAAGTGCAATAAAGGAGTAACTTCATAAAGAACTTAAAATAGATTCATACTAGCAGTAGTGTGATAGTTGATGTTATACCAATACTTTGCTAATGAAATCCATGAAGCTTAATTTTTCGATAAATATTTAGTTATACAATATAAAAAATTTCAAGCATCTATTAATGACTTTGGATTGGCCATCTGTTTATAGATGAAATGTCATGAAAGGTTGTAGATTAACCTTTTGTAGGTTAAAAAGTTCTTACCAAATTTTGCTCATGAACACTACATCTCAATCACTAATTATAGTGGGCGGAAAACTACCTAACCTAAAGACATTATTTTTTAATATCTTAGCTACTAAGATAGCTGTATAAGGATGGGAGAGAGGCATAAAATGGGCATATTTAGTAAGCCTATCAAAAATCACAAAGATAACAAAATTACCATTAGATTTATGTAGATCTTCAACAAAATCCATGGTAATATTAGAAAAACTAATTTGAGGTGTTAGTAGTGGTTGTTACAAACCTGGTGATGCCACATTTTTCATATTTAAACCCTTGGAAAGCCTCACAATGTCTAATGTACTCCCTGACTTCCTTCCATATGTCTTTCTAAAATAATACATAGCTAATTTATGATAAGTAACATGCATACATGAATGTCCTCCCACTATAATGTCATGATAAAACCCGACAAGCTTTTTTCTTAGTTCCAAATCTTTCCTAACCACTAATTGTTGTTCCACAGTAACTGATCATTAGTAAATGTATAATAAAAAACAGCTTGGCTAGCTTGTAATGTTTAAATAATATTTGCTAACTGAAAATCAGTCAGTTACATTGCTTTAATAGCTAAATAAATATCAATTGAGACCATAGATAATGTAGTGATAATGACTTGAAAAGAACGCATTTGGGATAGTGTATCAATAGTCTCATTAAATGTACCTTGATTGTACTGAATTACATAATCATAACCCATTAATTTTGCTAGCCAAGTGTATTGAGAAAGAATATTTATTTTTCTATTCCAACAAATACTTTAAGAGCTAATGGCCAGTTTTAATAATGAAGTGCCTCCTTAATAAGTATTGATGTCATTTTTTCACTATAAACAAAATGGAAACATCTCTCTATCATAAGCTGGTAATGATTGGTGCTTAAGGGAAAAAAGGCTAATAATATAAGGAATTGAATGCCCTTTTTAAACCCGTGCCATTCCTATTGCTTGTGCCAATGCATCAGTCTTCACTATAAATTCATCATTATAATCAAACAATCCTAACATAGGATCTGAAATCAATGTGAATTTAAGAGAGTTAAAAATAGCCTGAGTCTCCTCAAACCACTGGAAAGATGAATTAGCTATGCACAACTTATTTAAAGGTTAACTCATTTTAGTAAAATTACAAGTAAATCTCTTGTAATAGCTTGTTGCCACACTATATGCCTTATCTGCTGGGTTCTTTACTAGATTGCAAGCAAAAGACATTGGATGCTCATCATTGACAACATTTGATAACATGATCTCGTGTCTATTTAAACAATGAAATTTTATATTCCTAGCCCCCCTCCTTTTGAAAGCCAATCCCTTACTACTTATATTTTTTAAGATCCATAAATCCCCTAGCAGTTGAAATATAATGTTCCAAATATTCAATTAAATTCACATGAAAGCTATATTTGCTAAGTTTAACAAACAATGAATGTTGACGAAGCATCTCCATAACATGTTGTAAACGTAACACATGTTCCTCCATAGTTTTACTATAAACCAAAATGTTATTAGAGAATACCAACACAAATTTACAAAGAAAAGATTTAAAAATCTCATTCATAAGACTTTGAAATATAGTTAGAGCATTGGTAAAGCCAAATAGTATAATCAAGAATTCATAATGACCAATATAAGCTCAAAATATTGTCTTTTATATATATATATATATCATTATTATGCATTACAATTTGATGATAACTAGACCTTAGGCCCAATTCAGTAAAAATAGATAACCCATACAATTTTTCTAACAACTCCTTAATGAGAGGAATAAGAAACTTATCTTTAGTAGTTTGATTATTAAGATTGTGGTAGCCTACAAACATTATTCGTGTGTTATCTTTCTTCTTAACTAGCACCATGGAAGAAGAAAAAGGGCTTACGCTAGGTCTGATTACTCCACTAGATAGCAACTCCTACATCGTATATTCAATAACATCCTTCTATAATACGCCTTATCTATAAGGTTTGATATTGATAGGATGGGCCCCTTCCATCAATAGAATTTTGTGATCGTATTGCAAAGAGGAAAACCCTCTAGTACTTTAAACACAATGGAATATCTATTTAAAACAGCAACAACAGTAGGCAGCAATGAACTACATACTAGAAGTAGCTTTGGATCAAGGTTTGACAAAGCCTCAGTTCTCTCTTATTACCATCAACGCAAAACATTGCATTAGAGACAATTGTACTTCCTTAACAAGTAGCTTACTGATATGCTTGTTAGATACCACCTAAAGTTGTGTTAGTTCACCTTGCAAAACATACTGCTTCTAATTTAGCTTTAATTTTGTTTGCAACTGCTTGAAATTCCACATAATATCCCCCAATTTTAATAGCCATTGATTCCTAATATAACATCATAGTTATCCAATTGTAAACTCAACAAATTGGTTTAAATCTCCTACAAATCTCTTTACAACTCAGTTGATTTCCATTTGCTATTTTAACATTTATCATGTTTATAGGTTCCACTACACAACCTAGTTTCTTAGCTACCTTAGCATCTAAGAAATCGTTAATGCTGCTACTATCTATCATAATGAAAAAAAAACCTTTGTATCCACTGTGCCCCCTATTCATCATAGTTTGTTGACTAGGTGTACTAATGAGAGCATGAAAAGATAATTGGAGTTGTCGCATTTCAAGCTATATACTAACTTCATCATTCACTACAATTTCTTCTTCCTTGTTCTCTACTTCTTCCTTAATGTAATATTATTCCATAGTCAACATGTATAGTTGTTTGTTCTTACTCTTATGTCTAGGTGCATATTTCCTACTATCCAAAAATATAAATCTTTTTTCCTCTTTTCATCTATTTCTTAGCTAGATAAAGTTTTACCTTCTTTAGGGTTAGGTAAAGCTAATAATCTAGGTTTTTGCAATTGGCTTCCTAAGGAAGTGGATAACGTATACTTGAACATAACATATCTTGTATCCTAGTAATTGCGTATTTACTCTGCGAGGTCACTGGATTGAATAACAAGTCTACCATTTCTACCTTAATTTTTATTCCCACAATAAAGAAGCTTACAACTTATTTTTCATCAAGATTAGTCTTACTTAATAATGTATCAAACTTATCCATATATTGTTGTAAAGATCCAACATGATTTAATTTCTTAATTTTAGTTAAAGGATTCACAATTATATATGGTATAAATCTTTCTGTCAAAGTTCCCACAAATACAGACCAAAAAATAACACTAACTTCTTTCATTATAATAAAACCGTTATCCCAATCCAATGCTCTTCCATCAAAATGCAAGGAAGCTAGTTTTAACTTAAAAACTCTAAGTGTCTGATCCAATTCAAAGAATTACTTTGCATTGTTAACTGACTTAATCAATTTAGAACCATTAAATCAAGAAAATTCAAGTTTCGTATAAATTCCAAAGCTTGTTTGACCTATTCCGCAATTAGAAATCATCATCCTATTGCCTTCTTGCTGTTGACACAACCTTTCCATCAACTCTGTTTGTTGAAGAGTCAAATTATTAATCAACTCAAGTAGCTCATCAATTTCTTTATCATGTCATGCATTGCTTTCTTTGATAAATGCCTCAATATCCGTATTGGATTGATTCTTGTTGCCAGCCATAGCACCTACTAATCAAGCCTAGGATCCTGCTCTGATACCACTGTTATGTAAAAAGAAAGCAGAGAGAAGAAAAGAAAAGCAAAATCTAAACTTTATTGCTTATTTTTTTCATTTGCTACAATCAAGAGCTAGGCATTTATATTGAATAACGAGAATCCCAACCTTTAACCTTGACATGAAAATTACTCGTTATAACAACTGACTGACTCTTTATCTATTCGCATTTTACTTATGTTACACATTAATATCTTGCCTTCTCTCCTCTCTCCTCTCTTCTTAAATATGTTATTAATAAATCTAATTCTAGATCCCTTTTATTGGATTTGTGTCTTGCATTTATTTTATTTCGATCATTGTATATTTTATTTTAGTGGATTTTATTTTATTTTGAGATATATAAAAGTTATGTACTTAGGTCTATTATGTATGATCTTTCTCTTTCATTTCTTGCATTTGCACAATTGGGTTGGGTTTTAAGATTCATATTGTTGCTTCCTATTACATTTTGATGTATTTTTTTATAGGATTTCAAAAATTGCAATCTTTTTACTATAGGAAAGCGAAGTTATAATCTTTATAAGGCTTATGAAAAGGTTAATTCTGGTTCTCTACTTCATATTTTTGGTGTTTTTACCCATCAAAATTTTTGACAAAATTGTTATTTTAATTTATTGTTGGCCACATTCTTTTAAATGAATCTTATTAATTACTTAGCTTTTGATATTTTTGTTTGCAAATTATGATTAATCATGATAGTGCTTTGATTTTGTTCGTATAAGAAAATTGCATGTTACATTATTGTTTAATTATTTAGATTTTATATTAACTTTATAAAATTTCCAAATTCTATGTTTGTCTTCCTAAAGATAATTATAGATCAGTTTTCATGTCTTAAGCATTTAGTTGTGTAGCAGTTCTCGTTTCGGTTGCAAACTGCCAAAGATCTTCAGTTGATGTTTTATTTGATTGATTATTCTATCAAATTTGAGCTTTGGTTTAGTTAACTATTCTTTAAGATTTTGCGTTTAATAGGTGTTATAAACCAAGGGGAAATTTGGTATAGTTTCTTGTTTTGGTTTTTTGTTTCTATTTTTCTAAAAATAGAAATCGAGAAAAACAATACAAAAATTTAAAAAACACACAAAAATAAAAACAGAAATGAAAAATTGAACCAAACAGTTTCAAGTTTCAAAATGTTTGTTCTTTAGTGGTAAATATAACACCCAGTCCACTATGCCAACTTATTAGCTAGGCTAGCCTATTTTGTATTAAAAATAATGAGAATTGAGAAAGGATTATTCTTTTTTCCAAATTTCTCTTGAACCTCGTGGAATTTTTTGTACTCTAGACCAGCCAATTTTCTGCACTCTTTTAAGTTCTCATTTGCTATCTCGTTGCTTTATAAGCCCAATAACTATGTCTTTCTTTTTCTTTCTGATTCCAAATAGTAGCTTTACTCGAAGTCAAAATTTCTCTTCCATCTCTCTATACTAAGTAATTTTTTCTCAATTGAACTCCTCAATTATTGCTGAATGTTTATCATTTTTGTTCTCCATGGCTTGCAAATGTTATTCATATTTAGTGATGGAAATTTTGTCAACTTGTAGAATTTGCTGTTTTTGTTTTAGCCAATCGTTCCTTACATTATTATGGGTAAACATTTTCATAATTGCTTACTTTTTATCTCTTATTGAAAATCTTTCTCGCATATTTTGCTTCTCTCTTACTTTTAAACTGATCATCGGAGCAATAGCCAATGATTGGAGCAGCTCACATGGAAGTATTATTTTGTTGCCGTTGAAATCTTAATGGTAATGGAAATTTTGGTTTTCTGTTCATTTGATTTTAGAGATTTGGACTTTCAATTGTGAGTTAATGACATAAGTAGTATGCTTAATAGAAAAAATGCTTATAGCTAGAAATTGTCATGGTCACCACCAATGACATTTTTGCTAATAAGATGGACAATCAATGAAGACAGATGAGAGGAAAAGAGGTTGGAGAAAGAAGTAGATAAGAGAGGAAGAACTTCAAAGAAAGTGTGTGTGTGTGTGTATGTGTGTGTGTGTAAGAGAGAGAGAGAGAGAAGGAGAGTGAATTTATGGGCATTTTGGGTATTTCTAGGAAATTGAGGGTAAAATAAGAAATGTTTTCATTAAAGGACAATTTGGAAATTTTAGGGAACTTAAGCAGTTAATAAATTTTGTGGTAGGTTTTAATAATGGCATTTTAGTAAATAGTTACTAAGGGTAGTTTGATAATTTTGTTATAAGTAGAATTTGGGGTTTAGCTGTTTATTTGGGCTTAATAAAATTTTTAAAATGTTTAGGTTCGAAAGATCCAATAGTTTAAGAAATTCAGTCCGATCTGATAAATTCAAATTTCAGGAGACCAAATAAGAATTCCTAATTTATGCTTTTATAATATTATATTATGTGTTAGTTTGTATGATTTAATAGCTTATGTATTATTTGGATGTTGGAAATTTGCTTAATTATTTTTCAATATTAATTAATTATTAAATTTTGTTATGATATAGTATTTTTCTAAAGTGTGAAATTGGATGAATTGTTGATTAAATGTGAGTAGTATACATTTTGATTATTTGGTTAATGATTTGACCAAATATTTTCCTTTATTAATAAATTAATATATTTTACTATGATTTTCTATTTAGTTGAAATTTATTGAATTATGTTAATTGATTAGATTGAATGTGATAGATGTGAATATTCTATTACAAAGTATTGTATCATGAGCATTTACAACTATAGATTAGAGAATCGAAAACTTTAGATATGAAACTAATTATAATTAGCAATATGCATAATGAAGAACTTGAAGTGTAGATCATTTGTTCGTGATATTAAGAATAAATAGTAAAGAAATGGCTTGTCTAAATTAGGATATATTCAGTAGTCCCAAATTGATGATTATTGCTATTTGAGTTTGAGATTTATTTGATATGAGATTAAAGTGAGTTCAGTGCTTATTTGTGGAGCAAAAATTGTGGCATCCTAAGCTCTGCAAATATCCTGTGCTCATGGTTAGATATCGGAATGGTATCAAAATATCCTAAGTCCTGTGAATATCCTGTACCATGGTTAAGCATTGAAATAGTATCGAAGTATCAGATATGACATGATTGAGAAATACCCTATTCTAAATATACATACATATATGTGTATACTATATTTGATTTATCAACTGTGATTGAGATTTGTAATATAATGATTTGAGTTAATGGACCATTACACATAGTCTACTAAGTTGAATAAGACCCATAATAAAGTGAATAACGGAAATTAGTTAGAATTGATAAAATAGAATAGCATTCTTGCATTTCATAGACATGTATTTTATTATGTAATGAAAAGTGTTATGAAATAATATATATATATATATATATATATGATATTCCTAAACGATTATTATAGTTTAACTATTTATGTGAAATGTATGTTATAACGGTATAATAATGAAATTCGTATTGAGTGGACAATTCTCTCCTTACCTATTATAATTTTCAAGAAATAGAAAGATTTCAAGTGAGCCAATAAAATTGCGAAGATATGCTTTGATTCGTTATTTTTGAGTTGATGTTTTCATTGTTACCGATTATGATTTAGAATTACTATGATTTGGAAAAAAAAAATTTATTGATTGAAAATTTTATGTAGGCATCACAGCATCTAGATTTAAGGATGAAAATTATGAGTGTTACATTAAAGACTTAACATTATTATTAGCATTTGTTAGGTTTATGATAACTAAAGCATTGGACAATGATTTGCACATTGTTTTACAGGGCAGACTTGAAAATGGTTCCTTGATGCCTGGATAAGATGGTTACAATAAAAGTTATATAGAAGATCAACATCATCATTAATATGTCTGCAAGTAATTTTTTAGATCAATTATTTATGTTTCTCTTTACCAAATAATTTAAGCTAGCAAAATTCATTTTAGCTCAGCTATTTCTATGTTCCATTAAAGTTTAATGTGTAACTAAACTATATTTTGCAAATAAATAGAAGACTATACTTAATTACTACCACCGTTAAAATATTAAGATAGGTCTTAAAAGCAAAATTCAACAGAAAATGTTCTAGTATCCAAATAAAGAACAAGTATCATATATTGAGGGATAAAATGAAGAAAATTGCCTATATAATTTAGGTGTCGAGCATGTGCAACATAAAAATATTTATATTAATAAAAACTATAATTAAATTATTTTTCTTTTGATAAACGATAATAATATTAAAAATTAAACTATTGTAATTTAATGAATAACTGTTATTATTTAATTAGAGTAAATTACTGAATTTTTATATTTTATTTTGAATTCTTATTATATAAATTTACTTAATTGATTTCTTAAAAAAAAACCACCAAAACAAAAAGGTGCTAACTAATAGCTCTAAATCAAACACCTGAAATAGTCCATATGCTACAGCCTCAAAAGTACAATTGTAAACAGTAAAACAAATAAAGTCACATACATTTGTAACATGAAATAAATTTTAACCATTCATTTGTCATTTTGAGCCAAAAGCAAATGACAACTTCGGTCTCAATTTATTCTTACCCAACAATTTCATCTGGTTTAAACGTTCTTCCTCTTCTAGCTGCCTTTTCTTCCTCATTTCTTCTTCCTTTTGTCTTTGTTGCCTCTCTAGTTCTCGATATCGTTCTTCCTCTCTCCGCTGCTGCTCTAAAGCTTCCCTTCTTTGAGCTTCTTCTACCATCCTCCGGTTCTCCTCGAGCATTCTTTCCAACTCTTCTTCCTTTCTCCGAGCTTCTTCCTGTATTTCAATATTTAACCATAACATTTAAGAACAGACGCGCGCACAATTATGTTACATCCAGAGAGAAGACAGAAGGTGACAAATGAACTCCTCCCTGACTAAATAAAACTGTACTTGAGGGGGAAAAAAACTGCTTGAATGATCTCTTGTAAAAAGGGCATCCTAAGAAGAAAATGGATTACCTCTTTCCGTCTAGACTCAAGAATAGCAGCTTCTTTTTCTTGCTGAAGTTGAACTTCAACTTCCTCGTGGAGTCTTTTTCGTCCTTCCTGTAAACGTTTTTCTATCTCTAACTTGATCTCCTCAGAATTCAAAATCTCTTCAACCTTCCTTCTAATAGCTTCTTCCACTCTCCTCGCTGTTTCTTCTTCTATAAGTTTTAGTTCTGCTTCCTGTTGGCACCTGTTCAAAGACAGACACAAGTTAGTCGAGAAAATGGAAATCAGTGAAAGGGCCAAATGAGTTTCCTTCAGGTTTCCGATGTCCAGACATAGAACTAAACTAGAACCGCATAGCATATCTCATGCTTTCTTACATTTTTCCTTCTCTCTTCACTCATTATTAACCATATTAAACTGTAAACTGACCTTTACGATGAGAGACGTACCACACAATGCTTATACATCAACTATAGCATACCTCTAATGAATCCTGATCCAAACAAATGAGTAGCAAAACTGGTGAACAGTAGATAAACGATGCATCCATTTTCATCAACAAATATAACAAGGTGGACTAAGCAGTATCCTCCTTCAGAAAAGCCTGTGGAGAAGAACGTCAAGTAAACTGCTGCAACTTTAAACTAATCATTGAAATACTATACCCTTGTACTCAAATATACTTTGTAAGAGCACACTTAATGGTCCTCTCTCTTTTTATTTTTTATAGCACCTCTAGCAATAATAAGTTGCCAATTCAATGAGAAAACACCAGAAAATCTACCAAGACAAAAGTTCGATTCAACAAGGACACCAAAATGCAGCTAAGGTAATTCAACTGAACAAGAGGCAGAAAAATCCCAGACTGGCAAATCTGTTATCTGCTAAAGGCATTCAGTTCAACCAGACATCCAATAGAAATAACTTATCCCAATGTACTGTGCCAGTCAGGCAAAAACTCATGTTTTCAGTGACAAGTGATACAGCACCAACTACGGGAATGCAGATTCAGATGGTATATAAGAAAATAAGATAAGAGTTCATATAACATTCACAAGAAAAAGAGATTAGTCAAATTTTAACATCAGCTAAAATAAGAATTAGCCTCAAAAGTAATGGAATTTTTACCAGATGAAATATAACACTCACATTCTAAGTAAAAAGACCATTCTAAGAGCAAGAACAAGTTTCAGTCATGTGGTTTGGATCTTTAGATGAGTAGATGATATCATCAGTGCTACAAGCATCAAACTTCGAAAAAAGAGTCAAGAAACTTATGAGAGAAAGGAGCAAAATGGTGCCAACTCAATTATTCCAGTGATGAAGCAATAGCATGGCTATTCAAAGCATCTCCTACCCCAGCCCACCCAATCCCCCAGCAAGAAAGATTCTAAATCAATATCTGTTTCCCACTATTGCATTCGACAACATAGTACTTCTGAATAGTTGAATATTTATTGGTAGCATCCATCAAATAAATAGCAGAGAAAACTTTGTTCAGCATCCATCAATTCTGATTTTTTCAGCTTAACGATAGAGCACCAAATAACAAGATATTTCACAAATATTAATTTCCACCTCAGCATCCTAAGGAATACTTTCCGTTGGAAAATTGTTGTAAAATTATCTAAAGATCTTCTAGAAACTTGGTCAAAGCTAAAAAATATGTCACGAACTTCATAAAAGCTGGTAAAAAAGGAATAGATAAACAATCTATACGTATAAGAGAAATACGTGATAATCCATATCATGATCCATTGCAGTTGATATACCTCTTTTTCTCTTCTTCTTCTTCTTTTCTCAACTTCTCAGAAACATTTTTGTTCCCCAATGAGCCAAGACTTGAACTTGAAGATTTGCGTGAAGGAGAGGATGTGGGACTCCTGCTTTTTTGGTACTTGTAACGCCTTGGAGTCGGTGAACGACTTTTACGTCTTCTTGGAGTTGGAGAACGAATTTTGCGGTGGCGTGGAGAAATAGAACGACTTCTTCGCCTATATGAAGAAAATGAAATACATTTAGCATAAGAGCAGAAGGAAAAGAGAAAACACACAAGTGGTACAAATAATTACTCTGAAGCTTTCAGTCCCTCCATCCAGCATGATAGATATAGAAGTATATAAAGTTACCTCATGAAGTGTAAATTGCTCCATCTTTAACACATGAAGAAGCTAATATCACAATCGAGCAACAAAAGGACACCCATCAGCACCCACCACCTGCTCACTTCCCGCCCCAAAAGATGGGGGTAAAAGAGATTTTTTTCTATTTTTCTTATTTGAAGTCACCTCTTATTTTCACATTTGGCCAAAATAGCTTTATTTAACCACTCTTCCAGCTTTTATAATGTATTTGTAAGTTTCATGAAACAGATGGCCGTTCGCATTTTTGGAGATTGCTCACTAGAAGACCAACAAAATCATCACTTGTTTAAATAGAACTAACAAGACTTGAGCATTGGCACGACAACCGCAAAGATCATGCAACAGATTTCAAGGAGCTCAACAAACAATAATCCGCTCCAAATTGCTATAAGTAACAGAGTAAACAATCAAATTATATAAAATTCCATAGACATGAAAAAATAAACCAATGAAATGACACAAACAGTCAATCTCTATTCAAGAAATGTTACAGCAAAAAAAAAAAAAAAAGAGCTATGAAATCCTACTGCACAAAAAAAAAAAAAGATTCAACTTTTAAAGCCACATCGGACAAGCAGATCTTAGACAGACGACAAAAGTTATAGCTCGAAATAGATCTAAAGCGAGGGCCAAGAAAGGAGCAAAAATAACACGGGAAGTGAAATAATAGGAAATAAAATCACAAAAGAAGAGAAAAAAGAATCGATAAGGACATAGAATGACAGATAACTCGGATTCCTCTACCTCCCTTTGCTTTATTATGGCAATTTGTAGTTGAAAAGTAAAGGAAGGAAGAACATTAAACGGGGTCACCTGCTATAAGATGATGAATATGGAGATCGGCTTCTGTCTCTTCGGCTCCTCCTGCCATGTTTATAAGCCGCCAGCGGCGACGGCGAACGCCTTCGCCTGTACGACGGCGACCTAGACCGAGACAAATCCCTAGGCATGTCCCCAATTGGTAAACTTTTAACAGAAACCCTAAATTGGAAGTTGAGGGAAAAGATCAAAACTTGTAGTTTAGTTGGGACGAAGGCGTGTTAAAAACGCTCATCGTGGGTATCAGGTAACCATGCTTTTATTTTTAGATTAAAAAATTAATTTAAATTTTAATGTTTATATATAAGTTCAAGTTAAATTTTAAAGATATGATTACTTCTGTTTTTTGTTTTTATTTTTTAATTTTATTTTATATATTTTTATTATTTTTGTATATTTTCGATTTTTAAAGAATTTTTATATTTTATACTATTTTTATATATTATTTTTAAAACTTTACATTATTTTTTAATTTTTATATTTAAAAAAATTAAAAACCAAAACTATCCTAAACAAACTCTAACAAAATGTTCAATTTTATAGTGTTTAATTGAATTATA
>JAOXYD010000135.1:2085924-2106025 GCA_028565735.1 Pinacopodium congolense
AGTTAATATAGGTACCTAAAGCAAAGTAAGTTTCTTTGTTTTATAGGTCAACATTCAATTGCTGTCAAGTTAGGAATCAAGGAAGTGGTATCTCTATTTTGAAGTGGAATGTAGAAACATCACTATGAAGCCCTCAAATAAGCTTACTAAGAAGCATATTTTTAAACCAAGTGAAGAGAAAAGAATTTGGAATCAAATGGTGATGCAAAAGGAGCTATTCCTTTGTTCTTATTTGATAGCATATAGCTTGACATGATTTTTAGATGACTTTAGTTGTTGGTTTTGAATTGAAAAATGGATTCATATGTTTAGGGGGAGCCAATGCATGTTAGTATTAGAGCCATTGAATAATTTCAACAAACATTTTCAGAGCCATTGCATGTTATTAGTAGAGTCATTACATGTTGGTATTAAGATCATTGCATAATATTTGAAAACTAGCACATTACATTATAATTGTTGCATGAATTTTAAAATAGATGCTTTACATTGGCTTTAACATATGACTTATTCTGAAAAGGATGCATTGAACATGTTTTTGAAAATGTTGAAATTAATATCATATTTTTCTTTTACAATTGGTATCATATTTTCAGAATTTTCAATTGGTACCATATCTTTAAATTCTTAATAGGAATCTTTTCTTACAGTTAGTATCAATTGGCATCATACTCTTACAATTGGTATTACTTTTTATTTTTACAATTGGATTCATCTTTTTACAAATTTTTATTATATTATTTTAAAATTAGTATCATGTTTTACAAAAAAATTAGCATAATTTACAATTAGTTTCATTTGTTCTTAATCATTCCTCTTTAATTAGTTTTTTGCATATTTATCTTTGAAAACGCTTTAAGATAAGTACTTTCTCCTTATATGATTAAATACTTTCAAATGCATAAGATTTAAGGGGAGTATATCCTCTTTACATAAGCTTGGTTTTGCATAATGTTTTCAAATGTTTTAGGGAATACATCTCTTTAACTTAATTCAATTGGTTTTGCATGATTTAATAAAATTTTACGTGGTATTAGTGAATATTATTTAACTTCAATACAAAATATGTATAAACATGTTGTTCTTATGTGATATATGCATAATGTGTGTTTTTGATTCAACGATGCTTTCTTAAAGCTTAATAATACATAAACATGTGTTTTGATGTGAAATTGCATAACTTGTGCTTTTGGTGCACAGAGGTATATAATACATATTTTTTATGTAAAAGATGCATGATATGTGTGTTGTAATATTTTCTTTATGCATTTTCATCCCATTTCATGCTTTATTGTTCCATAATGCATAATTGCATTCATTGAGGGGGAGCATAAGGTACATTTGGTATTCTTTTTTTAAAAGATGCATGAATTAAAGGGGAGTAAGTATAAAAAGTTTCTTTTATGCATTAGTTACAATTAGTCATCCTTTTTTATGATATCAAAAAGGGGAGAGCGTAGTGTGATATTGAGATTGAATGAGAGGTTTAAGCATAAAGGGAGAGAGACATATCACTTTATAATGCATGATGAAATTACATGATATGTGTTTTATATGCTCTTAACATCACATGTTTTGTTATCACCAAAAAGGGAGAGATTGTTAAACCAAGGTGGTTCTAATCATGTGTTTTGATGATGAAAAAACATTATTATTACTAATGTTTGAGTTTTGAAATGTTTATAAGATAAGTAAATAGTTGAAGTGCAAAAACATATTTGTGGAGCCTAAGATAGAAGAGCTTAAGAATTAGATGATCAAGAGCTTGAATATTAAAGAAAAAATGATAAAGATCAAGTCTTGATCAAACTTGAAGATCAAGATTAGTTAGGCTTAGGAAAGGTCTAAAGTTGTAAGTCATCTTGATCTTGATCAATGCTTGAAAAGGGCTCTCATATTTGCATATAGGCATTTAGGAGTTGAATTATGTTTTTAGTTATCAATTGAATTTGATTGTATCTTTGACACATTAGGAATTGAATTGACATTTAGGCTATATGTTGTAAAATTAAGTTGAATTGTGATTAATTGATTTAATTTATGTTTATTGATATGTTTAAGTGAATTGAATTATTACTTAAAGTTGTTTATGTATGTCTGAATTTATTTCAATATCTTTTTATTATGAATTTTTGTTTATTAATTGATTTAAAAGGTTTTAAAGTTGGTTAAAATGAAAAGTTTTCATAATCAAGGCAATTCTTATGTTCTAAATTGGTTGGAATATTTTGATGATTTAAACAGTATTGAATTATTCTTTAAAAGTTGCTTGAAGTGTTGTTTAATGTTAGGAATTTATTTGAAAAGTTTTGAAGTTAGTTTGGAGAATTCATTTTTTCTAGACACAAAACGGCTGGCTGCTAATCCTTAATTGGTGGACTTAAGGGTTCCATTGTACTCTTTGTTTCTAGCATCCTTAATGGATGGCTATTCATCTGTTAACGGGGTCATTGATAAACCCAAAGGGTGTCGTTATACATCCAGACTCTAACGACTAGTTGACTTTTTCAGGCTTTTGCCTTTATTCCTCATTCTAATGACTATTTCTTATTTCTAAAGACTCCAAACCACTCCCAAAACTATATATATGATTCCCAAATAGCTTTAACAAGTTTAGATGCCCTGAAAACAATATTACAAAGATGAAATCTTCATTCATTCGAAGCCTTCTTTATTTTCTATATAGCTTTTATTCAATTCTTATTTTAATGTTTTAAATCAGTTTCTTGTATAGAAAAATTATTGTTTTTAGTTAATAGAAACATAGAATAAACTAAAAAACCTTCACTTATTTTTTTATTCATTAAATCGTGTTTTCAAGCTTTCAAAGTTCTATTCTTTAAAACTATTACAGTTTTTGCTGCTCATAATCTAACTTCTGTGTTCTTTAATTTTGAGCTAGCAAAACAATTTTTATTAATTAAAAATTATCATACATATTTTTCTTGAGGTCTCAAGAGTGCAGAAAATCTTTTACTTTGATTGTTAAGCACTCTTAACATTTTTTTGAGATCTAAGAACACATAACACTTAACAACTTCAAAGTTCACTTCCATTTTGAGTTTTAATAAGTTTCTGGATGTGCAAATTTAATTTTTTTAGTTTTATTAAGGTTATAAAAGTGTTCTAGTATTTTTTTTTTCAATTTTTTAGTGATTATAGTATTTTTTTTGCGCTTGATTTTTGCAGGTAACTCAAAACTGTCTAAGTTTGACAATATTGACTTTGAGCTTGATTTTTATTATTCAATTGATATGATAAAATTGTCTTTCTTTTTTAGATTTGTTATGAATTGATTTTTTAAGGGTTCAATAGGTTTATTGCATTTAGTCTGCATCATTTGATAGGTTAAAAAAGTTTTTCCATAGGCTAAATCATTAAGACTACACTTGTTGATAGATTTTGTGAACTTAGGCATAATTTAACTTTTGGTTGCCTTGATCACCTTTTTGTTGATTGAATTAAATTTTTTTATGATCTATTTAAGTGCTAGGAGGCTAGTTATAATTCTGGTGTTCCTCTGGAATTTTGAGAATTTGTTTTATTGCATGAGCACTAGTGAAACACCATAGAAGGTGAGCTTTGGTTACAAAATTGGGGGATTGACTTTGTATTAATTGTTGATTATGGTATAAGCTAATCTTTTCCTTTAAAATAGATTTGATAGGTTGCTATGGGTCCGTATAAAAAAATATGTGAATTACATTAATATTTTATTGTGAATTGGATTGGATTGGATTAAGTCTTAATTTTGCATTGACATTTCATATTGCATTTGATCCCTTGACTTGTGTTGATTTTTATCGAGGTTGTCATAATCTATATAAGCTTGGTTTAAAGGTCAAGGGAGTTTGGCTTAAAACTCAAGGGAGCTTGGCTTAGGGGCTATCCTTATAGGACAAAAGTTATAAACTTTTTTTGTGTTAGAAAGGCTCATCTTTGCCATTAAAAAAATTGTTGTAAGGGTTACTCTTTACCCTCTTTATGAAAAGTAAGAATGATAGGTTACTCTTGACCTCGAACAACATTGGTATAGGTTCCTCTTAGCCTTGAATCAAGATTGTTGTATAGGTTCCTCTTGACCTTAAATTAAGATTATTGTAAAGGTTCATCTTGGCCTTATAATCAAGATTGTTGTAAGGGTTACTCTTTACCCAATTAAAGTAAGATTAATTGTTAGTAAATTTCCAACAAGTAGTTGGAGAGAGGACATAGTCTATCTTTAGGGTAGGCGAACCTCTATAAATCTTGGTGTTCTTCCTTTCCATTCTCTCTTTAGATTTATGTTTTTTTGTGTTTTCTTTATTATCGCTTGAATTTGTTTAATATTGGCATAAAGTTTGGCATTCTATTTAAGTTGAATTTTGGTTAGAGATTGCATTTGATTAAAATTGGCATAAGGTGTTTAAAGTGTTTTAATTCCACAAGAAATTTTTAAACATCAAATTCACCCCCCTTCTTGGGTGCCATAGGGCTTACAATTGGTATTAGAGCCTTGGTCTCACATTTACAAAATTTCTAATGAAATTGTGAGTAAATATTAGAAATGGCATATTGTTTTGATCAAAAGGATTTTGAAATTGACAGGCCACCAATTTTTTATGGAAATGATTTTCTTAAATGGAAAATTAGAATGAAATTATTTCTTATGGGCTCTTAAAATGAGATATTATATCAACAATCCCCAATAACAACATTATTGCTCCTAATATCTACCACTATTGTACTATTTATAAAAGATGCTTTTAACCATACTTCCATATTTAGGATTGTATATTATCTCTTTGTAGTCACTTTGATTATTCAAAACATTATTTTGAAGTTATTGAAATTTAAGTTTGTTGATTTCTTTTAAAGTGTTTCACATAATCTTTAATTTTTGTATGTTATATGAAGTATGAGGTAGTATTAAAGTAAGGATGTCGTCAAGTAGCAATAGTAGCCCATATTCTTATAGATGAGACGTTGCAACGATTAGAGCAATATCTTTAAAAGCTGACAAATCCCAAATTCCGATATTTCGAGAAACATTTCAAAGAGATTGTAAAACATATAGATGTTCTTGCATTAGATGCAAAAAGGAGGGAAAATGATAATAAAAGGTGAGGAGTGGAGTTGGCTCACATTGATTCTATTAGCAAATCCACGCCTACTCATAGGCAACTTGTCTATAAGGAAGAAAACGACTATGAACTGAATAAGTTTGGTTGATAATAACCCTATGAAAGGCATAGAAGGAGAGACACATATGGATATAAATATACGAGTATAGGTTGAAAGTTGATATTCTTTATTTCAATTGGAGTTTAGGTATTGAAGAATTATTGGATTAGAATGCAAAAGTCAATAAATTCTTTAATTACTTAGAGATTGCACTAGAGAAGAGAGTCAGGATAATGATGTGACGCTTAAAAGGAGGAGAATCAACATGGTGGGAGAGGATCCAGTCTAAGAGAGAATGAGAGGGTAAGGATTCTATATGCACATAATATATGAAGAAATATATGCTTAAGACAGAGTTCATGACTCTAGATTACGAGTAGATATTGTTTCAATAATATCATTGTTGTCAATAAAGGAGTAAAATTGTATATGAATACACAATAGAATTTATGAAGTTAATAGAAAGAAACAACCTCTTTGAACCTACAGGGCAGCAGGTTCTCAAATATATCGAGGACTAATACTCGTATTTAGAAATAGGATTGGCGTCTAAGTTATTCATACCCTTTCCAAGGTAAAGAACATGCTCTAAAGATTGAGATAATGTAACAATACACAATAAAAGGTGCTTTAAGAACTACAGAGCTACAGGATCTATTGTAAGATCTAAAGTAGTATAAGAGTATACTTCTAAAGTTATAATAGCAAAAGAAGATACCAAGAGAATAAGGCTATTAGAAGGCATTGTATGGTTGAGAGACGAGACGAGAAAGTGAAGACGATTGAGAATCCATATACTAAACTATATGCGAAATTTTGTTTTAAGTGTAATCAACTGATTTACAAGTCTAATGAGTGTCTTTTAAGAAAGATTGTGAACATTTTAGAAAGGGAGAAGGAAGATGAAGGAATATATTGTGAAGCAGATGGTGATAAGGAGGAGGAGTATGAAACTAACGAGGGTCAAATATATGTGGTTAGGAAGATGATACTGGCTCCTATGCAGGAAGAACAAACCTAAAGATAACAATTATTTAGCATAAGTTGCACAATCCTTGATATGAGGCTCAGAGTTATCATTGATAGAGCGAGTTGAGATCATTAAAAAAATAAACTATGCAGAGATAAAAGTTACCAAAGGAGTGACATCCCAATCTATATACATTATGATGGATCAAATTAGCAATTGATAAAGTGAGGGTGACGGAGAGGTATAAGGCACCTTTCTCAACTGGTTAGTATAAGGATGAGGTATATTATGATATAGTTAACATAGATGTATGCCACTTGTTATTTAGGAAGCCTTAGCAATATAATGTAGATGCGTAGCACTCAAGTAGGAGCAACATGTATTTAAAAAAAGATGGGGTGAAGTATATGTTGTTACCCCTAATGACCAATGGACATCATTAGAGAATAGCCCATTCTTATTTATTATTCAGAAGTTTGAGACAGAAATTAAGGAGACGAGACACATTTATATATTCGATAGTCAAGCAGGTGCTGATATATAAGGTCAATTTACAAGTAGAGGAGCACCCAGAATTAGTGCGACTTTTATTATAAAAGTTCTGATGACCTAATACCCGAGGAGATGCTTAATAGATTACCACTTATAAGAGATATTCTGATAGATTACCGCCTATAACAGATATTCAACACTACATTAACCTTATTTTAAAGGCAAGGTTACCAAACTTACCTTATTATAGGTTAAACCCAAAAGAGAATGAGATATTAAAGGAGAACGTAAAAAAGTTAGTGCATGAGGGACTTGTATAACAGAGACTGAGATCTTATGTAGACCTAAGATTTTTAACAACAAAAAAAGACAAAAGTAGAATGTGCATTGACAATAAAACCATTAATAAAGTTACAATATGATAAAAATTCCCAATTCCCAGGCTAGACACTATATTAAACAGATTGCATGGTTCTAAGTAGTTCTCAAAGAGAGATAAGAAAAATGGCTACTATCAAATTTAGATTAGGCCTTGCAATAAGTGGAAGACGGGCTTAAAGATGGAGTAAGGGCTATATGAATGGCTAGTGATGCCATTTAGATTATCTAATGTTCCCAATACCTTTATGAGAATGATGAACCAAGTACTAAATACTTTTATTAGTAAATTTGTAGTGGTTTACTTTGATGACATTTTGGTATATAGTTACTCTAAAAAGGAGCATTTATTACATTTAAGGCTAATGTTAGTGGCTTCAAAGGAGAACAAAATGTACAGTAACAATAAGAAATGCATTTTCATAAAAGATAAACTATTATTCTTGGGATATGTGGTGTTTGTTGATTATATACAAGTCAAAATTAAGGTGATCAGAAAGTGGCCCACATCAATTAATGTGGGAGAATGGCGTGATTTTCACGAGGTAGCAACTTTCTAAAGAAAATTCATTTAAAGACTTCAGCACTATTGGAGCACTCGTGACATAATGTTTGAAGAAGGGGAAATTTTAGCTAGGAGAAGAAGCAGACAATAGTTTTGTCTTACTGAAACAGAAAACGTGAACTACATCTGTTCTTACTTTACCGAACTTTGTTAAATTATTTGAGAATGATTGTGATGACAATAGAGTGGGGATATGAACTATCTTATCTCAAGAAAGAGACTAGTGATGTTCTTTTATGAAAGTTTAATGAAGTCAAAAGGAGATCAAGTACTTATGATAAGGAGTCTTATTTAGTAGTGTAAACATTTAAAAATTAAGAACATTACCTGATTACCAAGGATTTTGCATTGTACTTTGATAATGAGGATTTGAATTATTTGAGCAATAAAAATAGTATTAATAGTGACATACACACGACACAGAGTCAATTTCTACAAAAATTCTCATTTAATTTAAAACATAAGCTAAGAGTCTAAAACCTCGTAGCTTTGATACTCTGAGTAAGAGAGCATCCTTAGTTTCTTACTTTAAACAATAAGAATGCGGGCTTTAAGAAGATAAGGAGTGATTATGAGCAAGATGAGGACTTTATTAATATATCAAGTAAAGTTTCAAGTAACCAAGCTGCTAAAAGTTTTTGTTAAAATGATGGATGTTTGATACATAAGAACCAATTATGCTTGTATAAAACATCTCTAAGGAAACATGTGATTTTGAAATTTACATGGTAGATGTCTAACAGGTCATCTAAGTTAAGATAAGACATTGGCAACAATAGAAAAGTGATTCATTAGCCACAATTAAGGATAAATATCTATATACTTGTGGAGAAATGTTTTATTTGTCAAAGAACAAAAGTGCAAGATATGAATATGGAGTCGTACATGCCTTCACCGTTACCGAAAAGCATTTAAGAAGACCTATTTATGGATCTTTTTTTAGGCTACCTAAGATCCAGTGGGGTGTTGATCTAGTGCTTGAAGTGGTTAATAAGTTCTCTAAGATGACATATTTCATTCCTTATAAGAAAACTTCTAACGCAATGGGAGTTGCTGAATTATTTTCTAAAGAAGTGGTTTGCTTATATAGGATGCCAAAAACTATTATATCGAATTATGACAGTAAGTTTTATAGTTACTTTTGATGTACACTATGGCAATTATTTTATTTCTCTTTGAATTTTAATAAAACAACCCACTCACAATTGACAAACAAACAAAAGAAAATAATAGGACTCTAAGTAATTTGATTTATATTATTTGTGGAGATAAGTCTAAATAATGGGATCTTATATTATCATAAGCAAAGTTCATATATAACAATGCCATCCACAATGCTACTAGTAAGTCACCATTCTCTACTATTTATACTAAAGCGCTTAAGCATATACTTGAATTGATCAAGTTACTTAAAAGTGAAAGAACTAGTATTCTAGTTAAAATATATAACATAATAGGTAGTGGAAAGTGCGTAAAGAGATGAAGTAGAAATTTGAAGCAATTAACTAGCAATATAAATAGGCTATGGATAAACATAGGTAGTTAGAGACTTCTAATATAGGTGACCAAGTTATGGTGTTTTGCATAAAGAGAAGCTTCTAGTAGGGATTTATAACAAGCTTCAATTGAAGAGATATGTGTCGTATTTCAATGCTAAAGAAGATTAATTATAATGCTTAGATAGTTAACCATCTAAATAGTATGAGAATTTCTAAAACATTTAATGTAGCAGACTTATCCTTATTTCGTGATTCCAAAGTTTCTATTTAAACTTGAGGTTGACTTTTTCCTAAGTGGAGGAGACTAATACAAAACTAAAGTTGCCTTTTATAAAGGCACAACAATGACCTTATAATGACGTTGTTATAGGTTAAGACATAAGCACCATTATAAGCTTACAAGTTACAAGGTGACTGTTGTGGGTAGAAGATTTAAGAGCCATAATAACACCCCACAGTGAAGTCATTGTGTTTCCTAAGTACCACCGTTTAGATTCCTGTAATGAAACAGTAGATCAACAGTACTTAATAACGATACCATTATTTTCTGTGTCTATTGTCATTGTACTATTTTAAAAATTGTTATTTAAAAGATTATTCCAAAATTATTGAAATTTGAGTTTTATTATTTTCTCTTGAGAATTTCATATAACCTTTTATCTTTCTCATTATACGTTGCTTTAATTATTTTAAAAACTTTAGATTAAATATTAATATTAATATTTTAAAAATATTTAAATTAGACTATAGATTAAGATAAGTTTAAGGTTTATCCTTTTTAAGATATTATAATTTAATTTAAACTTACTTAAAGTCTTATAGTTTAATTTAAATATTTTTAAAATATTATGATTAATTTAAACACTTGATCTTATTCAAGTTTAAGGATAATAAATTTTTAATTTAAACACTTGATCTTATTCAAGTTTAAGGATAATAAATTTGTTAACGATCAATATTTTGGATTTTTTTTACTTTAATATCTAATCTTTAAGAGTTTTTAATTTAATGACTAAACTTTTAAAATTTGTTCACCTTGAGTCAAAGGGTAAACTTTATTTATTTTCAAATGACTTAGCCCACGGATGGACATCCATATATAAGCTAATCCACTAAAAAAAAAAGTCCATCCCACCCATCTGACTGTATAAACCAACCTAACTCAATTTCCCTGAATTACCTAATCCAATTCCAATGGACCATAATTCCCAAATTTTCTAACCTACATCGACCACATTATGAAATTTGGATGGTTCAGTGATTGGAGACACGTATGAAAGATCTCAAACAAGGTTAAAAAAAATTGATGTGTTTTAATGTCTCTTTATAACCTCTTTACATATAAAATTCTCATATTCCAATAAAAAAATTACGAAATCAAACCCTCGCTCTAATTGATGAAGAAGAGACATAGAAGTTCAAGCAAATTTTATTTGTTTGATGGACCAATTCACACTGGTATTTGAGTCATTCGAATTGGGTAATTTAGGAAAATTAGGTCGGGTTGATCAAGTTAGATAGAATGGATTTTTTGTTAGTAAGTTGGATTGTACACATAAATATCTATCGTGTACACACTTTACCATGTAGTAGATATCCACATACGTCAGCCATGTCAAATGAAAAATTAATAGAATCTTATCTTTTGATTTGAGTTTAATGAACTTTAGGATATTTAAATCATATACTATAATATAAACAAAAATAAAATAAAATTTAATTATTTTGTAATTAAATTACTTTTTATTAAAATTTGAACCCTAATAGAATAAGACATTTTAAACATTTATTTACAATAAATCACAAGACTATTGGTTAAAAAAATTTATACAAATTTATATGATTATATATAATTACAATTTTATAATTGGTAGTCCGTGTACTCTTTCTATGTGTAAGCATGTATATATATATACATCATTTTAATACATTATATGAATCCCTTATAATCAATGAATAAATAAATTTTTTTACATAACTATTATTATTCGAGAATAAATTTTTAAATTAATTTAATTTAATTCTATATATGACTTATAATAGAAAATTTTAAAGGAATATTCTAGTAGAAATTTTTTTAATTCCTTTATTTGACAACAGCAATAATTATTATTTCAATTTTGATAAGCTCAATAAAATTTTCAATTATGACCACTCCCAACTACTACCTGTAGACTTTTATCAAAAGCTTACTAACCATAGACCAATGCCTAAAAATTCTTGCCGTTCATGTCAATCTGGTTCTACATTTAATTTTGCTCATATTCACTCTACAAAATGCATTATTGTATTGAAAATGAATTCAATACCAATATCGGAGAAAGAAATATTACAGGAAAAGCAAAAAAAAAAGAAAGAAAAAGAATAAAGCTATCATGGCTGCTCAGGGAAAACTTTGTGCAAGAAATTGATGAAACGTTTTGCATAAAACTCAGGATCAACTGCAGATATAGCTTGAGGATCAAACTTCAATGACTTGCATGCATGTTCTACTTTCTTCTTCACGTTGTACTCTTGCAATATATCAATTATGCCCATGTATAAGATGACATCGTACACCTCAAAAAGCTCAATCTCTGCAGAATCAATGTCGTTTTGCATAAGTTTCCGACTGGCCTGTGCTGGCATGTTTACGCCTAACTGCACTCGCAATCTGTAGTAACACCAATGGGTCCATCAGTACCTCATGATCCAGAAATGATGTTTGATAGCTACCCAGAAACAAACTGAAATAACTGCAGTCAACCAATTTGCTAGTTTTTGAGCAACACATGGTGTTTGATTCATATATCTCATAAGAAAGAGTGTTCATATGAGAATACTGGTATGATTTGAGAGTTACAGAACGCAAGTATGAAAATATATGCCACCATGACCATTTATATTCTGTACCAAAACAAAATGAGCACATATACCTCATTACATCAGTGACAATGAAAGTCAAAAAGGCTACGTGGTTTATTAGCATTCCATGTTTGAACTATAAAATATACCTTCCAGTGCCAGGCAGTAAAAGATCAACTTCCTTCTCTCCAACTGAATATGCTCGCAATGTATTTCCTCTGACATGAGCACCCGGTGCTGTGCTGACAAAGCTGGGTTCGTGAGTCACTAGGAGCAGGCCTGTTGGAGGAATCAATGGCTCCCCTTGGGAGGTTGCACCTACTGCAAACAAGATATAAATTCAAACTTAGGACATTAACCTTTCTGCAGAAAACTCACAGCTGAGCGTCTAACTTGGTTTCATAAACTTGTTTAATGCTAGCTAGAGTTTTTGAGCTCCATGTGTTAATCTTGGCAGGTTTTCAGATGGCTTAGTACTTCATCATATTGTGCAAAAGGATCTGTCTCTCTAACTTTTTTTTTTTTCAGTAAAAAGGAGTAGAACAGAGAAGCACTCTGCAACTTTTCATTTTTCTGTAGAATTTGTTGCTTTGAGTTCTATAAGAATTCTCTTCTATGTTAGTTATAATTTGCTTGATTAACAAAGAAGAGCGAGCATTTGTGACAAAATCAGGCCACAGATTAGAATGCTCTCTAGCAGTTTTACAAGGACATAAGAAACCAAACTAACACACAAAATGAGTGCACTGAAGAAAGATGATAAAGAACTAAACTATCTAACAGGAAATTGTTTACCACCTACATCAGTGTAACAAGACATTAAATGAACAGAATCTAAAGTTAAGGATTTGCGATTTTGGATACAAATTAGTAAAGCAGATACGTAATCCTGCTATGAAGTAAATTGTGCATAAGAATTGAAATACAGTCTTTCACTAGTCATTGAGGATTAAGCTACTTTAACGAAACCTTCCATTTTAGACTCCATTCATGAAAGTTAAAATGCAGTACTTCAATCATTTTAAATGCACAATCGCATTCATACATTGAAAGGAAAGAGACTTCAATATAAAGACATAAAATTAGTTTAAAGGTACAAAGAAAATAACACAGAACATTTTTACTAAAGAAAACACCTACCATTGCTACTGGCTGGACTCTGATAATTGACTAGGACACTAGGAGCTTCTAAGAGAGCCCTCAACTGCTCAGGTGCTCTAAAATGTAAACCCAAAAGAAGACTGTAATCAATTATTTCTTGAGACTCCAAAAACTTGCAGTCTAGAAAAAGTTGCCTGCACAGAAAGAAAAGTTGAAGCTCAACAGTAACAAGTGAATGACAGTCGATTACAGATATGAAAGATATGGCCCTGTTCATTGAGTTATTTGAATGCAAATTCCACCTACAAACCTAACAAATTTCATCTGAAGAAGATAATTGTCCGCAAGGAATTGCTAAGTGGCACCATGATAAACAATGTTGGAGTTAATATATGATCTGATCTAGGGCTGCACATAAAAACTTAAGCTTTTGAATTTAATTGATCTTCAATATAAATGGCCTTTGTAATTGAGAGGTCTTAAGTTCAAGCCATGAACCCTCATCTTAATTAAGATTAAATCCCCAAACCTTAATGTATAACATACTTGTAATTCACACTTTTAGTCCAAAGAACTTACTTGAATAGGGACTCCCGCAACAATTTGTCCATATGAAATTCATATGTTAGATCAAGATCTTTTAATGTGGTATTCTCTCTAATTTTTTCTTTATCTGTACATCTTCCTTGAGTTGAGCCTTTCAAATCATAGCGACGGTGAATTTTCAGCTCAGTGCAAAACATATTACCCATAACCACAAAGCGTACCTATAAAAGTAAGGAGAAAAAACCTAACCAATAAAAAAAGACAGGCACACCAGAAAGTAACATAGTCACAAGACAGATGTAGGTACCTTTCTTCCACCTCTTAGTGTTATTCGGTGGAGCCCAAAAAACTTTGTTATAAGAGTATTTTCATGGTTTCCGACATGATGATAATATTTGGGCAACATCCTGAGGAGGGCCTGCATAGGATTTAATAGAAGACTAAACACATTGAAATTGATTGCTACTTCTCCCACCCAAGCACTGAACATCAAATGCACTAAAAAGAGGTAAAAAGATGAACCAAGAAATAGCTTTCTAAGATTATTTGAATAAACTTATGGCATTATTAAGCTAATTGTCACCTAGAAGTTAAGGGTTCCAGTCAGATCATTTCAGTGAAGGAAAATCATACTAAAATTATTTTCTCCAGGCTAGTGTAACGCCATATAATGTCCTCAACAGTGAATCTTGTGACTGAATAAACTACATTTCTTCATAAGGGCAACCACAAAAGACAAGCAATTCATCAATCAGAAAATATCTAATAATACAAGAAAAATTCCCTCTTCCTATAAATTTTCTCTGACAAAAACAAAGACTATGATAAAACCTTTTGTACAATTTTTAGGAATATACTTAACAGTTATCCAGGCATCATATTGAAGCCACATTTCAAAGTGATAAAACTGCAATAGGTTCTTCATTTATAATAACAGTTGGTCAATAACAAACCTAACCACCATGATTAATAAAGATTGAAATGATAATTGAATAGTTTGCTTTATACCAGTTTAATAGCCAATGAAGTCAAAAGTTAATAGGTGGTGCAAACCAAGCATGTTCTTGCTTCCTTAGTTCTAGTCTACTCATCATCCCTACTTCAGGATGAGAAGTACATGTGAAGATGGTCAACAGTCATTTAGCTAAGGAGACTATGCAGAATGAATCAAACTGAAATTGTTAATTTCTCCATTTCAATGCATGAAAATATTTTATCTATAATTCTCATGTTCATAATGTAAGAGCATTTTCCCATAAAAATAAACGTAAAATAACAGCAAACAAATTGGAAAGAACATGTAAAAAAAACTGAAAACAAGATTATTACGAAAAAAAAAAAAGCGAACAGAATAGCAGTGAGAAACAAAGGGATAGCATATGCTACTCAACAGTTAAATCCAAGATATCTTATGGCATAGAAAGCATGGAAACTTTGGATGCAATAAGATTGCACTTGTAGGCTTTATAAGAAAGAAATACTATGGTCAGACCTTGACTTCCGATTTCTTTAATGTCTTGATTACAAATCTATCATCAAGGGAAAGGTAGAAGATGCTCCCACTTTTCCCAGGAGAAGAAAGCTCCCTCAGACCATCATCACCACAGATGGACATCATGTACTCAGCTGCATCTAACTTAAACATCTCTCTCAGATTCCTGAGATACAAGCCAATATAATTACTAGAAGTCATCAGAAAATTGAAACAGTGTCAAAATGCTAGAAGTACATGTAGCAAGTGGACATATGCAGCCACTTCAATCAACATGCAAGTGAATGTCAGTGTGTGTGTGTGTGTGTGTGCGCGCGCGCGCGTGTATGTGCGCTCATATGAGGTTAAAAGGCAGAGGCTACCCCAGCAACCCTTTAAGATGCATTACAATTCCCAATTATGAAACTAGGCAAAAGGGTTAGAGAAAGGGGAAATATTTCACTAGTGGTGCTAAAAGGCTCTTGTTGCAAAGCTTTTATTTTTATTTGACTTTGCAAGCCATCAGCCTTACTAAGAAATTGTGGAAAGGTTATACTAACTGGTTTTTCGAAAGAATTATTCTAGCAATTTACCTCCATTCACAAGATTTACAGGATTTTATATAATCACCAGGAAATAATTGAAACTTTGCTTTTATAGAAATTTCTACACCTGAAATATGTGAACATTCTTAAATGTCAATCCAATTGTTTAGGTTTTGTTTTTCTTTTCAGCAGCAGTTCTTTAATATGACGAGGAAGTAAGCTTATCCATGTTCGCATAAAGTTTCGCCTCTACCGAAACACTAAAATCATGCTCAAATTGACCAAGGTTTCCTATTTTCCATCTGAAAAAGGGTCCAGCTGTGATCCTTGTTACATCTATCTCTTGTGAGATATAATCAAAATGGTCCTGCTGCCATATTCTGAACTTCACCGTGTTAATGCAGCCTTCTCCATGAAGCATCAATAGTTATTTTGTAGTTATTATCAGATACTAGAAAATAGTCCACTATTGATACACTGATTTACAAAAGTATATATCACTGCATAGTGGCGATGATGTTGGGTAAGCACAAAACAAACAGAAAGCCAATCAAGTTCCAATTTACTATACTAAAAGAAATGCTCTTCATATGGTTGCCTTCTTTACACAATTAGGTAAATAACTGTATCAGATTGATAATTACCTAAAGACCATAGGGCAGTAGTCTTTCCAATAGAAATCAACAGAATAGTGTGGAGGTGTAAACTGTGAACCCTTTCTTGGGAAATACATTCTTATTCTAGCTCGATCTCCAAAATCAGAAGGTCGAACTTCACGCATAGGAACTGGTGTAATCTTGCCAACAGTATACCTGCAAGCTTGAAATCAAGCAATTTACAAGAATAATATTGTCCGAGCGTATTAAAGACAAAATCAGAAAGTATAAAAGCTGCACAAAAAGAGCTATATTCGATAAAAACAGAAAATTTATGAACATCATATTACTAAAAGAAGCAAGACATCACACTTGAATCATATCCAGAATTCAAGTAAAGAATAGGGATTATATTCAACATTGATGCTGACATGATGTCAAAGGAAGCACATCAAGTTTTACTTGAAACAAAATCCAACTGTTGCACAAGAAATGCCATGAATCATTCAAAGAGCTTGAAATTTTAATAAGTCAAGTTAGAAAATGATGATTATTTGCAGCGAGATGAGAACTCTTTCTCCCAGCCAAAAGTTATCAGTTAAGAATAGAATAATTAGATGGATAAGGTCAATTTGATGTACATTATTTGGCTCTATATGCTCCTCAAATTACGTAACTGTCAACAGAACAATGATGAGGTTTTGTACACAGGACTTGAGGAAACACAATGCAACCAATAATTACTAAGGCACAAGCACCTGAGCCTATTCTAGCAAAGTGTAGGTGTTGATGCAATGAATTCTCAGTGTTATCTATCTTAAAGCAAAATTATCCATGGGAAAGGAGCAAATAACAAAATGAAAGAAAATGGTTTTAATTTTTAGCAGGGGTGATGGGTGGCAAGGAGGACTTTTAGCCAACCATATGCTTACCTTATGCCAAGTTGCAAATTGAGCATTAGATAATAGCTCTGGTGGCCTTCAAAAATGTCGACACATTTCTGCTTTGCTTTCTTCACATGAAATTTATTTCTCTGTTTGAACTTACGTGGTACTTCTGCGCTTCTAACTTGTTCTTTGATTAAAACTCCTTGCATGTATTCCCTCTCATAAACTACCGTACTGTTATCCTGCTTCTCATTTTCACTCTCCTCAAGGGACTGGGACATCCTAAATGATGATTCATGAGAAGAAAAATCTCTAGCAGAATGACAAGTACTATTTCCATCTAAAGATGAAGTATTGTGAGATGTTTGACCAAAATTCCTCATCAATCGACCAAAAGACATTCTTTCAGAAAAACTGCGAATGACACTTGGCTTTGCATTTATATTATCCTCTGAAGAACAGTGAGCTAATGAACTGCTTCCACTACCACTAAAATCTATACTGCTGAAGCACCTCCTTAGAGATGGATGCTTGGTGCCGGCAGGATAGAATGTTCCTTTTCCATCCTTTAACCCTTTACTCCACGATCCAAAGTAATATCCCCCATCAGCAAACCTATAGACTCCAGACCCATGTCTAAGCCCATTTAACCAAACACCATCAAAAATATCACCATTTGTCCATTTCATAACCCCTCTACCAGACATTTTTCCACCTTTCCAATTCCCAATGTAAATATTTCCATTGTTCCATGAGAACTTTCCAGTACCTTCTGGCACTCCTTCCTTCCAAGAACCCTCATAAATATCTGAATTAGGATACTTCCTTTTCCCAAGACCATGCTGTATATTCATCCTCCACCTCCCCAGGTATTCAGAACCGTTAGGTCCTATAAACGTGCCAAATCCATGAAGGTAACCGCCAGAGAAATCACCTCGATATTTGGCCCCCGACGGCCAAAGTAACTGCCCTTTTCCTGTCATTGTACCTTCTTCCCATTCACCTTCGTAAATTGTCCCATCTAACCATGTATATGTTCCCTTACCATGGGGAATCACTCCCTTAAAGTAGCCAGAATAGACATCTCCATTTGATAAAACCTTGTGTTCCACCCTAGAAAATATAATTCACACTTAAAACAAAAACGAAACATAATTTTTCATAGGCCCAGCAGAGTAGCTTTACTACAGAATAAATAAATAAACATCAATTCAATTGCTGAAAAGCAAAGAGTGATCTGCCGAGGAGAATACTTTAAGTTGTCTTCCATTTCAAACAAACGATGTAAGACCACCATTTTGTAATCTTGACCCTGAAATTACAATAAATTTAACCAAGTAAACAAACAATGATCCTGCTAAAGTCTTTCAACATTTCTCTATTCAAAGGTCTCAAAGAATTGAACAAATGATAAATTTCAACCAACTGTATATACTTCACTTGCATCAGACATAAATATGCACTAGTAAAAATTTTTCTTTCCTCCTCTGTTGGGTAAAAAATAATAATCATTGTTGCGAAGTCTAGAAGAAAAATGGCTTTATGTTTCTTTACAAGTGTAAACTCAGGTTCTAACTTGCTGCATCACAATCCACAAGACACATATTTGTTCATCCAACTCAAAATACATAGTGACAAATGCTAACAGATATTTTCTCAATCATCTGCAAAAGAAAATTCATTTTCGGTTCTGAGAACTGATTAATGCCCGTATCTGTTTGAAGATTAGTCCAGCAGAATCTACACGGATTGGACATTGAAGGAGGCATATCCTAATCAACCAAACACCTAAAATTTAAATTACACCACTGACATGGAACTGCAAATACACGGAACAGTGACCAGAGTGGTGGATAATATGGACTCACCTGAAGCAAAAAATCAATTCATCCTCCAAGAAGAGTAGCTCAAACAAGATGAAGACGACGAAAATGGAATATATATCACAAACCCATCATTCAGGTGAACAAAAAGATTCAATCTTTTGGGAAACTAATAAAAAAAGTATATAACTTGTCCTGTTCTGGAAGTCACTGCTCTTCCAGATTGTCAGCTCCAATTCACGCTTCACCTGTCTCTCTCCCAACAACCACCTTTCCCATCAATCTCCACCCCTTGCTCTCTGTACTTGATTCTGAACAAAAATATTAACACTTTAACACCCCCCATTTTTGCCTTTTTTTTTTTTTTTGGCTCTGATCTTTGATGAATTTTTTATTACTAACAATTCCATTTTCAGTTCCTTTCACTGTCAAAAGAGAGAAGGAAAGAAAGAGAGCAACATGCCCTCCCTCCCTCCATACAAATGAAGAACACGTGTACCTTTGTACATACAGCTGGGGCCCATGTGTGAATGTTGATGATCATGTGATGAGAAAGCTGTGCAGGGAATTTAGATAATAGAGAACGAAAAGGAAAAGGTCAGCGTGTACAGAAGTTGTTAGCTGATTATTATTATTACCTTATATATGGTCTATATGTAAATAAGAAAAATAAGAAAAAGTACAGAATGAAGATGGGTGGTAAGCCAAGTAAGGCATAAGTCCATGTCCATGGTGAAAGTCAGGTGGGTATTTGATTTTGTCTGCTGCATTGAATTTAAGCCACAGCTCAGATTACGTGTAGATTCCTAATCCATGTTATGTCGGGCACGTACAGTAACCACGTGCCACTTTTTTATGATCTATTGAAGTGCTAGGAGTCTAGATATAATCTTAGTTTGCCTCTATAATTTTCATAAGTGTTTTTATTGCTTGTGTATTAGAGAAACACCATAGAAGGTGTGTTTAGTGACTAAAATTGGGGGATAAATTTTGTGTTGATTGATAGGCTGCTCTTTGCCTTTAAAATAGATTGGAATAAGTTGCTCTTGGCCTGTAGAAATCAAGATTTGAATTGTGTTGACAATTGATTGTGAATTGGATTGGTTTAGGCCTTAATTGTGCATTGAACATTCCATATTGCATGTGTTGCATTTGAGCCCTTATCTTGTGTTGATTTTGATTAAGGGTGTCATAAGCTATATAAGCTTGTGTTGAAGCTCA
>JAOXYD010000135.1:2106125-2120783 GCA_028565735.1 Pinacopodium congolense
CCGATCTCCTAAACTAGCTACTCTAATAGGACCAAATAAATTGATATGAAGAAGTTCTAGTGGTTTAGAAGACATTATCGATTTTTTTCTTGAAAAAGAACTTCTTTGTTGCTTTCCCATTTGGCATGCCCCATAACTTTTATCCTTTTCATACTTCATACTTAGAAGAGCACATTCAGTTAAAGGGACTAAATACTTATTTTCAAATTTAGTCACATCATATAAATCAACAATATAGATGTTCCCTTTTCTTTTTCCTAAGAAAACAATACTACCATCGCTATTCTTTAAAATGTCACATTCATCTCCTACAAAGCATACTTTATAATCTTTATCACAAGAGATTATATGTCAATCCTTCAACAAGTAGAACATTATCATCAAGGGACAATTATCCTTATTGAATTTTCCAATGCTAATGACCTTACACTTGGCATTGTCTCCAAGTTTGACAAATCCTCCATACTTTTTTTTAAGTGATAATTTGCAAAGGATCACTAGAAATATGTCATGAACATCCACTATCAATGTACCACTTATTTCTCCTTTTGGTTACCTATAAAATAAGGAAATTATATAGATTTAGGTATCCATCTCATCATGGGTCCTTAAATGTTAGTATTATATCTGTCTCTTCTTTTTAGTGAATACATCCCTAAATCTATCATAAATAAGAGTAGAAATAATGATAAAAAAAAGGTTTGAGAATTTGGAGGAGGTGGAGAATTTATAAACACAATTGCATTTTCTAACATATTGTTATAACTTTTAATATAAGAAGAAAAATAAATTATCATTCATAAAGGAGATTTAATGAAATTTTTGTACCCCAATCCTTTTCATTCTTTGAGTATTATATCTTTCATGTCCATTTGACAAAGCACTTAAACAATCATAGCAAAAATATTGAATATATCTATAGCGTTCACAATATGCGCAAAACAAAAGGGTGTAAGTCTTATATGTATTTCTAAAATCATTTCTTAGTCTAAAAATCATTATGAAATCTTTGTTGGAAATTTTGTATAAGTTTAGTGAAGATTCTTCTATCATTAAATTTACGTTGAGGATGTCTCTTAGGCCTTGGTGTATACATGTATGCATGATGTTTAGGTTGAGGTTTACTAGATGCATTTGAAACATTTCTAGGAGAACTTTCATCTTCTAAATTTTTTTCTCTTTGTAAAAATAGTTTTGCTAGTAAATGCTTCATTATTATATCCTAAACTATGTTTATCATTGCCTATTTTTGAACACTTAGTAATGTTTTTAATTTTTCCTTTCTTTTAGTGAATTTTGTAAGTGATTGCTTAAGAGATTCGACCTCTTTCTTTAAGGCTTTATTTTCTTTTATTAGTTCATCGTTATCTTTGTTAATTAGATCTAAATCTTTCTAAGTCCATCATTTTTCAATTTGCATTCATCTAATTCTTCTATAGTTTTCTTATAATTGTCATGCAATTTTTTCTTCTTCTTGGATAATTCTTCTATATGCTTTAATACTTCTTCATAGGAATATTCACCTTCACATTCATTTTCACTAGTATTACACTGAAAGGGACTTACTTAATTGTGTTCCATGTGCTAGGGCGCAAATTAATGGTGTTTTTAATTGTTATTTGATATAAATTTACTCCTATTTCAGTGTTTAAATGTTTAATTTATGTTTAGAAATAATTCAATTATAGTTTAATGTGAATAATTGGAGATTAGTTGGAAAGGAAGCAAGAAGATTATGGTTTTTGGACCATTAACAGCACCCTGCATAGCCCACCATTGATGGATCACAGACCACCATTGAAGAAGTCAGAAATTGCATATTAATGGCGGGTTGTTTATCCTATAATGGCGTCGTTGTAGATAGGTGCAGACCACCGTTAAAGGGCAGCAGACACGTTTTCTAGCAAATTCTTTAATATTTGTAACTTATCTTCTTCCTCCACTTATAGCTGCTTCATCCTTATAAATAGAGGACCTCTCCAAACGTTCTAAACATCCAGAATTAGAGTTAAACATCTTAGGGGCCGTTTGGTATCACTTCTATTTTTTCGTTATTATTTTTATTTCTATTTCTTGTTTTTTTGTTTATGTTTTTCATACAAAGAAAAAAAAATGTGTTTGGTTGATATTTATAATAAAAAAACAAAAAATAAAAACACGTTTAGTTAAGATTTATAAAAATATATAATTTAATAATGATAATCAAATATGAAATGAATTTAAATTATTTGACCAAAATACTCTTATACATCTTTAAAATATATTATTAGTCAATAGATTATATTCATTATTCAATGTAAAAAAATATGTTTATAAAATCTATTTTCAAAATGCAAAAAAAAATCATTTTTTTGTTTCTCTGAATCTGTTTTTATTTCTTTGATTTTGAAAATAGAAAAACAAAATAAAATATAAACAAAAGCATTTTTTCCTTTGTTTCTCTGTTTTTAAAAACAAAAATAGAAAAATATAAAACATAAATGAAAACAAACAGGCCTTTATTTTTTGCAGTAATGGCTTGTTTCAGTTTGAGTTTACATAGAAATGCATAAATAATAAAAAGGATTGTGACTGTTTTGACTGTATGGTTGCAGTTATGTAATGTTATTAGTTTGATATTCAGTTTGTTGGCATCAGAGGCTTCTTTATATAGTTATAGGCGAAGAGTTCTAAGTTATTTTCTAAATTTTTATACAAATCGAGATTATGTGAGGTGAGTTGTACATGATAATGATGAGTCGTGTATTTCAATAGTTAGGATGAATAGGCAAGCTGTTTTTAAACTATGTGAACTGTGAAGTGTTAGAAAGTATAGGAGGATTAAAGTCAATAAAAAAACACGCTTATTGATGAACAAGTAGCAATCTTCTTACATATTATTACTCGTTATGTTAAAAATTGAGTTATTAGGAAAAATTTTAGAAGGTCAGGTGAGATAATTAGTCGGTGTTTTCATAATGTTTTAAATGCAGTGATGCATTTGCAAAAGCTTTTGTTTATGAAACCTGAGCCTATATCAACAAACTGTTCGAATAATCGATAGATGTGATTTAAGGTAGATAATCACCCTATTACTTTTATAAGAAAATATTGTAAATGTGCTTAAGGTTCCTTATTATTATTTATTTCATTTGAAATGTAGAATTGTTTAGGTGCTCTAGATGAGACACATATTGAGGTTAATTTCCAATTAAAGATAAACCTAGATTTCGAACTTGTAAGGGCAACATTGCAATAAATATGTTAGGTATGTGCACACCTGACATGTAATTTGTTTATGTTCTTACTGGTTGGGAAGGCTCAGTAGTTGATGGTTGAATTCTTCGTGATGCAATTACTAGGAGACATGGACTAAAAATGCCTAATGGTAAGCTTTCCTATATCAAAATGTACATTGAATAACTTATGTAGTGTTTTTTTATATAAGTTGCTATTATCTAGTCGACACAGGTTATCCAAATATATTGTTTTTCCTTTATTATAATGATTATTTTTAATTTATCAATATTATTTTAATTTGGTAGATAAGTATGTCAATGAGTTCCTTGTCAACTATTGATTCTCAAAGTTCAAGAGGAACAAAAAGAAAGTGGAACTATAATGAGGATGTTGTGCTAGTTTCCTGCATGGTTGATTTGCATAATATGGGAACGTACAATGTTGACACTGGATTTAAAGTTGGGTATCTAAATGAATTAGAAAAAATGGTAGCAACAAAGCTTTCTAATTCAAACTTAAAAGTGAGACCTCATATAGAGTTTATGATTAAAACTTTAAAGAAAGATTGGAGCATTATTTATGATATGATAAAGAAAAATACTAGTGGATTTGGATGGGATACTGAAAGGAAGATGGTCACTGCTGAGGATCATGTATGGAATTCTTACTTGAGTGTAATTATTGAACTTTTAACTTGTTTTAAGAATTTTATGCAATTACTTTGTTGTCATTTATATAAATTATTGATATATTTTTTTTTCATTTTATCAGAGTCACAAAGATGCTGCTCAATTTCGAATGAATAACTTTCTTTTCTATAATGAATTAACTGGGATCTATGAAGAAGATCGAGTAACTGGAAATGATGCACAAACTGCTGCGGATATTGTTAAAGAAATAAAAAGGCAAGAAGGTGTAGGTGGGTTAAATGAAGGTGGAGAAGATCAATATGAGTATGTTTTGTATAATATAAATAAGTCCTTTACTCAACCTGAAGCATTAAATCTTGAAAGACAAGTTGAAAATTTTTCAACAAAGAGGAAAAAAAGGAGAAATGATATGGGAGAAGAAAACTCTGGAGATTCACTTATTGTTGCCGCCAGGATGTTGGGTGATACCATGGATAGGATTAGAGATAAATTGTGTAACAATATTATGACTGAAATATATATTCAACAAATAGTTGAACAATTATATAGTGCATTAGGTGAGATAAAGGGTCTTACAAATGATGAAAGGGATACTACTTTAGGCAAAATTCTTGATCATCCTACACAAATACTTGTGTTTTTTATTGTTACGACTTCTCAAAGACTTGGGTGGGTTGAAGTTTAAATATTTTGTCTAGTTATTTAAAATAGGGCTAAAACTTATTTTTTGTTCAACTAAATGACTTTTTAGTAATTTAAACCCCTATATTATATTTATTTCAATATCGTTATATTGTTATTTTATATTATAATTATAACTATATAACGAATGCTAACATGAATCGGATTAGGAAAAATTAACCACTGTAAAATGTTGGAAAATCATATGATAAAAAGAAAATTAATAATAATAAGAAGAAATTTAATGATAACAATAATATTAATAATATTAAAATTAGGAAGAAGAAGAAGAAAATTAATAATAATAAGGAATTTAATAATAATAATAATAGTAATGAGGATATTTTGGTCTTTTTGTTTGTTACTTCTTTGTCATTCCAAGTTTATATTTTCAAACCAAACACTGACATAGAAATTCTTTAGTAATAAACAAAACAAAGTAATACTCATCTCATTCGATTCCTCGTCTTTTATATTCCTAAAAATAACTATTTTAGTCCTTATCTATTCCAGCCTTTAAACCAAACTGGAAAGTGAATTGCAAATATCCTAAAAAAATTTTAAACTTTAACTTAAGTCTTAAAATTTAATGTTAACTTTACTGAATGTTAATCCTACTCACCTCACTTTATATGTTAAACTAAGTCATATTAACATTTGATCATACAATCAACAAATAATATTTAATTTCAATCCTTTAATTATTGTTTATAAAATGTTGATAAATTTAATTAATTTTTTAATTTTTGTCTAATTTGACATAAATAAAAGTTAGATTAATTTATAATGTTAATTTTTTTCTAAAACATAAAAAGTTTATTTTTTTTTCAAACTAACAAGCATTCAAGAAATTTATTGATAAACTAAATAAAAATTTTAAAATATTAAATTCAATATCAAACCAAAAAAGTACACCCTTCTTTTAAGAACACTATTAAAAGTTTTTGACATATAAGACAAACAAAAAGCCTAATCTCATAGACAAAATGTGTATCTATAACATTTTAAAAAAAAATTAAAAATCTTCATGAATAAAGAAATAGGGGGAACAATCTAAATCTAGTGCATGTACTTAGCCAGTGATCAACACTCAACCATAGAAACCCTAGGATAATAATAATGATTAATCAATCAACTAAACACAGCCTTGTTGGGGAAACACTCGATTCATTTCTCATGTGCATATGTATAGCTTTTGCCTGTAAATTCGCATTATGTGATATGATAATCTAAATCAAAATAATTTCTTATAGACATTTATTGCATTTTTTAAAAGTAAGTTATTTGGGAAAACTTGATTAGAAATGTTATTTGAAAATTAGAAAATTAGATACAATAGTTTTGACTTTTTATTAGTCCAAATTAAATTCTACCTTATTTATTTTGCATATGGATATAATATAGGGTAAATTTTAGTGCCCATTCATATGAAATCATATAGTTTAAAATTTTTATTTTTTCTATTGTACATTAAAGTTAATGTAAATTAACTTCTAAAAAAAGGAGTTTAAAATTATTGGAACTAGAAAACTAAGTGACCCCTCCCCTACACCCCTCTGTAGCCACCAACCATGGGTCCTACAAGGGACCCATGATTTTTTTTGTAAATTTATAATAGGATTAGAGGTATTTTAGTAAATGTGAATTTATTTTTTTGTAATTTCAAAATAGAGTTAAGGGTATAAATGAAAATACATGTTTTAAAGAATATGAAATGACTTTTCCACCACCTGAATAATGACCAAAAAGAAGAAAGGGCACAAAAGGGCAAATTGGGTATTATGTATTAAAAAATGTGGTTAATTTCATCAAAACCCTTGTAGTTTAACAAATTATCAATTAGATCCCTATAGTTTCAAAACTATCAAATAAGTCTCTAAAGTTTCAAATTACTTTTATCGTTAGTCCCTCCGTTATTTCTGACTAATGACGAGCAATGTGGCACCATGTGGATATACTATACGATACTAGACTGATAATGAAAAAAATTTAAAACTATAGAGACCTATTTGATAGTTTATCAAATTATAAGGATGTAAATGATATTAAACTCAATTAATCAATTATTTTTACAATTAAAATAAAATTATTATTAATAATAAAAAAGAAATATACGATGTAAATATTGTATTCTTTTAATAAAAATATCAAATTACTTTTTAAAAAAAATTAAATAAATCATACAAATATTTTATTTTTTATAAATTCAATACATATAATATTGCATAAATATGATAGTAATACAAAAGTATTTTTTAAATAAATAATATAATAACAATTACTTTAAAATGAAATTTTTTTTATATTGATGTTTAGATTATCTACCTATTATTATACAAATTGTATTATTATGCAACCTATTTAGTTTGATAAATTAAACATTATTCTAAAAAAATTTCAATTCAAAGTAATTATAACTGTATTATTTGTATAAAAATATATTTGTATTAATCTCATATATATGTAATATTATACATATTGAATTTGTAAAAAATAAAATATTTGTATGATTTATTCGATTTTAAAAAATTTTTAATTTAATATTTTATTAAAAGAACACAATATTTACATCAAATATTTTTTTAATTATTAACAATTTTATTTTAATTGTTAAAATAATTTAGTAATTGATTTTAATATCATTTAGGTCCCTGTAATTGGGTAAATTATCAATTAAGTCCCTATAGTTTAATAAACTATCAAATAGGTTCCTACAGTTTTAAATTTTTTTCATTATCAATTCAGTGTCACGTGGTACGTCTATGTGGTACCATATAGCAACACGTAGACTTGCCATGTGGTACGTCGTTTGTCAGAAATAACGGAGAGACTAACAGTAAAAATAATTTGAAACTTTAGAAATTTATTTCATAGTTTTGAAATTATAAATATCTAATTGATAATTTGCCAAACTATAGAGAGTTTTGTGAAATTAACCCTAAAAAATATATAATATGTATAGTACCAACGCAAGCTCTACACAGAGGTTATGGAACCCCCCATTTGGGGGTTTTGTAGTCGGGTTTTTATTGAAAATTCTAGATACCACTAATAAATATTATAATGACTTATGATTTTTTTCATAATTTTTTTCTTTTTAAGTTGGCTGTTGGGGCTTATTTGATAGTTTTGTGTTGAGTTTTTAGTTTTCATTTTTAAATTTAAGGAAAAAAGATATTGCTTGACATTCTAGCTTTTATTTTTATGTTTACTTTCTTTTATGTTTTCATAACTATTGAAAATCATAAAATTATTTTTAATTTTTAATTTTTATGTTTGTTATAATATGATTTTTATTACTAACGAATTAAATATTATGAATTATTTAATATTAATTACTAACAAAAATTATGATTAATATAATTTCTTTTTATTAGAAATTAAATTTTTTGTTTATATTAGAATTGGTAGAAGAGAATGTTTTAGAGATACTTTTCTAATGAGATACAAGCCCATTAGTAAATTAATATAATATAATATATCTTTATACTTAATTTTAACATAAAAATTTTCACTAAATCCGATGTAAATTAATGTGTTTAGTACCGTATCGGTATCGGTCACAAATCAGTATGAAATTCTTCAAATACGTATTAAATTCAAATACTGATTAGTATCAGTCAATATCGGCCAGTACCGGTCGGCATTAGAAAATATAAAAAATATTTTTTTAAAAGGAAAATTTTGTTTTAGTCTTTTTAAGTTTAAAATTAAGTTTAAAATTATATAATATAATATATTTATATATTATTTTACAAATTTTATAAAATTCAAGAATTAATTTATAATTTAAAAAATATCTAAAATAGTACTTGTATTAAGCGATATTGGTACAATACAATTTCATAGGTAAATTATATCAATACGATATTTAATATACTGTTGTGAATACTTGAAATCTCATTATGAGACGCAATACTTTTATTATACTCATTTCGAAAAAACTTATATTTAATAGGATAATAAGCTTATTATTCACACCCATATTAAATAAATTGAGTATAGAGAAAATTCGAAAAAAACAAGAAAAATAGACTCCCGCCTTTGAGGGGAGGGGAGGATACAAAGCAATATAATTGAATGCATAAGGCATCCGCTCACACTCACTCACCGATCCTTCAATTCCATTCCCCGGTTGATCTGAGTTCAGTTCAGTTTTTGAAATGTCAAAGTTCGAGTATCCCAAACTGTCCCGTTCGGACATTATGACGATTTTGGCAGAATCCCAGATCGCTGCTGTATCCGACAACCATATCAGGAACCCAACTCCCGATTTTCTTTCTGACCTCTACACTCGCCTTCTCATCCACCTCGATCTTCTTCACGAGTATCCCACCATTTATTTTCTTTCTGTTTCATGAAAAACTGTTCCTTTTTTTGTTTGGTTGTTTGTTTTCACTGGGTTGGTTTGGGTTGTGTTGGATTGAGTGGCTTTTCTTTTGCAT
Source organism: Pinacopodium congolense (assembly GCA_028565735.1). Classification (NCBI taxonomy): domain Eukaryota; kingdom Viridiplantae; phylum Streptophyta; class Magnoliopsida; order Malpighiales; family Erythroxylaceae; genus Pinacopodium; species Pinacopodium congolense. The sequence continues at coordinate 2,115,121 of JAOXYD010000135.1, forward strand.
TGCAGAGAAGATCATGATCAAGTGGATTTCAGCGCTTTGGAGAAGCTTGAGAACCCAGACTATCATGTGGACTCTGTCAGGACCATGAATTTGTATATCAAGATTAGGGATTTGATTTCCCTTGCTCAATGCCCCTTGAATTTTACCCTCAACGACCTTTTGAGGGCCCAAGGGGATCGTACCGAAAATTTTCTAAGTGCTATTCTTAATTTCTGTCTTCACAAGTACCGTTCTCAACTCAGCCATTACTTACATTCCCATGTCTTCTTCTTTTCTTTAAATTTTTTAATCATCTTTTTCTTCGTTTCTGATGCTTAAACTTGGCCCCAGAGACACAAAAATGAATCTCTTACGACCCACAGGAGAAGAATTGACGCTGCTTGACGAGCAACGGAAGGAGTGGGAGGACAAAATTGCCCAAGTAAGCGCTGAAAAAACTTCTGTTGTTTGTTGAAAACCAAGCGCATGCTTTACTAAATACTTGCAACATGCAGTTGAATTCAGACATCGCTGAATATAATGCAGCAAGAGAAATGGAGTTGCCCCTTGTGCAAGAGCTTGATGCCAAGGTCAAAGAATTGCACCAGAATATTGCAGGCCTTAACAGTCACCAAATGTCACTCAGAGCTTCTTACAGAAAGTTGAAGGAGAAGACAGGAGAAATGGATGGAGATGTAAGAATTTAATGCTTAGCTTGTTAAATCTACTGGCAATTGATAGCATAACAGCGATAAGAAAGTGTTTAACTGGAACAAGTGTATAATCAGAATTATTGGCATTACTCAGTACTGAATTGATATGTGTTAATTAGTGGTGTATTGGTAAATTTTGTACATCCAAGTGTCAAGACAGCAAGTTCGAAATTCAGAACTCTTTCCGTCCATTTTTGTTTCGTAAAATTTAAGGGCAGAAAATGACCCTAAATCTAGAATACTAGCTTTGCTAGGTTTGTAGCTTTTCAATATTCACTTTGGCGCATTCGCATCTTTGCTTTTAGTTGAGTTTCTTTGTTATCCAGACATCGTTGCACAGATAATTCCTATAAAGATGACATGAACATTTATAGGTTCATCTTTTTGATTGGATATTTAAGTCTATTGGATCAACATGCGCATAATCGCAGAGACTGGAAACAGAACTTTGGATTGTGATAATTTAAGAATTTAATCAAAATGTTTGGACAAATGCTTTAGAATGTTGTTGGCCCCCAAGCTACAGCAAAGTCTTTACCCTACCTGAAATGTCTGTATTGTTTGTTATCTAGATTTCGAAGGCTGAGTTTGAGCTGGTACAAAGTGTCCAAGATAATGCAAATTTACGTTCAAAAATTGTTCAGTCTCCAGATAAACTGCAGGTACCAATTTCACAATATCAGTGTTTATTTTGACAATGATAATTGAAATCTGGTCTGCATTGCAGGTCATATTTATGCTGAATTTAGTTCCTATTGTGCACCAGTGATTGGTAATGACAGTTTTCTTCCTGTGGAATAACTGCTTAGGTTGAAGGGGAAGTTTGATTATGATGGTTGCTGCTTCATCTGATGCTTTGACTGCGTGATATGGAAATCCTTAATATAGAGTGTTGTAGACATATAGTGCTTTAACTTTGATAAGATTTATTGTACCTGCATTTTAAACTTAAATGACTCTGCTTGATATTAGTAGGTTACGCATGACAGGAATTGGAATTGGTAGTCAATAATTTTTTTTTTCCTAATAAATTTGTTCCTTGTATGAATATTACTCATCAACTGTATTCAATGTGTTTTCTATTCAAGACCTTTTATTAAGTTGCAAATTGTTGCCTTTATGTGCTGAAAGAGGGCTCTGGAAGAGAAGAAATCAGTAAGTGAAGAGGCAAAGAAAGCTGAAAGGTCAGCAATGCAATCTTTCCAGGAGAAAACTGCCCTTCTTGACGTTTACACAAAGGTAGCCATGTACTGCAATATCTATGTTCCCAGTTCATTCACCTACAGACTGGTCAGGCAGACATAATTTACAGTTACATCTCTTTGGTTACATGTTAATGAAGAAATCAACCTTTTTACATTAGGCTTGTTAATTTCCTGAGAGCAGATTCTAATTGCTTGGTTTTATTGTCTGATGCTCATGTGGCTGGGATCTGAATTTTCAGATATTTCATCCTCATAATACTTATGAGGACATATCTTTTTAGTTTTATATGCTCCATCCAAGTTCCATTTAGACCCTTGTCTGCTGGAAGTATGTAACATGTGGAGTAATCATCCAACGTTAAATTCTTGTTTTTTTATGTTCTGTTTACAGTGTCATACAACAAGTTAGGTAAGTGCTCAGGCACTCTTACGTTGTGATGAAGGTTTTGTTCTAGAAATGCAATATGTGGGCAGAAATGTTAACTATCATGTATTGCATATGTTATTTTCTGTCCATCGGTGCCATGTAATGAGTTGGACATGTAAGCGCTCCAGTTAAACTTGGTGGTCATAGATCAATTGATATTAATGATGCAAATTTTTTGTACCATGCCTTATAAAGGTGCAAATTTGTAAGTGTTTCTGGTACTCATGTAATTTGCGGAACCATGATTGCTCTACATCAGGAGTGCAGATATCATCTGGAAAGTAATTATTTGTATGCTTGCTGCAGGAACATGTTCTGCCAAATTTGGAAAGATCATGGCTTTTCACCTTGTTTGATTAATCCTATGAATATATATGAAAGTGGTTAACATGTTTCATTACTTCTGTGGAAAATTCTAATTACAGATTTTGAGATATGCATGAAGATATTAAATTCACAGGTTACATAGATTCATCAATAGGGTAAAAAATTGATGCCAACTTTGTTTTGGATTTCTTAGACCTTCAAGAAAATGTCAAAGCATTTCAATCAGATGCAGGCCATACAGGAACAGGTGAGCTTCTCTCTTTTTAGTTGGTCTTGGTGTAATCTGATCTAGTTGTACTTGATGCATTATTATCATGCCACAGTTTTGCCTTTTCTGGTTCATTTGGGTCACTCCCTCACCCCACAAGTTTCTGCCTTTGTGGAGCCACTACCCTTGCTGAGCTAAAGGATCTATAAATTAAATGTTGTACTACAGTTTGAATTTAGAGGTTCTAATTATTTTGGCCTAGTCACTGAATTGGGTTTTAGCTTTTAACTGTTTGTCATAGTCATTCCTAAAAGTAATCACAAGAATATGATGTTTTTTAATTGTTAATGGTACCAGGTGAATTCTGCCAAGTCCATTGAAAAAGACTACAAAGCTTTAAAAGCTAAGCTAGGTGATGATGAAGTATTGGATAAATCACTTGATGCTAAACTGATCGAAAGACAAAGCAAAGGTTACTTATGCAATTGACTTCAAAATTAATCATTTTTATCTGAAGCACATACCCATGTCTGAAACATTCCAATTCCATCACCCTGATTTTGCCAGCACAGCAGTTAGAGGAGTTAAGAAAGACATTAGAGAAAGAGAGAGACATGAAGTGTGAGGATGCTGCAAAAGAATTTAATAACATTAAGCTTGAGGCAGACACTAGGAGGCTTGATCTTGAAGAGAGGCAAAAGAAGCTTGAAACTATAGTCGGAGAGGTACTTTGTTTTATGCTTATTTCTGAGCCGATTCTTTTAATTGATGAACTTGAAGGTATGCTTGTTTATTTGATATATCTCTTCATTTCACAGATTGATGCCTTAACTTCAAAGACTAATCTAGTCAAAGAATCTGGAGCTGCTAAAGTTCAAGGCCTATTTTGTAAATGTGAAGAGGTTGCAGCACAGGTTTGCCATCTCAGATCCCATAACCTATATCTTTAATTATACATGTCTGCTATTGGTCTGAAAATAAGTTCCCTGCTTCTGTTGACTATACTAAATATTCATTCATATACTTCAATGTGGTTTACGGGGAGGTATTACTTAGACTTGAAAAAGAGTACACCAAAAGAGAAATGGGGGACAGATCATCTCCTCTCCTGTACCTTCTCCAGTTTACAGCTAAAGAATTGAGTCATATGAAACCCCTGGACCAAATAGGCCCCTTAGGGGGATTTCTACTAAATATGCTTTGTATTCAAAGCCATTGAGTTTACTGCAACCTTGGAAACTTGTTTCCAGTCGGATGTCCCAGGATTAGCAGCAACTAGAAAAGAGGTGCAGGACACAAACTTTGTCCAGCATTAGAACAAAACCATACTCGTATATTTGAGTGAAAATTGCACTGCTGGTTAGCATCTACTTCAATCTAATTCATGGTTCCTATCCAAAAGAAGATCAAACGCATTATCAAAGTTCGCCTCCATAACCTTGTGAATGCTGATCTCTTATTCAGTAACTTGTATCTTGATTTCCATTTTCCCTTTCTTTTTTTTGGTTCTGATTTCAAAACTCTGGATTGCTAGTCCTTTTATGGTTTAATTGCTTTTTATGCTTTGTGGTTGCAGTTTGAGCAATACACGAAATCATTAGGATTGTTGCTGCTAACAGCTAAATTGGATTCGGATATAACTGACTAAGAGAAAGGAAGCTTACTGCTTTTACTGTATGGTGTTTCAAGGGGTTGGAGATGACCTTTGGTAAATTTATACCACCATTTGGAAGCCAGCTCGGGGGCTTCACATCTAGTATCATGTATTTATCTTGTGAATTGAAAATTCTGATTTGCTGGCAAAAAAAAATCGTTTTAGGCATCTCTAGTTTAATGCAAGTAATTAAACATGAAGCTTGAGTAATGTTATTCAATGACAAGTTGATCCATGTGTAAGTTAATCAATCTTGAGATGTGATGTATATTGATTAGTTTTATTACCTAAATTGCCTATCTTTCACTTATCAAATTGGATGACTCCTCTTTTTTTAAGTTTCATGATCTAGAGTAAAAATGGGGTAATATCATTAAAACTCGTTATATTATTGCTTTAGAAAAGTTACTTGTAATTTAAATTTAGTAAGGATTTACTTTAAGTCTATAATTATCAAATTTATGAGTGTTAATTAGAATTGAATTTTAATTATGGACATATTTAAAAAATATTTATTTCACCATATCAAATACTTTTGGTTATGGGAGAATGAAAAAAATAATCCCTAATTATCTTAAAGATAAAAGCTAATTTTAATTATAAGTTTTAATTATTGATTTTTAATCATTATATAAAATTGATCAAATCAATCTTAATAATTCTATTTGTAAGGTTTCTAAATATATTTTAATTGAAATGATATATGTTTATGAAAATATATGTAAGTTGGTAGATCCGGTAATCATTCTAGTTTTCTATCATTTTTATGGCTATTTTGATGGCAATTTGTTCATTCTCTCCTTACTGTGTGCTCTGAATCGATCTATCTCACTCTAATGGACAGGATAAAGTAACTTAAAAGCTATGTCTTAAAATTTTCTTGCAATATTGATCCATACATTTTCTCTATAACAAGAAAATTATCCCAATTATCCCTAAGGCCATTTCTAACCCATTCCTCTAAAATGGAGTAAAGTTTCCTCTATTTTAGAGATGTTACAGTGTTTTTTACTCCAACTCACAATTCTGTTTTTCACATAAAAAGGAATATTCTTAGTATATTTTTTTTTACCTTCATTAATAATTATTAAAATTACTTTATAAAATTAATTCAACTTTACTTTTTTGCATATATTTTTATTCACAATAT
>JAOXYD010000135.1:2136289-2146823 GCA_028565735.1 Pinacopodium congolense
TTATAAATTATATAAACTAAATATAATCACAACATTAATTCTATATACATAACCATTAATTAATTGCCTAATGTATGTTTAATAACCATAATGAGATGGTTAATATTTGTTATTTGCATTAAGGCATATGGTAGTACCTAAATTACTATAGTTGGTCCATTAAACTATAGTCATATACCCATTCAAATAAAAGGATAAAGTATGAGGTATGTTTGGTAGGGTTGAAAAATCTGTGTGGGTCTTCTACCATTAGCTCTTGTACTATCTTGCTTCTCTGTGTTATGATGTGTTTTTGTGCGCGTGTGCTACTTTTCTATGTTTATTTTTGTTGTCTTTGCTCTTGTTTTACGGGGAAGAAGAGAATGGAGAGCAATAGCATGTCAAGCCTTAGAGGTATGTCTTTAATGTTCTAAATAGAATAGATGTGGTTGTTGGGTATATTGAATGGTGGTATTTTAAGTTTAGCAAAAAATTGTGTGAATAATTTTATGGATATTATCTTACATGGATAGAAATTCTGATTATATCGTAAATAAAATATTTTATTGATTATTAATGATAAAATACAGGAATTTGGTATAATAACATTGAATTTATGGATTGTTAAAAGGAACAAAAAGAGATCATAGTTAGTGGCTTATATGAGTGAATTATACTTGATGGTCGTAATTTGAGACAAGATTGAAATTGATTATTTAACACATGTTGGAGTATTATGGTAGCGGGAATACCTAAAATGCTTATGTTAGTGGAAAGTATCTTATATGATTTATTATAATGAGACTCGATATTTTGGTAGTGAGAATGTTTATGTGCTTCTGATATTGACAAATATTCTGTATGATTTGTTTGCACTATTGAGTGTCATTTTAGTAGATTAGGCGTAGGCCTTAAAATTAAGAAAATTTTGAGTTGAGAACGAGAAATATAACAACTTATTAGAAATAAATTACAAATAAATAAAATTTATATAAATGATGACATGAACTTGCGTTGCACTGTGGGATGATAATTTGATATGATGTATATATATATAAATAATATTTTGTATATACGAAATGAGTGATATATGATGGGTATATTATAATTCCCTTATTGAATTGACAACTTATTTTTTACAATTAAATTTTCAAGAGAAAGACACAAGCTCTTTACAAACTCAGATTTCACGCTATGCTTAAGTAAATTATTTAGGTGGGTCAATTTGTCACATGACGTCACATGGGTTGATTTTTGAACAAATTATCATTGTATTTTGACCTTTTAGCTTTTTTTTAAAATTAAGACCGGTAGAATTATTGGATTGATTATTGAATTTATTAACATTGGTTGTTGAGATTCAATTAATGAGCATTTTTCTTTCAATTTAAATTAATTGCTTTCGTTTTATTATTTGGTTATAATGAATGGATGGGATTGAATTACGAAGAATTGTGAAGTTAGAGTTTTGTATTGATTTGAGAATTTAATTGAGAAATTAGTATTTATAAATTGAGAATTGGGAATTTAACATAGAGAAGCCTTACATTAGGGCTGTCTTGGATATGCATAGGGTTAATCGTCATAATAAACCGACAATTCAGGTTCTGGTTCGATGGAGTTGAATGAAGGATAAGGATGTTACATAGAAATATTTCTATAAGTTCCAACAACGTTATCCTGATATCAAGGTTCCGTACAAGGTTGCCAAAGGAGGTGAGTGACATAACGAGTGAAGGGCGAAGTTAGAAAACGATGACGTATAAGGAAAGGAAGACGACGTCGTATAGAAGGACAAAAGCTGAGCCCAAGCGATGTCGTCGTGGATTAAAGTGTATAATAAGATGACATTGCATCGAAGATGGAAGCATTAGTGAGCCCCAGCGAGGTCTTCGTGGATTAGGGCATATAATAAAAACACGTGTAATAATGAGATTGATTGTAATCTAACAACTATTGTAGTTAAAGACGTTGGAAATAGTTGGAATAAACAACCAATAACAGATTTGCCTATCTTCTTCTTCTCTCTGATCTCTCTAAATTTATTCTTAATTACACAATTTTGATAAAATTCCCAAGTTAACAAAACTGAATAAAAATGGCTACATCATTAAAAAACTAATATATAATAATAATAATTAATTAAATTATAATATAAACATTTAAATTTATTTCATATTTAATTATCACAACCAAATTATTTTTATTACAAATCTCAACTAACTATATTTTTATTATATATTTATTATTACAAATATTAACTAAATAAGTTTTTAATTTATTAAAAATAGAAATTAAAAATAAGAAATAAAAATTAAAAACTATAATAAAAAACAAGAATTGATATTAAACGACTCTTAATAAAAAATTTAATTAAAAACCATAACAAATATTCAATTTAAATTATGATGTGATTAGGGGACTCTTGTTTGATGGCCTTTTGTAACCCTTACCGTGGTGTTCTCGCACGCCTTATTTGGATTTATATATATTTGAAGAATAAATGATAAATTCTTTAACCTGAAAATTTACAATTTAAATTGTACATTATAAAACTTCTAAAATTTAAAATTTAAAATTCCAAAAATTCTAAATTCTAAATTGTAAAATCTTAAATCTAAACCTTAAAATCTAAAACTTAAAAAAATGTAATGATAATTTTGAATAAAATAATAATTTTTTAAATTAAAAATTTGCAATGACATTTTTATCATTCAAAGTTTTGACTTTTGACAGGAGTATTTCTGGGGTGGGAGTGATCCTTATTTGTTTTTTTTTTTTGGGCTTAAAATTATAAGAGTTTAATTTAAGATTTTAAATTTTTTTTTTTAAATTTCAAAGCTCTTTTAATAAGCGTTAATTATTTGACAAAGAACTCTAATTATTAAAAGAGTACCTGAGAGATCTTCCCTACCGCTGCACACCTACACCTCCTCACATACGATTGCTCCCTCTCATTCTCACACACGAAGTCCTCGTTACATCAACTCTCTCTTTTCTGCCTTTGCTCGTCTCTAATTTTCCCGCATGGCGATTAGGGCACAATATTCTTAAGAGCAATTAGGGTACGCTCTCTCTATCGATGCAATAACCCTACGAGGAAGATGTGATCTCACAGGGATTTTGGAGTGTTTTCTACGATTTGGCTGGAATTTATAGTTGAATTACATAAACTCTTATTTATTTATTTTTCTGTTTTGGGGATTTCGGGTTTCTAGGGTTTTTGTTTGGATTTCTTCTTAGGTCTTGGATTAGTAATGAGGGGCCACTCTGATAAGACCAAGGTGGTGATTCGACACTTGCCGCCTACGATCTCTCAGGCGACGCTTATGGAACAAATTGACGCCGCTTTCGCCGGCCGTTATAACTGGTTCTCGTTTCGTTCAGGCAAGAGCAGGTATGGACGGCATATTTGTTGAATATCAGCATTACTTCTCTTATCTATCTCAATTTGGGACTTTGTTTTTTTTTTCGATTTTTTCCCGAATTGCTTTAAATATATCGGTTCGTTGTTGTTGTTGCTTTAATTTTTAAGCTCCTTTTGATCCAATCTAATGGAATTTGATTTCTTTTCTCTGTGAAGGATGCGTCTTGTGTACTCTTGTTCTGTTTTTCTTGAACCTTATATGAAGCTCAACGAACGCTGGGGGTTTCCTATGCTTATGGTGCTGATTCTGTAGGATGAATTGCGGTTTAGACTTAGGTTATCAGGGCATTTAGCATGTTCTGATCTTTATGTGTCAGCATCAATTTTTTTTTAACAACACATGGCTCATAGTCGACATTGATTGGATTATACTCTCTTTTACTGCCTCCACCCTTAAATTGATGCTTCTTTAACATGTATGTGCGGTTACTGCAGATTGTTTCCTCTTTAAGTTCGTGATTCATGTTTTAAGATGTGAACATGCATCTACGTTGTGAAGCTGTTTTGTCCATACTTGAATGAACTGTATTGTTCAAAGCATTCTCTTATATTGTCTGGAAATGAATTTGCAGCCAGAAGCATAAATCTTATGCTAGAGCCTACATTGACTTCAGACATCCTGAAGATGTTATCGAGTTTGCTGAGTTCTTTAATGGGCATCTTTTTGTTAATGAGAAGGGTAATTATTCGGCATACCATCTGAACACTTATTCATGGAGTAATCGTATGAATCTCATTTTATTAAGCCATTGTTTTCTCTTGGGTCTATGCAATGAAACGAGTTCATAAAACATGTGAGCCATTGGGTTACAATTCGCTCTTTGGCTTTTATACTTCTCTTGTGTTGGATAAATAATTTTACAGAGGGTACCATGAAAATGTGCAACTCTTAACTTAATGACCTTTTCTTTTTCAGGAACTCAGTTTAAAGCTGTTGTTGAGTATGCTCCTTCACAACGTGTCCCAAAGCAGTCATCTAAGAAGGATGGTCGTGAAGGCACCATATACAAAGGTACTGGTTGTTTTGGTTCTTCAGGAAGACTAGATAGACATTTGGTTCATATGAAATTCTACAGGGTATTCATTGCTTTTCATAGATGGACATTTTCTTTTGAAATTCTAGATCCAGAGTATCTGGAGTTCCTTCAAATCATTGCAAAGCCTGTTGAGAATCTTCCCAGTGCAGAAATTCAATTGGAGAGAAGAGAAGCAGAAAGAGCAGGTCAGTGTATATATATATAATTTTGAATTGGCAATATCAATAGAAGGAAATGTGAATTGCACTCATTTGAGCATGCACAGGCTTTTGTTTTATTATTTATTAAATCAATTGGTTGTGTACAGGTGCTGCAAAAGATGCTCCTATTGTTACACCTTTGATGGACTTTGTCCGACAGAAAAGAGCTGCTAAGAGTGGATCACGGGTATATGTTCTATTACTACAATTCTTGGCTTAAATTTATTGGAAGACTGCTGAAAGACTGCTTAAATTTATTGTTCTTTTCTTAGACCATAGTCTAATTTTTCTCCTATGTTCTTGGAACTGAATATACATGATTTAGGTTTGTAGTTTTGAACACATGTACTAATCCGTTTATTTCCAATCACTCTGGGCAATGAGTTAAGTGCATATTGTATGATTGGGCCTGAGGGAAGAATTTTATATACCCACTCATATCCATTTTGGGTGAAATACTGAATCCCCAGCTCAATGTGGGATTGGTTCATATATCTTTTAAAGTAGGTGTTGGTGATGATACTGATATTAGCTGCTTGCGATGGAGACCTTATCATCGTGCTTCAATCAGATTATACTTTATTTTTGTTTCTTTTGCTATTGATATGTTGGTATGGATCCTGAAATTTAGTTAAATGTTGATATTGTCTTTACTAGTGAGCTGGTATGTTTTTCTAACGATATTAGAACCAATTTTTGTGGCAGAGAATATTGTCCAACGGGAAACTCAGCCGGATATCTAGTGCAAGCGGGAGTCCTGGCTCATCTTCATCCAAACGAGGTTCTGATAAGAAGAGGGCATCAACCACAATGGTATTCATCGTTTTATGTAATTATATGTATAAAATACATTTCATTGCTACTCTTTGCGTAGGTTTCACCCTTCAGATGGCACAATAGTATTCACCAAAAGCATTTTGGTCACGTTTACCATAACTTTTGTTTTATAGAAACAACAGATTTGGATCTGCTTTGTTTATGTACACATAATGCTTTTAGCTTACGATGTTACATTATCATGAATACTTTGATTTTAATTTTCTATCTTAAGCTTTGTTTGATCATCTAGTCAGCCAAACCTAAGTTGACATACTTTGATGTTTTGAGAACTTATCTACAATTTGTCTCACCTGGTGGACAGTATGTGTTAAGGGGATCTGCAAAAAACACAGGTGGAAAAGAGAAATCAAATTACGTCCTTGTTTCCAAGCGAGATGATCAACAACTTGCTGATAAAAATGTTCCTTTAACTTCTGCTACTGGATCTGATGTGTTGGAAGATGAAACTGGTATGATATTTTATGATTGCAATTATTAACCATGAAACATTCCTACCTCCATTTGATTTTTCTTTGTGCATCCTTATGTCTTATGTGCGCTATCCTGGAGATCGTAACAAATTTCCTTGAAATCAATCTTGGATGATCTGCTCTTTTTTGGAAGCTTTGAAAACATTTGATCCTATTTGAGACTTCTTTCTGCGTGGTTTGGTATGTTTTGCATGTGTAGATGCAATGTTAAGTTTGACAATTTGGTTTGAAGTGTCCATCCTTTTTTGATTTTTATTCTGAGGAAGAATTTGAATCCTTTTCCATTGTTATTATGGTATAAAAATTAATTGTTCATGATACAAACAAATCAAGAGCATATTTATTTGAAGTGGGAAAAAAACTCATAACTTAGTGAAGGTAACATGAATGTGAATAGTTGGTGCCGTTGATGCTGCGGGTCATAATCTGATGAAGCCGAGCTTTATATTCATTTCATTATAAAGTATTTTATTGGTATCCAATACATGCACATGACATTGAAAATAAAGAATTAAATAGGAATCCAGATTAAAGAATAAAAGTTACAAGATAACTGTCTAACTTTGGTATGCCACAGAAATACTGCAACCCATGCAAAATAGTTCTCATAGTCTCTCATTATTTTGTTCCCTTAGATAGGTACCCATTCCATGTTCATTAACTCTATGAAGTGGCATTTTTTATGTCCTGCTGTTTGTTAGGCAGGCATTGAATGCATTTTTTGAGGAACAGTTGCCTCATATCTATAATGCATAATTTTTTCAGTTTATTTTTAGCCAAGGTGTCTTATCCAGTTAATTCGACTTAACGCTGCCCCAGAATTTTATCAAGAACAAAATGATCGCATACTTATGTATTTGTAACATGAAAAGTTTATGCTTTCTTCTGCAGTTTCATTTGCTATCCTTACTAGTCCAAGGCAAGTGGGTTTTTCTTAAAATGTTTCATTCTCGATTACAGTTGTGGCAAATTTACCAATGTTAAATCCAGAAGTTTTGTGTGACATTCTTAGTGAGTTTGATTGATATTGTTGTGCTATAGCTTTACTCCACCGGTAAAATTTCGAACATCTTCATTTCACCATGAACATGAGGCAAATGGACCATATAGCAGATTTCTTTCATATTGGAATGATGTCCCAATTTCTTGAAAAATTGATTCATTTAAGGTCTGTCTATAAAAATTTGCTTTTGGAGTCATCTTCTTTTATTGTTGTGTTTTTCCATGTACTTAAAGGAACTCCTGGAATTAATGATGCCGGGAAGAAGAAGATCCTGCTCCTTAAAGGGAAAGAAAAAGAAATTTTTCCGGTAAGCCTTTTGTGTTTTGTTCCTTATTTTTTCGTATCAAGCTGTTGCTTTTGTGGCTGGTAGGAGATAAAACATTGCAGAAGTTGGGGAAAGTAGTAGTTTGATTAGTGATCTTTTGACTTCTAACTTCTGATCTCTTTTATATTGTTGTCCTATTTTGCGGATATCCACTTTCACAATTTAAGATTTGCAGAGTACTAGTGCAAAAGTTTGATGTATGGACCAATTGCTGTCATTTTAATTTGATGCATCTGTGTCTTTTTCATATTTTGAGTGTCATTTTCCTTTTGTTGGGTTGAAATTACTTTTATTGCTGTGGCAGCTGCCTTAACTATTCGCAGCTGATTACATTTTCACCCCGTGTAAATGCTTGCACAACTACCCATTTTTCTTGTGGTGTCCAACCAACCGAAATAAACTCATTTCTGTGGGAGAATAAATTCATTTTAGATGATAAACAATGGGTATATGCTCTGCATTGCAACTCTTTACAAAATAACATGGCTTGTCATGTGAAAATATAATGCCCAGAGTTCAGAACTAATGGTTCCCAATAAATTTTGCCGTATTATATTTTCCTATATATAAAGTACTGGAAATTAGCCAATAAAGAACTTATATTAAGACATTTGCCCTTAGGAGTACTGATAACAGCCTCCCGGGAATATATGTGCTTGCTTACATGTTTGCAATCCTGTTCATCAATTTTGCTATTGTTGGCTTGCATTATTTAATATGGATGGAAATGGAAGTTCTGAAGATCATCCCTATAAAATACGTACTTATCTAAATGTAATTCTGTGATACAACATTTATTCTCCATTTCTGTGTCAGGTGTGAAATTTAAGTTCATTTAATTTCATACCGATGTGCCAAGTGACATATTTTCCTCTATGTTTTTTGCTTGAACTTCCATACTCAGCTTGGAGCTAATTCCACAGTCATCTCTTCTAAAGAATTATATCTTGTTTATTAACATTCCTTTTACCGTGTGGTGCAGCTTCAGAGCTCATCATCAGATAAAAATTTTATGAGCTCAACTGCTCTGAAGCAGAACCAACGACGTGATACCAGTGGACGAGTAATCAGAAGCATACTTCTAAACAAGGATTTACGCCAATCTTCGAATATCCAATCTGAGCAACAATCTCAATCCTCAACTTCAGAGAAGGGTAAACGCCCTCCTCGGTCCCCAAATGTGCAATTGGTTATCAAGGATGCAAATGGAACTCCAGATGATAAGCTTATTGGAAATGATATGCATGGTTCTTCTGGTGAGAAGCAGGAAAAGCGAACAAGGAACAAGGATAGACCTGATCGTATTATATGGACACCTCTTCGTCGATCAGATGGGTCATATGTGAGTGATGAATCTGTTTCCTCATCCACCTCGCAGTCTACACAATCAGGGTTAGATTCCTCGCAAGGTAAGTTCTTATTCTTATAATTATTTTTGGGGTAGTAATGGGTTGGACGTCTGGTTTACTGAACTGCATTAACCTGTTGAATGGATGCATAACCTACCTATGGGATTTATGAAGTCTTTATATGCTCAAAAGTTTTCTTCCAAGCCTGGGATAAGTATACTACGTACTATGCTTAAAGTTTAGTTGTTTCATTTCTGAGAACCCCTCTTTGAGCTCTCAGGAAATTCTGGGGATAATATTCATTCTTCAAGAAGCGAAGTCAAATCCCTTGGAAGTGCACGAACCAGTCATCCTTCTCTAGATAATGGTTAGTTTTTGGTTGTGTTGATTAAATATTTGTTTCTTGGCCTATGGTCTGATTAATTCTATTTGATTCACAAATAATTGTTTGCGTTGGACTGCAATTTCTCTTCTTGATTTTGCTAAGGATCCCATAAACATTCTGGTCGTCGGGGACCTTCACATAGCATGAGGGATGCTGATGGTCCATTAATTGAGGGGAAATCTTCTAAGAGAGGTGGTACTTCTGGTTATGGTTCACATGAGGTGATATTACTTGTCTTCTCAATGGAAGATTTTAACCTATTTTTGTGTGACTTTATTAAATGATTTATTCTCTGAATTTCCAGAGGCAAGTTTGGGTTCAAAAGTCAGGCTCTGGTTCTTAGCCTTTGGTAAGGCTTCCTTATTTATCTATTTATTTAGTTTTTGAGTTAACTGTTCATTTTCAGTTTCTTCATTTAAAATTTCTGTAAATCATCTTTCATGCCCTAATCTTTGTGATCTTTGTTGTCCATGCTATGCATGCACCAAAAATTAAGATGATTCAAGAAAGAGGATTCGACTTTGAAATAGTTCATTTTCATAAAAGTGGAATTGAGAAGCGGGTACAAAGTGGAGAAAATAAATTAGAAGAATTTAGTGCTGTAATTTCACATGATCTCTTTCCTTCTATTTGGTGCTTACATGTTGGGAATTTTAGCAGGTTTTTTGACCTGGATACTATAGGCTAACAAAATGGTCTTTTGTTTTAATACCTTGGATGAAGTTGATGCTTTTCGATTATGGTGCAATTACTGTTCTTTTAGCTCCTCGACATTCTTTAGTTAAGTCTTCATTTATTAATTCTTTTTCCTTTCAAAATGAAGTTAACTAAAGTTGTGGAAAGTTAGGAACATTGTACTTAATACCTTATGAGGTGATTGATAATGCTATCTTTTTGCAGTGAAATGCTTAGTCATTGTGAAATTTTGGGTCGTGCAATTGCCGTATCCTACCGGAGGCTGTCTCCTTTTGCTAAACAGGTTTATGATGTGTGAGCAAAGTTTCAGCCATGGAGTTCTTCTTTTGGGAAACATAGAAGAGATCAAAGTTTACGTCAATGATGAAGTTATTGATGGTAGTTAATATCCAATGATTGAATTAACATCGAATGCTGCTCGCGAAAGAAAGGAAAATGATATCTTGATTATAGAAGTATATCAGACCACAGTTTTTACCATGGGGGTCCCCACAAGTTGTTCTTGATGGTGTGAGGCATTAATGGTTCTTGTGATTTGGCTTACCGGATGTCAAGACAATCTGAATTTGTAGGTGGGATTCGTTTCTGTGGTTAAGCTGTATATAAATATAGCGCAATGTGACATAGTAACGCAAGCAATATGCCAGTATCTGATTTCCTTTAGTTCTTAAATCGAGCAAGTCTTGGAATCACACACTTGTAATGACTGGTGACTGGTGAGCATTTGTTTGTAGCCCTAGCCCCCATTATTTTGTTAGGGCTGATGTACAACTGAGTTGTTGTTTGAATGAATGAAGACAACAAGAATGTGCTTGGGGAAGAG
>JAOXYD010000135.1:2146923-2166096 GCA_028565735.1 Pinacopodium congolense
CGTACTTAAATTCATAAGAATTACAGTTAAAATAATAAGTTTAAGCCGAAAAAACCATACAAAACTATACTAAAGTGCTACATATTTGGTTTCATTTGAATAAATTACAGATCATCAACCCAAAAGGCCATTCTCTCCCCTTAGTTCTGGCATAGAAAATTTTTTAACAGCTTTATCTGGTCTTCCAACCAAATGTGAAAGGCCAGAGGTAGATTTAATGACTGCAGAGTGAGATGCGATTATGACTCAGTTTTGAAGGCCTAGTAGTTAGTCAGCATCCGTACTAGCTATGGTAGTTAGTTGGGTGCCGGATGAGGGATTCAAGTTCAACGCTCGATTCAATGGAAAGCCCTTGTATAAGTGCCTCGTTACCGATGTTTATTATCTATCAAATCCGTGTACTTGCTTTTTGCTAAAGTAGGAAAAGTACATGATTGCAGTTCTAGGTTACTCTTGATATTTTAACAGTCTTGCAATTTATCAGGAATTAACTGGTAAAAATATAGGGCGACTCCAGCATTTATTTTGTTTTTACATGGCCTCAAAGATCCGTTCATTTCGTGATCTTTCTAATGGGAACCCACATGCTTCCCATGCTTGATGTCATGAAATTGCTCTGATTTATTGGAGAACATGGGGCTTGTTAGTATGTATAGTGCATGGTCCCTGTGAAATGAAAGAGATGGGTGTGGTGTAATTATGGAATTTACCTTGATGGTAATCAGCAAAAATAAATAATAAGATCGAAAGCCTCATTTTGGAGGCACTGTTTGTTACTCTGCAGACAATCGCTGTAACCTTTTATTGATTTTGCAGTTGAAAGAAGGCAACTACTACAGTATCTTTTTTCAGCTATTAATATTGTGTGTTACTCCTTCCATTTGCTTCATCTTAGGGAGAGAGATATAGAAATGAGGCAATTAGTTTCTGTTCTTTTAGTAACCATTCTGATCCACCTTCCTAACATTGAAGCTGTGGATAATTTTATAAGAACCAGAGGAGCGCATTTCTTGTTGAATGGTAACCCTTATTATGCAAATGGCTTCAATGCCTACTGGCTGATGTATGTAGCTTCTGACCCGTCTCAGAGACCAAAGGTTTCAGCTGCATTTAGAGAAGCAGCAAGGCATGGCCTCACGGTGGCCAGAACTTGGGCTTTCAGCGATGGAGGCTACAGGCCTCTACAGTATGCTCCTGGTGCCTACAATGAACAAATGTTTAAGGTTTCTTGAATACCGCTTCTTCCTGTTTCATTCCTCCAAACTTGGCAATCTTGATGATATAGTTCCTTTCAACATTTTCCACTTCTTTCAAGTAATGTTTTGTATTTTGGTTCTAGGGCCTGGATTTTGTGATAGCTGAGGCTAGAAGGCATGGAATCAAGCTCATACTAAGCTTGGCTAACAACTACGACAGCTTTGGAGGTAAGAAGCAATATGTGGCATGGGCTCGAAGTCAGGGACAGTACTTTGCATCTGACGATGATTTCTTTCGACACCCTGTTGTTAAGGGTTACTACAAGAATCATATTAAGGTAACAAACATTTGCTTTTTGGTTAATTTTTCAGACTTCAGCTAATAACTATGCAAAGCTTCTGAGATTCGTGTTGCATTCATGCTGTTTTTGTTTGCAGACTGTTCTTAACAGATACAACAGCTTTACTGGTGTTCATTACAAAGATGATCCTACAATCATGGCTTGGGAGCTTATGAATGAGCCCAGATGCACGTCAGATACTTCTGGCAGGACTATTCAGGTTTGCTAACCCATCTTTTATTGTTAAATAGATTGAATCTGGGCTTGCATTCCTTTCCTAATTGAAGAAAGTCTTGCCTCCATCCACATCACACTCTCTTTCCAGAAACTGTACCTTCTTTTAGAAAGCCTCACGAGGCTCATTCCAATTTGGAATTTGTTTTGTCATAACTAACCTTTTAGCCCCACAAATGAGCAACCCAGAGCCCTTCTCAATGTCAACTACAATTGGCTAAGGCTTGACTCTTTTTCTTCTGATAGTTATTTCATTTCACAGCTCCCTTGCCTCATTCTTAGAAATTGGTGTTTCTGTTGACAGGCTTGGATAACTGAAATGGCTTCTTATGTGAAGTCAATAGACAGAAACCACTTACTTGAAGCTGGGATAGAAGGATTCTATGGACAGTCAACACCACAGAGGAAGTGGCTCAACCCTCGCTTGAACGTAGGAACAGACTTCATAGCAAATAATAGAGTCCCTGGCATTGATTTTGCAACAGTTCACTTATATCCCGATCAATGGTAATTACCGTCTTGCTTCCAACTTGGACGTGCTTCATGATCTCACTATCGCGACTTCAACTTATTATCTTTGCATGAACAGGTTGTCAGGCTCAAATGATCAGACCCAACTTTCTTTCTTAAACAACTGGCTCAGCTACCACATCAAAGATGCTCAATTCCTGCTTAGAAAACCAATATTTCTAGCAGAGTTTGGTAAATCCTGGAAAGATCCAGGTTTCAACACGTACCAGAGGGACCAACTCTTCAACACTGTGTACAACAAGATATACTCGTCAGCTAAAAGAGGTGGTGCAGCTGCTGGAGGCCTATTTTGGCAACTTCTAACAGGAGGCATGGACAGTTTTCGAGATGGGTACGAGATAATCTTGGGAGAGACAACGTCAACCACCAATGTCATTGCTCAAGAGTCTCGTAAGCTTCACCAAATCATGAAGATCTTTGAAAGGATGAGAAATGTTGAGAGGTGGAAGAGAGCTAGAGCTATCAGGAGAGGTCAGTGGAATGGTCATGGCAGAGGCAGGCAAATTGGAAACTGAGAAAACAGAAAAACAACAACAAAGAAGGCTTCTTTACTTAAAAAGTGTGCAAGATGTTGCCTACTTAATTACACCGTGCTTATGTTGTTATGTTTGGTTAGTTTAGGTTCTGGGAAATGGTCTCTCTTAGAGACGAGTATTCTTCGTCCAGGAGGGTAGCTAAGAGTATGATTACTTATCAGCAGCTTCTGAAAGTCTCATACCATGTAATTCTTGTTTTTTCTCGTATTGGCTATGTCAAAAAACTTAAGACGAGGCCTGGTAATGGAATGTTTAAGCTTCAATTAATTTTAGTGAGCTGCTTTTTTGTTCCATATGCGGTTTCCAGAATGAGATCTTCTTACAAGTTTCCTTTTGTTCCATCAAGATTATCAATGTTTTATTAAAATTTTAATTTAGTTAAATGCCAGATTTTAAACCTCTTCCTCTGCCTATTAAGGCTTGATGATACACAAGCCGTGAATATGCATTATCTTCTTTCCTAGTATATAGTAAAAATTCAAAATTTAAAAAACTAGTAGCATGCAAGTTTTAGAGGGCTAAAAAATGGAAAACATCATGCAATTATATTTCTTTTTGCCTTTACATCTATCGGGAATCGGGATCTCAAGTTTTTTTTTTCTTTTTCTTTTTTGACAAATTTAAAGCTTAGCCTAACTAGCTACCGACAAGTGGAGAAAATCCCGCTAAAAAGCAAACCCACATGATTAGCCGCGTGTTTGGATAGACCATGACCGTCAAGCAATCGAGTATATTGCAAAATATATAGAAGATTAGCAGAGGCAATTGATTTGCTCCTACCGATCACATCAAACCAAGAAGAAAAACTTGGCTTTTGTGAAATTTTCTTAATATTTCAAAAATTTGTATTGTATTGATGTCGAATTTAATTTTAATACAGTATTATATTAATATTAGTTGATAACGACATTGGTAATAATTTTTTAAAATTATAAAATAATTTTTAATTTTATAAAATTTACAAAATAATCTTTGTATATATTATGAGCTTATCTGTTAATTTTATTTTAACTTATCTTAAACAATAATAATACAGTAATATAATGTAATAACAACTATTTTCATCATTTCTATTAATATTAATTTTTATATATGTTTAAAATAAATAACAATGTAAACATCCAAATTTCATAATACAATAACAATTATTTTCTTTATTTTTATTAATATTAATTATTATATATTTTTAAATAAATAACATCGTAAATTAACATAACAAAAAAAAAAAAACAATACATCAAACTATTATAACTTAAGAACAACACATCCAAATATCATAAAATAATAACAATTTATGAATTCATAATCAATTGTATCTAAATATCATAAAATAAGAACAATACATCAAACAATAAATACTATAACAATATAATAATTCTGCATAAGAACTCTATAAAATAAAATTGAACTTTGAAGCAAAAACATTTACAATTAGAAGTTCTATATTTATAAAGCATATATCAAAATTTAATATATGCATCAAGTACAAGTGAAAAAAAAAGGAGAAAAACTTGAATCTTCAGTCTTTAGGATCAATCCTACTCAAATTGTATTAGATCCAATGTTCATTTGGTATAAAGTTTTCTTCATTAAGAAAAGTTTTATCTACACCATCATCCAATCTCATTGTACCAAATGACATATCAATACTTTCTCAACCAATAATATCTTCTAAGTCACTCTCATTTAAAAGCTTTAGTTTTTTAGAAATCCAATCCACTAAAACATTAATATGATCCAAGAAAATAGGATCTAATGAACTACTTGTTCTATTAAGAATTCTAGTAAACAAATACAATTAAATTACTAATAAAATTTGAGAACTTATATTAAACTTAATAATGATAATAACAATATGACATACATCTCTCAGATTTTTAAATTGTATATAACAAAGATCAACTTATTCAACCTCTTGTATTTCAATTTATTTCTCTTCTTAGAGTGGATGAAATTAAATGTGCTCTAATTCCTTTTATACTCACTAACATTTATATATTGACTCAGAATTCAATTTGCAAATCTTTACATTTTTGGAACACTGCTTCCAAATTCGTCCCACTAAATAATTGTAAGAAAAAAAAACAAAATGAAGTAATTATTAATTTTAAACAAGCAATAAAAGTAAAGAAATGTATACTTGAATTGATCTTATCTCTTTGTCATACTACTATAGGCAGCTCGAAGTCACCATGAACATCCTTATATACCTCTATTTAGGAGCTAAGGAGGACTTGCATTATCTCATATCTAACAATTATGGTGATAATTATCAACATTCCTCTATTAACTTTATCTTTCTTGTTGAAATTAGGTCTAAAATAGATGTCTTAGTAAAGAGGATGAACAAGAAGTTAGTAGAGAGAATAAGATGTTTTGTTTCAGAAGCAAAGTTACAAGAATCTTTTTAGGTTGAGCCTTTATATGTTTTTACATATGTTATTAACTTATATCTGATTATTACTTTGCATACTAATGTTTCTAATTGAGTATGGCATGATAAATATGTTTCCTACAACCATTTACATGTGTTTGGTTGGGTCTCTTTCTCTTTTGTTGTGGCTGTGTTATCTGAACTTGCAATGCAAAATTAGTCAGTTTGGTGCTTTAATGTGTTCCAGTTTTAATGATGCTTTTTGCATTTCACATGGTGCTCACTAAAATGCTTAACAGTTTTTATCGATACTAGTTGCGGTTCTATTGGTATAAAAAAATTCAAATGTGGTAGGGAAAAGGTGACAGCTCCAATCTTTTGAATATTGTACCCGCATCATATTTATCTTAAAAATAGTATTT
Organism: Pinacopodium congolense; assembly: GCA_028565735.1. Taxonomy (NCBI): domain Eukaryota; kingdom Viridiplantae; phylum Streptophyta; class Magnoliopsida; order Malpighiales; family Erythroxylaceae; genus Pinacopodium; species Pinacopodium congolense. The sequence continues at coordinate 2,152,558 of JAOXYD010000135.1, forward strand.
TATTAGTATTGATTAATATTTGTATCGTTTTGAATAATTTTTTAAAATTATAAATAAAATTTTAAATTTTATAAAATTTATAAAATAGTTTATAAATATATTTGTAATAAAAAATAAAAAATAAATATTTAAATTTAAAAGGTTAAAATATATATATTTTTTGATTACTAGTAGTAGTTGGTACAGTGTGTTTGATTAGTATTGACCATTGACTGAAACGATTATTATTAATTGGTATTTAAATTTAGTAGTTATTTTTGTTTAGTTCGTATCTATAGAAAGAAATTTAAATAGTTGGTTAGCTCTTTTAATGTTTTAAAAAATGTTTAGTTGTTATGAGTTTAAAGATATTATTTTGTTTTTTAATGTTTGTAAAATAATGTATTTTTATCGTTTAATATTTGAAAATAATAATGTTTTTTAATTTTTGTAAAGCAATAAAAAATATTTTTAATAATTAAAAATTTAAAGGATCGATTAATTATTTAATAGTTAATAAAATTTTAATAAAATTAATGATTAATTAATAAAATTAGTGTTAAAAAGATGATTTATATTATTTTAAAAATATTAAAAAGTAAATTATATTATTTTGCTATTTTCAAAGTATTAAAGTGCAAATTAAACGTTAAAAAACAAAGTAGATTTTTTTTCGGTAATAAACTCTAGAAATAGATTAGGTTATAGGCAAAAAATATATTCTTTAAATTTTTTAAATTTTCAATAATTTAATTCTAGCAAATCATTGTATAGTAATGAAAATACTTACATGTAAATTCATTTTAGCTAAATTTAGATATTTAACTTAAATTTTAATGCTTGAAAGTATCTAAATGTTGTAATTAAATTTTAATATTTTTAAAACTTTTTCAATTGAATTTAAGATCTACTTGAATTATTTTTAAAATGCCAAGATTTAAGATTAAAATATTATGTTTGATTCAAATTAAAGTTCATATTACATTTATTTATTTGTCCATTTTCAATAAATACCACAAAAGACAAGGTGATGTCAATGTTATTCAAATAATTAGGTTTGTTTAAAAATGGAACAAAAGACAAAGCAACAATAGTGATGTGGATGTTATTAAAATAATTAGGTTTGTTTTATTTTATTTTAGTGGGAAAATAACGTAGATACCCCAATAATACACCGTAAAATGTATGTGAGCGAATAATTGAGCAATAAATAAAATACTTAATGAACCCCCCCGAAAAAAAAAAAAAAAATAGAAATTAGAAGAGATTTGAAGTAGCATTGTGAGGTTAGTATGAGAGCTGGGCTTCATTATGACACAAACCACAACATCAATGACGCACAAAAAATAATTGAAAAAATTTTCTATAGTCAGTTATTAGAAAGCACATTTTCTCGGGAACCAAACAACAGTGTTCGCTCAAAGTAAAGCGCTTGCAAGTGTCTTTCTTTCCAATTCAAAGTTGAGCGAGTAATGCAAAAAATCAGTTTTAACAAAGAGTTTTGCTCTCTTAATCGGTGTTATTTTTTCTTTTTTTTTTAATGAAGAAAAGTTTTTTTACTGCTTTTTCGGAAGTCAGATCTGATCAGTCTCGTAACTTACTTTTCAAGCGGTTACACTGCGAATTATTTTCTGAATTATGATTTTGTATTATGTTATGTTCAGGAAAATGGAAGTCTGAATTGGGTGAAGGAAATGGGCAGTGAATATCATGAAGGTGAGTACTAGGGGTTGTGATTGTTATAGAGTGTATTTATGGCATCAGCCAGCCTTGGGAATGGTGGAGTTGGGAGTTCGAGGTCGGTCAATGGCTTCAAGAGTTCTTCTAGTTCGGTCGATTGGCTTGGGAGAGAGATGCTGGAGATGAGATTGAGGGATAAAGTGGACCATGATGATGACAGAGTAATTTTCTCCAAAGAAGCTTTTTGTGTGTTTTTCATTTTTTTGAACTTGTTGTTTGGTTGGATTCTGCACAAGTTTTATTTACATTTGCTCTGAAGTGTGTTATAATAGTAGAAACTGAATGAACTTGGATAGAGTGGTTCCGTGAAAAAAAAAAGAAGGTGTTGACTCTCTTTTGTTTCTTTATCTGTTTTGTTGCAGGATAGTGAGCCGGATGTGATTGATGGTGTAGGTGCAGAAACAGGACATGTCATAAGGACCACTATTGGTGGTCGGAATGGCCAATCTAGGCAGGTTCGACCATTTAAGTTAGAATGTTAGATTCCAGTATGCTCATGATAGGCAAGAATGTCACTAGTCTGATCTGTTCTTGGTTGAAATTGACAGACAATCAGTTATATTGCTGAACATGTTGTTGGAACTGGTTCATTTGGGGTTGTCTTCCAAGTAAGTAAAGGTGTTGGTTTAGTGAATTCATTTTTGTTTGATTCAAGTTTTTGTTATTTGTTATTTGTCAAGTTTGAATTGATTTTTGCAGGCAAGATGTAGAGAAACTGGGGAGAGTGTTGCTATTAAGAAAGTTTTCCAAGACAAACGCTATAAGAATAGGGAGCTGCAGATTATGCAGATGCTGGATCATCCTAATATTGTTGCATTGAAGCATTGCTTCTTTTCGACGACTGACAAGGAAGAGCTATATTTAAATCTTGTGCTCGAATATGTTCCTGAAACTGTCCACCGTATGGCCAGGAACTACAACAGGATTAACCAACGGATGCCTTTAATTTATGTAAAACTTTACACTTATCAGGTATACAAAAATTTGCCACTTTCTAGTTTCCTTCAATTTGGCATCTGATATAACGATTTTGAATTCATTGCATCACCTTTTACTGGGTTTTGGTTTTCATCAAAAAGGATAGGGCTGTAAGGTAAGTGTGGCTATATGAATGTGTTAGTGGCTAACGACTCATTAAAGTTCTTGTTAATGAACTTTTTGAAGCAACCATGGATATTTATGAATATTTGTCGATATCTTTAACAAAATAAAATATCCCAAATTTTATTCTTGAATTCCCACAAGAAGAAAGCAGAGGAATCCTCTTCCTTTGTAGAAGTTAAATCTTCTGTACTTGTTCAAAAGCTATGTTGGATGTTAGTCACCGTTTTCTTTTTCTTTATTATGCAGATCTGCCGAGCACTTGCTTATCTGCACAATTGCATTGGTATTTGTCATCGTGATATCAAACCTCAAAACTTACTGGTTAGTGTGTGTGATTTTGATAATTAAACTTTTGTTTCATGTAGCCATTTAGCCATTTAGGTATGTGTAGATCATTCTGTTAAATCTGTTCGTTTGTTTTCAGGAAAAGTAATTTGCACCTTTGATTGACGGTGTATTGAAGTTGGATGACTTGATCTAACATCTTTTTCTTGAACCTCTAATTCAAATTCTTATTTAGCTGTGCTTCCTTTCTTATGAACAATAATTCCTTTTCAATTAATTACTAACCATTGGGGCCCCTGTATATGTGAGAACAGAAATATCAATATAGTTCATATTCTCTTCATAGGAACAAATGCAGAATCAGTAGAAATTGCTCAGAACTTGTAGGGAAATGATTATTCTTTGGGGAATTGAAATCAGAAGACTAAGGGCCTGTTTAGTTTCATTTGTTGTTTTTGTTTTTCAATTTTTGTTTTAAAAAATAGAGAAACGAAGGAAGATAATATGTGTGGTTATATTCTGTTTGGTTTTTCTGTTTACAAAATCAGAAAAAGAAAATTAAGAAAATTCTGTTTTATTTATTTTGAAAATAGATTTTATAAACAGATTTTTTTCACATTGAATAATTGACATAATCTATTAATTAATATGTATTTTTAAGGTGTATAAGAGTGTTTTGGTTTAAGAATTTGAATTTATTTCATTTAATTATCATTAGTAAATTAATTTTCATCGCAAATTTCAACTAAACAGGTTTTTGTTTTTAATTTTTTTATTACAAATGTCAACTAAATAAATTTCCGTTTTTCTTATACAAAAACAAAAAATAAAAACAAAAAAATAAAAGGGATACCACATAGCCCTTAAGTTTGTTCTATTCTACAGTCATTGAGCTGAAGCTTTTTTGGAGGTGGATTCTTTTGAATAGTCATAAGCATGACCTATTGAGCATTTCATTTCCTACTTTTATGTCATGTTTTTTCTCAACTTTTACCAACCAAGTGGAAGCTTAAATTGGTAAGAAAGCTACTAAGAGACGTAAAGAGTTCATATTCAAACTCTATGAAATTCTATTCCAAATTGAAGACTGTTATTTTCATTACTATATATCAAAATTTCAAGATGAAATGAGAAATTTCTACTAAAGGTAGCTGCGCTAAAGTTGATTAAACTAGGGAGTTTTTTTGAGCAAGAAGAGATGAAAAGATGATGTGATATTGTAAAGGAAGCTATTGTGAAAAAAACCTCACTGTTGCTGCTGCCAAGGTTGATTTTGCTGTAGCAATGAGTACATTATTGTGCAATGTTCCTGGTAGACCATGTGTGGAAATCTGAATAGTAGTTTTATTTACTTCTCTAATACAATACATAGGCACAAGAATATATAGAACTAAAGAGGGCTATTCTAGGAAATAAAAATCTGTACACAATATCTTAACAGATCTGAACTCCTAATTTCTAGGAGTCAATCTGCTCTAGGAGTTAGCCAGATATTAGGAGATATCCAGCTGGATATTTCCCAATACCATGCAATGTTAAGCTCTAGCTCATTCCTTTCTTCTCCAATTGCATTTTTTTCTCATTATCATTATGATACTTGAAGAAGCCATCAAGCTCCAAATTTCACCTTTCGAATGGCAAAGTTCGAAAGTTTATTTTGCAACTTTTGTAGTGTGGAAGAATTCTAAATGTTATGTTGTCTTTGGTAACTAGAAGCAGAGAGGTTTTCCAATTTCTTTTACTAGTTTTGTATAGATAATATATATATATATATATCTTAGATAGGGAAGATACAAGATCCTAAGACTTTAGAATATATATATGTATCTTCACCTATGAAATAAAAATACCAAAGACTTATTTTCTCTCTTGATCACATTGTATCAGAGTCATATTATCCAATTTACGATTCACATTGTACTGGTTTGGTTGCCCTGAAGAGCAACTTTGGAATATGTTTTTGGTTCTGCCCATAGTGAGTCGTACCGGTATAATTTATTTCCGGGTTACACTTGAGAGTGTCCATCTTTTGTTACTACTAGTCTAGGGTGGTGCATCACTAGTTGATTGACTTTTTCCAAAGTTTGGCCACCAGAAGACCTGTGTGAAGTCTTACAAGCCACCCAAAGTTTCTGTCAAGGTCATGGAAGTGTGTGCAGCTTCTTTCTGGCATTAATGTCACCTGTTCCTATACCCAGCCACCGTGCCAGCCTGATTTGTTTAGTTACTGCCTTGCATCATTGGCAGATTTGTCCATCTCCTTGCATTGTCATCAGTTGTTACCTGACGTGTTGTCTTGCATCATCATCAGATTTTGTCAGTTATACTTGTAACAAGATATACATGATTAATATCTATTCTCCAACTTGAGAGAGTGTGTTGTATAGATAATATATATATATATATTCCACATTGGAAAGATATAAGATTTTAAGACTTTATAATAAGTATATATATATATTTATCTTCACTTATGTAATAAAGATATCAAGAGGTTATTGATCACATGTAGAAAAAATACTTCAAATTTTGTTTGGAGATTCAAAATAGATGATAAGTTCTTATAGTCGAAACTTGGCTTTGGTATCATGTCAAATTAGTTATGATATTACATTAAAGTAGAGATAGAGGAAAAAGAAAAGAAAAGACTATTTTATGTGGTTTGACTATAAATCTTATGTCTATTAATACAAAGTCTAGAAGGGTAATGCATTTCATTATTCATCAATTGTAGGCTATCTATTTATAATAAGAGGAGAGTACAACATAATATATTAGGGTAATACAATATTACTAATTAATACTTAAAATATTGTCATATAAATATTCTTGCATTGAATACAAAATTATATTACTATACTGAATACTAAATCTCTGTGATATTTAACATTTAAAATTTTTTTTTTAGGTGAACCCACATACACATCAACTCAAACTTTGTGATTTTGGGAGTGCAAAAGTACTAGTAAGTTCTTGTGAAACATGATTTTATAATTGTGATTTTGGTTACTTACACTTAAATACCAACTGTATCTCATTCTATAGGTGAAAGGAGAGCCCAATGTCTCTTATATATGCTCAAGATATTATCGGGCTCCAGAACTCATATTTGGTGCCACTGAGTACACAACTGCTATTGATATATGGTCTACAGGTTGTGTGATGGCTGAATTGATACTTGGGCAGGTATCTTACCTTTCTGGTTGTATAGTTCTAACCTTCTTATGTTCTTTTTCTTTTTCTTCTTCTTTCACAACTTTTTACATTATGTAACGGTTTCTTGTAACCGTCAGCCTTTGTTTCCTGGTGAAAGCGGTGTTGATCAACTAGTTGAGATCATTAAGGTAATGGTTTTTACTCTGAGCTCTTGGGTCATTTAAACTTTACTTCTTTACTTCAGATGTGATTTCCGTGTTAATGGGTGGAAATTTGTTTTCAGCTTTACTACTTACCATTATTAGAACATTAAGCTGTGATGATAAGAAATCAGTTAAGGCATGAAGCTCTGTGTACATTGTTAGCATGATATTTGAACTATTTTTGGATCTCATTAACACCTTGAGCTGTCAACTTCATTGTTTGTTGACTAATAATTGTAACTTTTGTGCTGTAGAACTAAAGTTGCAGCAAGTTTACTTTTAGTAAGTGCTGTAGAATGATACTGACAGAAGAATTACTTTCCTGAAGTGCAGTAGAATGCCACTTACATGAAAATATGTTGCTTTCTCATGCTTAATTGTCTACTTTTTGTGATTGCAAGATTTTTAGGCACGCATTCTAACTCTGAAAGTTTTATATGTAATTCTGTTTCTTTTATAAGGTTTTGGGGACTCCAACCAGAGAGGAGATAAAGTGCATGAACCCAAACTATACTGAATTTAAGTTTCCACAGATAAAGCCTCATCCATGGCACAAGGTATATACGTCTGTTTTTGTGTCATAACAGCATATGTTTTGTATCTTAAGGTTTTAAATTCATTGATGCCTTAGTTTTTTTTTCAAATAAATTTTTTCAACATATCTGGGATCCATATAGTTTTATAGCTGGAAAATAAGTTAATTTTTCAAAATTTTGTCACTAGAAAAACTGTTAACAAAATTGATTAGTAATTTGAGACGTCTTCAATTTTAGGGAGTTGTATTCACAATTTTATCATTCGAAAATGGAAAAGTTTTGGTAATTATCAAACAACAGAAAGCTTTAGAGTTGAATTTATACCATAAGGCTTCTTTTTTTAATTTTATTTTTGAGTAAGTAAGAATTAAATTGAAAAAATAAGAAATTATAAATCTGTACCACTAAGCAGGTTGTAGTCGAAACCGATAACAACACAAACAGCCCTCTAATTAGAACAGAGGGTACCAAACCACAAAACACAACACTGGTTCTATCAGGAAGCTGTACCAGGGGTTATGCCCCACAAACCATCAATGAACAACTTTAACAACAAAGAAATATGAGGACTTAGGACATCCTACATCTATACCATGAGGATTCTTTGCGATTTGAGAAGTTGCCCCATTTCTTTTCTTCTTTATTTTTAGAGATTTTAAATTTTACTGCTTCTGGAGATTCTTTGTTATGGTAAATGTGTTATGTTGAAGAGATTTTTACTCTTTTTAGTATCTCTGTTTAGTTTTACATACAGTCAGGATTTAACATCACTGGAGGGGATTGACACCTATTGTTCCTCATCTTTACCCCTTAAGATAGATGGTTGTGAGGCAAGATGCTTTGACAATGCTAGTGCATTATGATACTAATGACCACTGGCAGTCTAAGAAATGGCCTTATGTCAATAGGTTTATTGCATTACTAGACTCTTAGTGTCTGATTTGCTGTGAAGTTATGTATTGGACAATGTGATCTCCAAGTATTGGGCATGTGTTCTACTTGTGCTTGCTTCCTTGTGCTGGATGGCTCTATGAGATTGGATGCTATGGAATTTAGGTTTGATTTAGTTGTAAATAGAGGAGAGCAAAAATGAAATGAGATCTTTATTAACTCACTCTTGTATTGGAAACATGTAGGAAATAAAAAATGAATGCATCATTTAGGGTTAAATACACTGGAACTCCCTATGGTTTGACCTTTTTGATCTTAATGTTTTGAAAACTAATATTTGCTCCTATATGGCATTTTTTAAATATCAAACAACACCTGCTGTCATATTTCATTAGTTTTTTATTTTTTTATCTAAAATGACATAATATTTGAATTTTTTTTAGTTTCAATATGACATCATTTTCAAACCATGAATGGTCATTTAGATTAAAAAGAAAAGGTCAAACCACAAGAGGTTTAATATAATTGATGACATTGGTAACTAACAAACGTGATATGCTTATGATATTTTATTTTCTCATTGGAATAGAATAGCAAAAATTTTCTGCTTCAGTAGGCTAGGTAAATTCTTGGCATGTGAACGAGAGATTGTAAAATTTGTTACTACTTGGATTTGTTGTTCACAGAGGTAAATTTGGCTAGTTGAGTTGAAATTTGGCAATTGGAAGAAAATGTGGATTACACGTACCAAATGTCAAGTAGTTCAGTTTCTTTCTGGAGATAAGATCTTGATGGACTTGGATAAAACTTAAATGTTTATGAACCCCAAGAACTAATGGGTTGGTGATCTATTTAAGAGCATTATATTCATCAGACATAAAACGATTCATGAGTATTCTCTGCCCCGATTTGGAAGCCAAAAAGCAGTGGGAAGGTTAAATGAAAACTTGGGTATAAACTATACTTCTCAACGATCCTCTTGGTGTATGATAAGTGTAAATGTGGAATGTAAATACAGGGTTTTATATGATATAGCTAAGTGTGACTACATTAGTAAAATTAATTTATCTACTGCAAATTCTATTACATTACAATTCATATTGATAATCAAAGGAACAAATGATGTGATGTAAATTTGCTTTATCTCTGTTTATGTTGTAACAAACACAAAATGGTAGTTCGCAAGCTTGGACAACCTCTAAAGGAGAAAAAGATATGATTTGATTGGTTATCCTCACTGGCCTTTCTAACAGCTTTTTGTAGCATTTGAGAATTTCCCAGAAAATCGAATTGAACAATTTAGAATTCTATGATCTCATGTCCAAGATTTGTAATTAGGTTGTAAGATCTTAGGTTTGCTGAGGGGTTATGGGAATCATTGATTAATTGAAGGGCCCAAGCCCAAAAAAGGACACCCCAGTGGAGCTGTACATATCATGTTGTATTTATTCTTCCTCCTGTTCTGTGTCTTTAACATCTAATTGCTGCACCAGGTCTTCCAAAAATGCTTACCTCCAGAAGCGGTTGACCTTGTATGCAGATTTTTTCAGTACTCTCCAAATTTGAGGTGCACTGCTGTAAGTAAATGTTCGTTAAATTTATAATTTGCTTGAATGGTTAAATTACTTGTTATTAAGGATTTTGTTCTTTTAAAATTGTGCTTGTATCAGTTGGAAGCTTGTATTCACCCATTTTTTGATGAGCTGAGGGATCCTAATACTCGCCTTCCAAATAACCGTCCTCTTCCACCCTTATTTAATTTTAAACCCCAGGGTAAGTTGTACTTCATGTAAGCCTTGCTAAAATTTCTTACCAAAGCATTGCATTTCAATTCATGTCATTTTGACACTATAATGTCTTCATTGGTGTTACTTTATGTTTTCTTGAACTGTGATATATCAATCCTTTTCATTGCTGGCAGAGCTGTCAGGCATCCCCCCTGACATTGTCAACCGACTGATCCCAGAGCATGCACGGAAGCAGAACTCATTCATGGCTTTGCATGACTAAATGCATGATTTCAAAATCTTGGCTCCTGCTCATCGTTCATGCAGTTTTTGTATCAATACCTGTAAAAGTCTCCATCTTTACTCTCCACTGCCTTCTTCCCGTGTGTAAGAGTGCTGCGAAAGGTCTTCTTAGGATAATTAGTGGAATCCTCATGCTTAAAATGTGCTTGCTAGCAAGAATATCTGTGTTACTGTCTGACAATTAGTATGATGAATGATGTAAATTTATGACGATCCCTATTGCTGAGGATCTTAGTGAGAGTATTCGAATTTTTATCTCTTTACAGAAAGATCAACCTAGAGCTTGCTCTATCATTTGTCACTTTGAAGTCAATTTAGCCTTTTCAAATCTGGTAAAGTATATCTCCTTAAGAAAGGAGAAGTGCAGACTGGAAAGGTTAAGTCAACACAGAATTGGGGCTGGGCTTCTAATTTCAAAATCCAGTTATGGAATAAGAGGTTCTGTCCAGTGAACTTTGATGAGATTGAAGATTTTGGAATTGATAAATACTATGAATGACTTGCCTGAAATAAAACTGCTTAGTGATATTCATGTGGCAGATCCATACAGACTTTAGAAATCAAATGTTCTTGGAGATCAAAGGCATCACTGAAGGGGGAGATTCAAATTCCCTCTTTTGAATCTTTCAGCATAGCTCATTGGTATTTTCTTGCCTTTATCCTTAATTTCAAGATGAAAATACATCATTTTTATTATTCTCAAATTAGAGATCCAATGGATTACAGTGAAGAAGATTAGATAGCATTGGATCATTTTATTCAAAGGTCTTAGATAGTAGACTTATTCATAATAAATATTACATTATCTCCTTATCATCGTATATCATAGTAAAGTAGCAGCTAATCATTCTTGGAGCATTTCTGGTAGCAAGACTCCACGTAGCTGGAAACTTCATTCTCATCTGCCACATAAAAATAAAACAAAAACAACATGAATTAATGACATGAACTGAGCTTGCAACTGCAAAACCAAATGATGATTCCATTACCTATATGAGAATTGTGTTTGATGGAATTTGTGAGCATATCATTTGCACAACCATGAGTGCAGCTATAGACAGCAGGAGATGGATTATTCTTGCATGAAACCATGCAGAGACCAAAGCAAAGTGGCATGACGGGAGGAAGTGGAAAAAGCCTCCCCAAGCACTTTGTTGCACATTTTGCACCACATCCAAGCATTGTTGATGATGGAGAATGATGGTGGGATGATGGTGGAGAATGATGATGAGATGATGGTGGAGAATGAGAATGATGAGATGGTACTGGTATTTCTCTACCTTGCACTCCCAACACAAAAATAACCATGAAAACTGCAGCTACCTTCTTCTCCATGACTGCCCTTAATCACTATAATTCTCTACTAGATTGAAGTTTGCTTTGGTTTTCTGATAGATGATGAAGAAACCCCCAAGTACACAGCTATTTATAGGCATAGAAAGAGAGTGTTATTACCAGATTTTCTATAGGCTGTGGGTTCGTTCCAGACAATGGATCAGTAAGTTTAGATTTGGATGGGTAAGTGTTTAGTCCTTAAAACAGATAACCAAATTCAATTTTCCATTTTCAGTTCGACAATTTAATTTCCCTACCATTTTACTGTAATGCACAATTTTGGGGCTTTCCATGTTTTGTGTGTAACATAAAAAAGAAAAAGATGTGAAGTCATCGTAGGATCAAGAAACCTCACGTGGGAATTTCTGATATTCATATCTAATCCCCCAAATTTTGTTATTTTCAATTTTTAAACTACAAATTTTGGTTAGATGGAAAAATCACGTAAGTGGGCAGCTTTGTTTTCTCTTCTAAGCGGCTTAGGTTAGCTAATTTTTAATTCAAAATATTGATTGTCATCACTTTCTTCCTCAATCTTAGTTTAACAAAGTAAATTTTGAAATATAGATATTATACAAAATTATAATAAGTTAATGTATGAACGATAAAAAAAACTAGTTCAAAATGTCTTTATAAATGTGCATATATATATATATATATATGCGTGTGTGTGTGTTATCAATTTTAATTATTCCATCTTATTTATTTTATATGATGTTGAGTAAAAATAAATAATATGTAATTTAATAAACTAATTCAATTATATTCATATTAAGTTTAAATATTTTTAAAAAATATTGTAAAATTCAATGGTAATTAAGAAAATGATGAAAATTACAAACATTAAAAGAAGCAATCTATATAAAATTAAGAAATAAATTAGGTAGCCAACATTTGGGTGGCCTTCCATGACTACCCAACGGTAAGATAATAATTGCATAAAAAATTAGTTGCAAAAATGTAAATATATAAAAAGGAAAAAATGTAATTTCATAAACATATTAAGAGTAAAAACATAATGTAATAAAAGTAAAAATATAAATTTATAAATGAATAAGGAATAAATAGAAAAATATATGTTAAAAATTATATGAATTGACAATAAATTTATAAATGAGTTTGGAATAAATAGAAAATTATATGTTAAAAATTCTATAAATTGATAATTATATTGACAATTATATTCTTAAATAAGGATAAAATAAAAAAGGCAAAAAAATACATAAAAAAATGAAATAGAAAATTTGATTTAAAAGCAGTGAATCCCGTAAGACCCACCCGTGGCCTAGTTTCTAGCCAAGTCCTAAAGTTACTATGTTATATAAATATAATTTGTGAGGGCTAAAGTGTTAGGCACCAATGTGAAGAAAGCAGGGAAATGACAACAACACCCTCGAGTTCAACAGTGCATAATGACCATGGAGCCAAACATGGGAGGGGTAATAAGGGAACCATAAAATAAATAAACCAGGCACAATAAAAAGTGAAAGAAAAGATGAACAAGACTTGATGACTGTTGGTGACGGATTTTGCTCTCAGAGACGGCGGCGGTGAGGGTTTGTACTGAAACCGACGGCCGCCTCTCTGGATGCATGCGGAGTTAGTCGCCGGCACATCCACCTTGCCTCTGTCCTTGTACTGGGAAATAACATTATTATTATTGCAATTATTATTATTAAGCATCATCACCATTCCAATCGACCAATTACTGTCTTCTTCTTCTTCTTCTTCTTCTGTTGATCGAGTGGGGCTTTGATGATTGAAACAATGAAATTTCAGGCTGAAAGAAGTTTGAGGGGGTTGATTTGGCGGGGCAATATCCAACATCTCTCTGCGCGGAGTTTGTTTGTTATCTGCAGCCATATACAAAACCCTAAAACTCTTTCCTTTTTTTCTGATAAAAGGCGAATCTGAGCCCTCAACGACACTCATTCCTTCATTTTTTTTTTCTGTATAAAAAAAAGAATACGTAGGCCAATAAAAATTGGTATCTGGTTCATTTTCAGAATCAAAATTCAGCGTTTCAACTCCCCCGAATAGGAATCAAATTCCTGGGATTAGGGTTTTCATAACAAAATATAAATTTAGTACATCTGTTAATATCGAAATCGGAACAATTAATATTAGTATTCTTTAGATAATTTTTTAAAATTATAAATAAAATTAAAATTTTTATAAAATTTATAAAATAATTTATAAAATTTTATATAATTTAAAATTTTAAAAGTTAAAATACAACATTTTTTAAATAAATTTTTTATTAAAAAATTATTTTTTTAT
>JAOXYD010000135.1:2169217-2196156 GCA_028565735.1 Pinacopodium congolense
TTCATTTAATTTGAAGTTTTAAATTAATAATTTTTAAATTTATAACTAATTAATTAATTAATTAGAGTTAATTATCTTATTGAAATGGTTATTTTAATTATTCTTAATTATAAAAATTTTATCTTAATAATTTTAATTTTTTAAAAAAAATTACTGTATTTTTCATTTTTTAAAAAATTCCCCTATGTTTTTCATTTTTTTCAAAAAACCTCCTAAATTTTCATTTTTTATCAAATACCCCATGTATTTTTAATTTATATCAAACACCCCCTGTACAGTAACTGTCACGTCATCAGCCACGTCACTCGCCACATTAGCACAGATGCCCAGTCAGCACTGTCACGTCAGCCCGGTCAACTCGCCACGTCAGCATAATTAACCCGCCACGTCAGTCGCCACGTCAGCGTCCAGTCAGCCCTAAATAGTTTCATGAGATATTTGATAATTTTGTTAAAATACAAGGGGATCTTTGATATTTTTAAAAACACATGTATTTAATAAATGTTGAAAATAAAGGTAGGTAATTAGATATTTACTCATTATAAAACTCTACGTTTCATCTTCCTCTAGCCTAAGCAAAGGATTTAGGAGGGTTCAGGGTTTTTCAATCTTCACTTTCTGTTACAAATGACTTCAACATTACATCATCTCCATAGTCTCACAGCAGCCGGGTTATCTTCGGCTTCCTCACCAAAGCCCAACTCTCTTTCTCCAAGAACAACACTTTTCTTTTCTCAGCGACTTGGTGGAACCACCCTGTTACCACTTCGATTCAGATTTTCCGTTTCAGCACAGTCAAAATCGAATCCAACTGCCGAGCAGAAATGGACCCACGAGGGCTCTGTTAACGATTCCCTCACTAACGGTATGTTTCGGGTTCGTTTAAGCAAAGAGGAAATGATAATGGGTATATTTACTGGAGATAGGGTGAAGGTGAATTTCAGTTATTAAGGTTCTCCTAGAGGTCGTAGTGTTTATAAACTTGCTGTGATGATTAATTGTGTATCTGTTGATTGTGGACATGTAATTAGTTCTGGATTCCCAATATTTTTCTGGAATATTTGTTGAAATTCTATCCATTAGAATAATGCTAATTTGGCTAAGCTCCTATGGACTCTCTAATTTTGTGATGGAGTTGCATATGTTTGAGTTCCATTGTTTTTATACATTCAGATAACAAGTTAGAGGGATAATTGGAAGGCTATATCACAAGTAAAGTCCTCTTGGTAGTTCTATGCCCCTGAGGCTCAAGTTGGATGATTATGGTCCATTCATTGTCAGATCCTGAGACTAAAAAAAAAAGAGGATGAAATAGCAGGAAATGTGATTTTTTATCCCATTGTCCTGGGACGTCTCTCTGCGTTTAAATAGATGTCCAATTTTCAGTCTTAATGTTGATTGTTGCACAAGCCATAGGGGTGAGATTAATGAGATCTGACTACTATATATTGGCTATGGACAATCACCTTCAGAATGGGCTGCAATAATTTATTGACTTATTATTGAAGCTTTCATTTGATTATCTTTGACTTAATAAACGTCCATATCCCCTTTTGCCGCAGATAAGAGGGTGATTGTTTTGGTTATTGGTGGAGGAGGGAGAGAACATGCACTTTGCTATGCCTTGCAACGATCTCCCTCATGTGATGCTGTATTCTGTGCTCCTGGGAATGCTGGAATTTCAAACTCAGGTGATGCCACATGTATTCCAGAACTTGACATAACTGATAGCTCATCTGTAATCTCCTTCTGCCACAAATGGGGTGTTGGACTGGTAGTTGTGGGACCAGAGGCACCTCTGGTTTCTGGCCTAGCAAATGACCTTGTAAATTTTGGAATTCCTACTTTTGGACCATCAGCAGAGGCTGCAGCTCTGGAAGGTTCAAAGAATTTCATGAAAAGTTTGTGTGACAAATATGGAATTCCTACAGCCAAGGTTTGTTTGTTCGGCTATTGGGCATTACTTTGACAATACCAATTGCTAGTTATTACCACCTAGAAATAGGAAATTCTGTAATTATTTATCTACTTTGCCCATTTCCTAGTAACATTTCTGTCTCTCTGAACTTTTCAGAATTTTATTCTCTTTGATTCTCAGTGGTTACCACCGAAAATCATCTAATTTAGGCTTTCATGACAGTATCAAGCCTTCACAGACCCATCTGCTGCAAAACAATATATTCAAAGTCAAGGAGTACCCATTGTTATTAAGGCAGATGGACTTGCTGCTGGAAAAGGGGTGATAGTTGCGATGACATTGGAGGAGGCATATGAAGCAGTGGATTCAATGCTTGTGAATGGTGTTTTTGGTTCTGCAGGTTGCCGTGTTATTGTTGAGGAATTTCTAGACGGAGAAGAAGCATCTTTCTTTGCTCTGGTTGATGGTGAAAATGCGATTCCCCTAGAATCTGCTCAGGACCATAAGCGAGTTGGGGATGGTGATACAGGCCCCAATACTGGTGGTATGGGAGCTTACTCTCCTGCACCAGTATTAACAAAACATCTGCAATCCGTGGTTATGGATTCTATAATTCTGCCAACCGTTAAAGGAATGGCTGCAGAGGGTTGCAAGTTT
The DNA here is from genome assembly GCA_028565735.1 of Pinacopodium congolense. Classification (NCBI taxonomy): domain Eukaryota; kingdom Viridiplantae; phylum Streptophyta; class Magnoliopsida; order Malpighiales; family Erythroxylaceae; genus Pinacopodium; species Pinacopodium congolense. The sequence goes on from JAOXYD010000135.1 coordinate 2,171,793, forward strand.
GTTGGAGTGTTGTATGCTGGTTTAATGATTGAAAAAAAGTCTGGATTACCTAAGCTGATTGAGTACAATGTGCGGTTTGGAGATCCAGAATGCCAGGTGAATTAGATTAGAGTTTTCTGAAGAATCTCTTATCCCGGCAAAAATCATGCTCATGAAATTAAACCCAATAATACTGTTGAGCAGCAACTTTTAATGAACTAGATAGTGATTAGAATGTTTATTTTGCATTTAAACCTGAATATTTTTATAGCATTAATTATTTCTGTTATACGTAATATTTCCCAAAGACCTTCTAATTAATTAACTTTTTTGACAATGATAAATCTTTAAGAACAGTCAACCAAAAACAATGATAAATCTTCTTGAATGAGACACTTGACATTGTTGCAATTTTTACTTTTCGCATGGTGCATGAACTAAAAAATTGAATATGCAAATTGACATGGTTTCTCAATTTTGCTCTTGTTTGCTGTAATTTGCAGGCATTGATGGTCAGGTTGGAATCTGATTTGGTACAAGTCCTACTTGCAGCCTGTAGAGGGGAGCTAAGTGGCATATCTTTAAACTGGTCTCCTGGTTCTGCCATGGTAGTGGTTATGGCCAGTGAGGGTTACCCTGGGTCGTACAAGAAGGGTACTGTTATTCGAAACCTTGAAGAAGCTGAAAATGTTGTTCCAGCCATAAAAATCTTTCATGCTGGAACTGCTTTGGACACGGAGGGCAACTTCATTGCAACTGGGGGTCGTGTCCTTGGAATTACTGCAAAAGGGGAAGATCTTGCAGAGGCACAAGAAAGAGCATACCGAGCGGTGGATGAAATCAACTGGCCGGGAGGCTTCTACCGGCATGATATTGGGTGGAGAGCACTTCCCCAGAGGCAATTTGCTGGAAAAGATCAAGTAAAACGATGAAGAATCAGATTCTGTTGCTATTTAACCAGACGTTCTCATATACTACAGTATGTTTCAGTTGTTGGTGACAACATAGTGTCAATTATCAAAGAGAAAAACTCCCAGGAGTCACGCTATCCTGAAGAATGCTAATTTACCGAAGCTCATATGGAGCCTGTAATCTGCTGGTGGAATCCAGTTTGTGTATTATCATTGATCATTCAGATAACAAGCTAAGAGTGAAATGACGGCTACTCGTAGGTTTGAGTCCCCTTCTTCTTCTTCTTCAAGTATTTTTTTTTTCTGTACATTCTTTTTTGGTAGTTTGTTTGAGCTCTTCCTGAAAAAGTTTTTATGCCGATGAAACACAAATAATATTTTAAGAGTCAGACAAAAAAGGTGGATTATTGGTCCCTAATAGCTGATAAAGGGAGATAAATTGAATGTCAATAAATTTAAAAGGTTTTGCGACTTTGAGGGCATGTTTAATTGGGTTGTTTGTTGTAATTTTTAGTTGTTATTATTATTATTTATTAGTTTTTGTATATTTTTGTATATTTTTTTGTTTTTTTTAATTTTTGTATTTAAAAAAAAGAAACAAAAATTAAAAATATAAATTCAATTAAACAAGGCCTTAAATACACATTGAGAAAACTCTAATATGTTGAATGTCATACAACATTCTTTTTTTTTTAGTACCATCTTAATTAACAAAGAGAAAGCCTTACAAAAGAAAAAATTGCTTGCACAAAGATAATGATCTAGGGTTTAGAACTTTCACTTTCAATTGAAGGAAATGTTTAGGGCTTGTAAATTCGTACAAGCATAGAACTATGAAGTGGCCGTAAATTCTAATCCTTTTGATAGAATCAAAATATTATTAATAACATGAGGTGGCCATTAGACACAATAAGAATTCTTTAAAGATAAAAACATGTCATTAAAATAAAAAATTAACTATTGTTGATTGACCAGTAAGGACACTTTAATTGACTAATATATCGACTATCAATCACATTGGTGGACTATTCAAAGCCAAATTGATCAATTCTAGTCACACATTATGCAAAAACATTAGTTGATCAATATATTTAAAAACCTTATATTAGGCTATCAATATGTTCAAAACCCTTATTTTAGTGGACTAATTCTATCTTATTAGTTGATCAACATAAAATCATAAACATTACAACAAAAATTCATGTCAAAGGATACCATAAAGTGGAAGTGAACTCTAAAATAAAAATCACTTTTAAAAAATTATTTACAGTAAAAAAATTTATATTTATATTATATATGTAGAATTTAAGATATATATCATATACAAGTGAAACTAAAAGAATAGGAAAATTTGAAAACTTAAAATTTTATTTTACGGTATATTCACTCAAACTATAATTTTCATTTAGTATGAAGTTTCGATTATTAAGTGAAATTTCATTATGATTATTAATCAAATTCAATGCATCAAATGACATATTAACACCTTTTCAAGCAAGACTATCTTTCAAATTACGCTCTTATAAAACTTAGTTCCTAAAAAATTTAATATGGTAAAATATTATCTTCTAAGTTAACTTTATGAGAGGGCTTTCAATTTTGGCCGAAGACAAATTTTGCAAGAGAGTGAAAAGCGCGACTACGTGAGGTAGAAAGGAAAGGAATAATTTTAAAACATCAACTAGTCGATTAGTCCATCGATCATTCACAGATCAACTGATCCATGTATGGTCGACCATTAATTGGTCTACAGATTTAGACACAATAGTAAAACATTATAGAGACTAATTTAGTCATCTTTTAAATTTAATCTTTGAAAATTTGTGATTTTTCCAATTTGATTCAAGTGTATGAATATGTTAATATTTCCAATCGGTTCTAGTCAAAATGATTGATACTGACCGATATTCTTTCCATATAGAATCGATATTAATGAATCTGTATTCATTTTCCAATTGGTACCGTCCCTTATATATAACACTATTTTATGGGTTTCATATTTTCTTCTATGATCAATATTCACAATTTTTAAGTTAAAATTTTTGCGCCAACAAGTCGAAGTTCTCTAAAAGTCTCATACTTCAGAATGGCTTAAGAAGTTTTGATTCTAATTTCTCTGTAAAAAAACCTTCAAATGTTTCTGATATTAATTGATATTTTTCAATAATAGATACAGGTTTTACTGTTAATATTTATTTATTTAATTGTAAGACCGATCACATGGCTGGCTACTTGTTTGCATGAAAGTCAACAAAGTCGATTTGACAATGGAATGAGCAGTCCAGATCATTAGGTATGCATGCTTTGAATCTTAGACCTTGTCCTAATATTACTAATAACTCAAGTTTCAAACCAAATCACATTTGACTTCATAAGTTTGTAACCCTTAAGTAATAGATGCTCGTAATTACAACCTTTATAAAATAATTTAAATAATTTATGTATTATGTTATTTATTTATTTAAATTATTTTGTAAAATACTAATTAAAAATACTTTATAACATATTTTTTATTATTTACATATGCAAAAATAGTCATTTACTTATCTTAAAATGTTCATTATGTGAGCCTTCTTTTAAATTCTTTAAATACTTATATTTATAAAATATTTTATAATTATAATTATAATTTTTTTTATTTTAAAATATGAAAAATTTTATTTAAAATAATTAATTTACTATAAATTCTTAAAATTTTATCAATATATATTCAAAAAAATTACAAGTCACTTACTCGCCTTGCACACCACACTATGAATTTTGATACAAAAGTCTTCATGAAACTCAAACTTTCACCAAACTTTAGCATCAAATACCTTTAAACGACAATTTCACTTAAGTTCGTTTAAATACGATTCAACCTTTCTTAACCCTTAAAGTGTTTAATTCTCACACTTGAAGTAAGAATGTTATAAAGCAATAAGAAAGCAATAAGCAATAAGAGAACAAGAGAGATACAGTAAACACCACCTTTTATATTACTTTCTCTCAAAAGAATACAAGGAATGCTCTCTTAGATAGAATGAGAAATGCAAAGTTCGAATGAGTTATATATAGGCACTCTTGGCTTGGAGTTTAAGTTACAAATCAAAATCTTAATTGGACTGAATTGTCTAGGATTATGTTCATCTTTATCAAATTTCATCGCGTGACCAATTGGATGAGACCTCCATTTAAATAAAAGTCTAACTGATAAGACAAAATTACATCATAACTAACAAAATAAGAGTTTATATTTGACTAAGACTTATACATCCTTATTCTCAAAGATCTATACTATCTTCAGATGTTCAATGTTACTGCAACTATAACTCTTAGTGCTGACATTATCTATCACATCATCCAAAATCTTTTCACGATCTCTATCCATTAATGATGCTGAATAATCTAAGCCCAAGTCCAAGACTCGAATAACACATTGGTTTGATCCAATGTTTACACATAACAAGTCCATAAGTCATGGTCTATTTATCTAAGCATAGTCTAAGTCCTTAGTCTGTCAAGTACTTAGCATTAGACAAGTCAATCCCTATAAGGTTCGAGACTTTACCAAAATTTGCACTAAAAATCTGATCTCACTCACCCATGTTTGCCTTAACATTTTTGCATACCTACCTCATGCATAACTAACCTTTATCTTAAGGCTTGCTTTGAAAGGTCACTGAGAAGTGCTCTGAATGTTAAGAATCTAACAAATAACCCCTATTAGATGGATTTAATCCCCTTATCGAATTATTATGAAGTTAGGTGTTCACTTGATCTTTAAACTGCCACATGATCGCATCTTTCTCCTATTAGCTTTTATGATAGGCTTTTCTTTTTATTGAATCAAGAATTTAGTTCTTCGATTCTTCTTATGTTAACCCATTGTTCGGTGATCTAAGATCTTCTAGACTTAATCTTTAAATTGTTTACTCACAACCAGTTGAGCTCGCTTCACTTAAGTTCTATACAGATCTAATGCATTTTCATAGAAAGGTTTGAGAAAACTAACATGAAAAGTAAGGTATACCTTTAATTGCTTAAGCAATTTCAATTGATATGCCATGTTTCTCACTTTATTTAGCACTTCAAACTGTCTATCGTATTTCAGTACCAACTTTCGATGTACTTGTTTACTCGAAATCTTCTTCCAAATCTACGAGTTTAGTTTCAATAAAACTTTATCGTCCACATCAAATTTCAATGGTCTCCTCCAGAGATTTGCCTGCTTCTTCATTTGTCTTGAAGCTTTTTGAAGACTATCCCTTGACTCGTCTAATAATTATTACTTCTCCATTGTAAACTTATGTGCCAAGGGACATTTACCACCTGTCTTTTGTAGTGTGATCTTAAGAGGAGTAGGAGGTTGTTGATCTAATACAATCTCAACATAACTTTTCTCCATAGCTGAATTTATATGCAGGTTATAACAAAACTGCGCAGTATCAAGTAAACTTAATCAATTACATTAACCCTTATTTATATAATGCCGTAAGTATTCCTCCAATAAACTGTTGATCCTCTCTATTTGGTTATCTTTCTATGAGTGATTTATTGTAGAGAACTTGAAATCACAACCCATCATTTTAAATAGAGACGTTCAGAATTAGCCTATGAAACGAGCGTCTCAATTACTCACAATATCTATAAGGACTCCGAAATACTTGACTACATTCTTGAAAAACAACTCAACCACAACATTCAAGGGATAAGATACAGGAGTTAGCATGAATACATCATACTCAGAGAATTTGTCAACTACCATCATGATTGACGTCATGTTGTCTACCTTTAGGAACTTATAAATGAAATCTATTAAGATTGACATTCACGGTCTTTTGAGGATGGATAAAGCTTATAGTAAACTAGCTTCCTTCCTCCTCTCTAGCTTATCTAATCGACACACAAGACAAGTCTTGACGTAACATTCCACGTCATTTTCCATCTTCGATCAAAAGTAGGAAAGAGATAGGAACACTAACATCTATTGGACTTCAAGGTGACCAACCCACTATGAGTCATGCGTCTCCTTTAGCAATTGCTTCTACAGTCCCTCTAAAACTTGACACATATACTTAACTATTCTTAGTCATTAATAACCCATCATTGTCGAGCCAAAATTTGCATATAACACCCTCCATAACTTATAAGATTAACTTACACTTATGATCAAATATAGTGTCACAAATACCTCCTTTCAACTCAAGACATCTGTCATGTTGTTGTGCCTTCTGATTTATGCTCCCATATAAAGTCATATTCAACTAGAAATTCTTTGCACCGAGCTTGTTTTGCAAATAACTTCTTGTGGTCCTAAAAAATGTGTTAGTAACATTATCTGCATGAACAATGAACATGGCTCCCATCAAGTAAACGCGTCATACCTCAAGGTAATGCACCACTGCAAGCATATCCTTTTCATGCATCAAGTAATTTCACTCCACATCATTGAGCTTTCGACTCTCAAATGCAATTAGATGACCCTACTATACTAGGATTCCACCAACAACTTTATTTGATGCATCCATATATACTTCAAAAGGAAGATCAATCTCAGACAACTTTAACACATGTTCAATTGAGATGGCAGCATTAAGCCTCTCAAATGCCTCCTGACACATATTCGACCAACACCACTCTTTCTTTTTCATTAGCAAGTTCATTAATGGCACTACTTTCTTTTTAATATCTTACAGTGAATCATCTATATCAATTCCTTAATATGATAAAACTCCGTAATTCTTGCACTGTATTAGAAACTTACCACTCAACTATTACTTTTGCATTTTTTTAGATCCATCTTGACTTGACCCTTGCTTACCATGTGACCTAAGAATTTGATCTACGACTGGGTAAACTCACACTTCTTCATCTTCACGTAGAGCTTATTACCTTAGTAGTTCGAATATTCGCCTTAAGTATTCCATATGCTCTACCATGTTAGTAATATATACCACAATACTGTCAAAAAATACCACAACGAACTCATTGAAAAAATTGTATAATACATCATTTATAATATTGCAAAATGTCGCAGTGACATTAGTTAATCCAAACGATATGATTAAAAATTCGTAGGAATCATATTGAGTTATGCACATTGTCTTTTTTTCATTACTCTTAGCTATTTGTACTTGTTAATATCCACTCCGAAGATCTAGCTTAGTGAATACCTCAGTCTTTAATAATCTGTCAATCAAGTCTTAAACTAAAGGCATATGATACTTATTCTTTATCGTTACCTTATTTAAGGCTTACTAGTCTACACATATTCAAAGTTTATCATCTTACTTCTTTTGAAACAACATCGGAGCACCGTAAAGGGCTTTGAAAGGTTGGATGAAACTTGCTTCCAATAATTCACTAAATTATTTTCAAAATTTCACCAATTCTAATAGAGACATCTTATATGGGTCACATGCAGGTGTGATCACTTCAGAAGCTAATTGGATCCTATGATTTATTGCGCAACGAGGGAGAAAAGTTTTCGACAACTCCTGAAACTCCCTAACAAATTTACAATTGCATCGGGGACTTCTACAATGCAATCCTTATTAATCTCCCACATAGTAACGAGATAGATCTCCATACCTTTCTTCAACCTTTTCTTAATGCTTATGGTCGAAACATGTCCTACTGCTATTATAGCATCTGTTATTCCGCCATCGGACCTTCAACAATTTATGTAGAAAAAATTTGTGTCATTTATTAATATCATACCTCCCAAACATGGATACAATATCATCTCTGCTATTATAAGGAAATCGATTTCCAATATCATCTCGAAATCCTCAAGTGATATAACTATATAATTTAACTTGACAACCCAACGTCCTATGCTTATTAGAAAATTGTAAACAAGTCCCACAACTGCTTTTGCCTTAACCACAAGAGTTTTGATTTTCATTAAGTCTTAGACGCCTTAAGACCCAACTTAGGCACCATCTTTCTCCTAGGAAACAATGTGTTGCGCTCATATCCAATACCACGGTCACGTCTTTCTCATTAATTTGTATGCCTACGTACATTGGTTTATTAAAGGGAATAAACTCACCACTAACTACATTCAACAAGGCGATCAGAATTAATGCCGCATCCTCTGAAGATTTTCCACCTTCTTTGACTATAAAGGCATTAAGTTTCTCCTTTCTTAGACATTCTTTTGCAAAATATGGACCATCATATAAGAAACAAACAAATTTTCCCTTCTTGAAGGATGTCTCTCGACTTTTTGAGCCATCATTTTACTTGCTTTTACCCTTAAAATCCTCCTTTTTATAGTCTTTCTTCTTCTTCCCTTCGTTCTTCTCCTGTTACGTGTGACCTTTACCCTTTGAAGAATTAGAGAAGTTTGCTTTAGATTCCTTTGTCATTCGGAAATCCATTAAAGTATCAATGACCACAATTACATCAACTATATCCTTCACATTTTGCCTTTATAAATCTATTTGTGCCCAAGGTTATATCCTAAAAAAATGTTGAAAAACATGTCCTCATCTCACATGTTATTCATATAAAACATTAGAGAACTAAATTATTTAACATGGTCTCTTACCAATCTGTCTAGCTTAAGCTTCTTCAAGGTATCTCTTGCGAGCTAAGAAGTATTTATTGGAAAGAATTGATCCTTTAACTCCATCTTTATCATTGCCTACGTATTTATAGGAGTTCTACCCACACTGATCTTAACAGAGATCCTTGTTCTCCACTAAAAATTGTCATCCTCGTTTAAGTGCATGACTGTCACATTGACCTTCTCAATATTAGACAACCTATTATTTGCAAAGGAATGTTCCATATCCTACAAGAAATTCTCATACACCTTCGAGTCCCGCACGCCTTTAAAAACCTTAGATTATTGTACCTTCACTGCTGAAAGTTGAGATGTTGAGCTTTTTGCTTGACCAACATCTTGTGTCTCAAATGACATGCCTTAAGATCATACATTCTTATCCTCGAAGAACTCCACTATCTTCAGATGTTCAGTCTCATTGCAACTCTAATTCTTAGTATCGATGTCTATCTGTCACATCATTCAAGATCTCTCCACAATCTATATCCGTCGATGATACTTAGTGATCCAAATTAAAACATTGTATAGCACATTGGCATGATCAAATGTTTACTCACAATAAATTTGTGAGCCATGGTTTGTTTATTCGAGCATAGTCTAAGTCTTTAGTCCATTAAGTACTTAGTCTTAGACATGTTAATCTCCACAAAATTTGAAACTCTACCAACATTTACATCAAATCTAATCTTACTGTCCCATGTTTGCCTTGACATTTTTGCATACTTCCCTCATACGTGTGATCCAACTAACCTTCTTTTTAAAGGTCGCTGAGAAGCACTCCGAATGTTAAGAGTCTAACAAATTTCTTACCCCAAGGGTATTCCATAAATTATTGTAGCCATATATAAATAAATAAATAGATAAATTATCCCTTTTCCTTAATACTCAAATCTCCAACACTCGAACTCTCAAATCTATACAAAAACAAAAACTCGTCATGAATGGCTATACAAAGATCAACGTCACTTGATTCAAATCCATTGATCTTTCTGAGTTTCCTGAACCTAACTCATACAATATTCATGTTTTTGACTAGTACCAACAATAATGGTCGATACTCGTCAGTATTTTATACCAAATTAATATTAACAAATTCGACTCTAGTTGTTTGATTGATATGTTCTGATATTCATACCACTGTTTTTAACCCTTAATGTTTTCTTCTTTGAACAATATTCACAATTTTTAAGTTTTTTTTTCCGGCTAATTGAGGTTTAAGGATTTGAATACTAATTTCGCTATTTAATAAGAATATTTCTATAAAAAGACTTCTAAATGTGTGTGAATAAGAGTTAAAGAAAACTTAATAATATTAATTCATTTAAATTATTTAATGTATCAACTAATTATATGTACATTTTAATAATAGATACAAGTTTTATGTTTAATAATAAGACCGCTCGCATGGATTGGCTACTATGTTTACATGAAAGTCAACAAAAACCGGTTTGATAATTGAATTGCGTGGTGTGAACTGCATGAATCCAGATCATTAGGTAAGCACATTTTGACTATTAGACCTTACCCTAGTGTCAGTCATAACTCAATTTCACATCAGATCCACTTTGACTTCATAAGTTTGTGGCCCTCAAGTAATGGACAGTCGTAATTATTACCTTTATAAAATAATTTAAATATTTATCATATATTACATCTTTTTATAAAATGACAATTAAAAAGATTTTATAACATATCATTTTATTATTTACATCTGCAAAATAGTAATTTACTTATTTTTACATATTGGTTATGTTAGCCTCTTTTGAATTCTTTAAATACTTATTTATAAAATACCTTAGAATTATAATTAGGCTATTACATATTTTTAAATTTTAACTTTTAAAAAAATTAAAAACCACGTACCTACCCTCCACTCTACGCCATGGATTCCCTGTCCCGAGGGTATTCTGTAAATAACTGTAGCCATAGACAAATAAACAGATAAATATCCCTTTTCCCTATACTGAAAATCTCCATCTCTTAACCTCTCAAATCCTCAACATGAATGCCTATACTAAGATCAGCATCACTGGATCCGAATCCATCGATCTCTCTGAGTTTCCCGAACTCAAAAACTCCATTACAGACACTTCTTTGAAGCTCCGCGCCCCCACTAATGATGGCTTTAAGAGCACCCGAGATTCAATGCCGGAGGAAGAGCAAGAGAGGAAAGAAGAAAACAGGTTCAACGTTCCCAAGTTGATGAGGACCTCTTCACTTTCTTCATCAGCTTCTGCACTTCAATCGGCGGTTAGGAGAGCCTTTTCCATGAGAAGATCGTCTTCTGTCTCGGAACGCTACTGTAGGATTCACGACCAACCGGTGAGCTTAGCATCTCCCATTTACGATGAAGAAGTGACCGCAAGATCTGTGAAGAAGAATCACAGCAGAGGTAGGATCCTTAAAGCCTGTAAGAAACTCTTCGGCTGGGGTAGGCTTCACTAGTTCAGTAAATCAATTACTTTTGCTCTCAGTAACGGTGTAATAATTGGGAGATATCACCTTCAGTTTTTATTTAAATTTCTCTGCTCAATGTGGGATTTAAATTAAATGATAAGAAAAATCATGGTGGAAAATTTTTTTTTTCACTAATAATAATAATAATAGGTATTTGTTAGAAAGACTTTTATATTTTTAAATATGCCAAAATTATTATGACATTAATGGAATTGTTATCCATTAATTATGTATACTTAGTGAAAGTCTAGATAATATCATTTAGGTTTTCTTTAATTCACTTTTAAAATCTTTTTGTGAGTAAATATTTAAATAAACGCTAATTTTGGAAACTTCTAATCATGGAAGTGTTATGTGCTTGGCCTGGATACTAATGTTAAACAATAAAAACTTTTAAATAATAACCCTCATTTTTTTAACAGTTCCAAATTTGGGAAGTGGGCAATTAATTAATTAGATGGATTAATTAGATTTTATTAACATTTATTTATTTCAAACATGTATTTTATTAATTATTATATAATTCATTTATGATATAATGTAAATATTTTATTAAATAATTTATTTAAAATTATATATTATAAGTATAAAAAATATAATTACAATTAGCTGCATTTATTGGAACTTGAAACCTTTGGTAATAATTATTTAATTATTTATTTATGAGTGCAATATCCAGAAGAGTTGGACATGTGAGAGTCCCCACACTTTGTGCTGCATTGCTCCTTACAGACACTACATATGTATGCAATTGTAAACATGCATATCTGTATATTATCCTATTATCCTATCTTTTTCGAGGTAGAAAACATTTGGTTGTCTCAAATATAAACATTTATTGAAATAAGAAAGTTGACTCTTTTATTGTCCACCTTTATCTAGTTATTAAATATCGTATCGGTATCGGTATTGAATTTGTCTAAAAAATAGTATTGTACCGATACCGATTAATATCAATATTATTTCGGATAATTATTTAAAATTATAAATTAATTTCTAAATTTTATAAAATTTACAAAATGATCTTATTATATTATGTAGTTTTTAATTTAATTTTAAATATACAAAATCAAAGTACAAAATTTTTTAAAATTTTTTTAAAAAGTTTTTTTTAATACAAAAATACCGGCCGATACTGATCGATATTTGCTTCTGAAACGATATTTGACCATTCTGTTCCGTTTTTGGTCTGTAACATAATGGTATTAAATACTTTGCCTTTTATCTCAAAATTTCTGATCCAAGAAATCTTTTAATGGCTAACATGAAAAAGATTATATTCTTTTTTTAATTATTATTGTTATAAAAACAGCGGTAGGTTAAAGACTCACATGATGAAGATATTATTCTTTTCTAATTATTATTGCTGTAAAGTTATATATTGATTATAAAAATTTATAGAGATTATCTTGCTCGTACTCCCTAAAGTATCATGTTTTCAATAAGTGCATTTGAAGTTCGAAAAATGTGACTAAGACATTCTGATTTTTCTCATAACCTATACTTTAAATAAATAAATAAATATGCATTTGAATGTGCAAAAACTAATGGAATTTCAATCGAGATTTACTTATTTAACTCCATGTAATTACATAACATATTTTTTTGTTTATTCTATTAAAATTGTTGATTATAATACTAGTTCATAAAAAAAAAACATTTATTTTACGTTAGAATTTTTATAACCGCTTCTCTAAAGTTTCTTATAATATATTGAACAATCAAGTAAATCAGAATTTACTCCAAAATTTTATTGACTAAGGAAATGACAAAGACAGGGCTGTTTGAATTAGTTTTGAATTTTAGATTTAGTTTTTCGATTTTTTAAACACAAAAATTAATAAAGAATATCAAAACAATTTTAAAAAAAACATACTAATGTAGCACAAAAATTAAAAAATAATACACAAATTTTAATACAGAAATACAATAATCACAACTAAAAATTACAACTAAAAATTCAATTAAACAGCCTAAATAATTATTTTTATTTGTTTTCTTTCTTTTCCACATTAATTAGCTTCTGATTATATTACAGATCCCAGCATCTGTCTTTTTCCAATACCGATACAATACAACGCCATGTAAATCAATCCAAAACATTGTATTGATTAAAAAAAATTAAACAATGTGTATTATTTATGACATTTCAAGCTCCAACCTGGAGGATTTCCACCTAACATGGACTGTGTTGATATAGAATTTAAATCTTAAAATTTTCATTAAAATGAATTTTAAAAAATTTGTGTACTGACATTGCATTTTCAATGTTATTGAAACTATATAGTTTGAATTTTTAAACATATGGAATAGAATTAAGCCTAAGCTCACTGAATTCTATTAAAATCATAAGAAGACTAGTCTTTGAATTATGAAATACGAATGTAAAACAAATTAAATCTCCTGCATTCAAGAAAAAAAATCAAAGGCATTATTATAGCCGTCTAACCAAGCAATTTTCCTAGAAATTAATAAAGATGATTTCATTGCATTTCTTTGTGTTTGAATACATACTATTTTCTTGTCGTAAAACTCTTCCAACATGGATTGTAAAAGAAAAATGTTTATTTAAGTGTAAACTAATTTTTTTATTTTTTATTTTTAGGAGTATTTTATCAATTAAAATCATTTAAAAAATGAAATGTTTATATTTGAGGCCCCTAAATATTTTCTACCTAAAAAAGCATAGGATAATAAGATAATATATTGTTGATAATAAAATAAAGAGATGCATGTTTATAATTATTTATGGGAAAAATTAGGGAGCCATTGTTGGAGTGGCCTCGTGGCCCAGAGCCTCCCTGCTAATTTTTTTCTAAAATTTTAGAGGTAAAAATAGAAATATGCATTTAAAATCTCATAAATTTACTATTTTTCTATAATTCTAGAAATCATTATTATGTTATTTTAAAGTTTTGGATATTAGATTTTTTATTTAAAAATTTTAAATTTAGAGTTTAAGATTTAAGATTTTAGGGTTTTTAATTCTTAAAATTTTGGGTTTTAGAATTTTATAATTTAAGTATTAAGGATTTAAAATTAATGGTTTGATTTTGTAAATTTGATGAATATATAAGGACAAATTTTTAAAATGATGTTAAAAAAGAATGGGACTCGTGCGAGCTGCATCGGGCCATCTTTGGGTGACCTTGTAGTCATTCTCTTATTTATAAGACATAAATTTTAATAATAAAACAGAGAGATGCATGTTTTTTTGAAGAGATGCATGTTTATAGGTAGTGTATGGAGGTGCAATGTTGAAGTGGAGTACAAAGTATGGAGATTGTCACATATCTTGATTTAATGTTGAAAAAATATTGGAGATGGTAGATACTTTCATGTGATAGAGAAAACTTTAAAAAAGATTAAAAAATTGACAAAATTTATTTATAATCATACTTGGATGTTGAATTTGATGGGAAGATACTAATAATATAAACTTATGTTGCCTTGCGATTACAAGATCTACAATTAATTTTTTATCACATTAGAATTTTATAATTACGCAGAAAGAGTTGAGATAGATATTTATGAGTGGTAAATAGGTTGATTTTCAATATGTTAGGTCCAATTTCGGATTAGAGGTTATAAAGATTATACTTAAGGATAGTGAATTTTAGTCTAACTGTCAGTTTGTGATCCGAAATTATGAGCCTTTAGTTAAAGTGTTTCTTCTCACAAATAGTAATGATAAGTCCATAGTAGAATATATTTATGATGTTATAAAAATGCAAAGGAAACAATATAGGTTAATTTGAAGAATATGCCTTCTCTATATTCTCATTTTCTTTCTACTATTAATGACGGAGGAGAAAGATAATTATACTCTGCCTTGTTTGCTATTGGGACTCAATCCAAGTGTCTATTTTATGTTCGATTTCAACAAGAAAATTAAAGTTAATAGGGGGATATTGTTAATTATCATCACAATTGTTGATCATGAGATAAGTTAATAGGGGGATTTAGTTTTGAAAACACTAAATCAATTTATTTATATGGTCCTTTTATATTGATCATTGACTATCATAAGAAAAAATATTAAAAAAAGACAGTTGACTACTATTGAAGCTAAACTTTAATTTTCAGTTGTGTTTCATTTTCATCGAGTCATATGATCCTAACTTTGAATGTTACATCTAAAAATTGAACTTCATTAGACTCCTGGGGAATTTTAGGAATTTCAATGTATGTCTGACCCAAAATTAATATAATTTAAAAAAAATTAAAAATTAAAATATTTTAAAATATTTTAAACATCTAATTAATGTTACTATCTTTTTTATAATTCTTATTTTAAATGCTAACATTTCTTTTAAGAATTGTTAAATACTAAAGTATTTTTAATTTTTGAATAAATATTAAAAAAACATGATAATGTTATCATTTCTTCAAATTATATTATATCAGTGAAGAGTTTGTTTATGGCTTATCAGTGTACTGTTGTTGCTTGGTAAAGAGATGTGAATTTAGCACTCTCACACGCATGCGATACTTTTTGTGATTTGAAGAAATGATGAACAAATGGATCATGAGATAGCTCTCAAACAAACATTACAATAGTCTTTATTATTTTCAAAGCATTTACTATTATGAAAATAGGAAGTTGACTAAGAACTTATTTTGAAAGTGAGGCTCGATGCTAGTCTTTCACCTCGATGGTAGCTATTGATTATGAGGTCGTGTTCTTTATTTGTGTAGCATGTGCGATGACTTTTCATCGATCATGACCTCCCTTTATACCACACCCTCCTCTTCCTTCTCTATTTCTTCCATAGTCACTTTGTCCTAAATATCACCAATCGGAATACCCTACCAGTTGGAAGCAATCTATTACTTCATGTCCTAATTTACTTTAATGAATACAAGACTTTTCTATACCATTATTACCAATTACTTTCATCTTTGATCTTGCAGTCATAATAAAACTAAAAGTATCATCTCTCGCATTACTTTTTCTGCCATCATTAAGTGTTGTTCTTCTATGGTGATCATGGAATATGCTCTATTTAGTCTTGGAAGCAAAATTATGTTTATAATGTTAGATCAAGTTGTCCCATATACAATGTCATTAAGCTGCATTAAATGTACACTTTTTCTTTTTTCCCTTTCTTCCACCAATTCATTCGTTGTACTACATGTACAATCTAAACAAGTGCACATTGGATTTTTACTGTTGTAAGTTCTTCCGCTTAACCCTCTGCTTTCTATAATAAGATGCAACAAACTATCCTTCTTACTTACAATTAGCAATTTCATGCTTCAATTGATAAATTCTCATATTGTTTCCAATAAAGAATATTTTCCTCAAGTCTTTACACAAATCTTTCACCTTATCCATATATGTCAGGTTTAATCTAAAGGATGCATCAACGGTGTTAAATATAAACTCTATAAACATTGTATTAACAACATACTAATCATCATACTCAATCGACAATAGGTCTAACTTCTTAACTTTGCCATCAAGAAATCCAAGTTTTTTGTTTGTTTTGAGCGCGCTCCTCACGACCTTTACCCATTTATCATAGTTATCATCCTTTAAGGTTATGGGGGTGATAATTAGGCCAAGATTACTGTGGTCATCAAATAATATGATAACATCGGATCAGTCATAGCTAGTTTCTTGCCAGTCATGCATTCATCATTCTTCTTAGTTTCATTGCTCATTATTCCTTGAATCTTTATGACTAATGGATCAATTTTGCTCTGATATCATAAAGAATTTAGTAAGTATAAAAATTTATATATACCATCACACTTTTCATTCTTTTAAATAGATGTATTTATATATCCATTATAAGGAAACCTTTAAACCTTACTTATTTACAATTCATATTTATTTAAATAAATATATACAAAATAATATCCTAATAACTTCCAAACTCCAACATGTGGTTTTGGATCCTCGTGGTGTTGAAGTTGCTGCCATTTCAACAATTCATGTCACCCCTTAAATAAATAGATAAAAAATAATCTCCTAATAACTTCCAAACTCCAACTTGTGGTTTTGGATTGTCGTGGTGTTGAAGCTGCTACCATTTCAACAATTCATGTCACTCCTGAAGATGGATGCCTTCAGTTATGCAAGATTTAAGGTAGTTGGTTATGATCCTAAAGTTGTAAGTCTTAATCACTTGGTAGGGTGTTAGGCTGCCAAATTTCCAAAACTGTTCATGCTGATGTTGTTTATGAACAATTTGAAAGGGCTTGCATGGCATGTTCTCTAGGTGTTAAGGGATTCACTTAGGATGAGCAGTTCCGTTGTCTACGAAAAGTTTCACAGGGCATAGGAAATTGACACTTCGAAATGCTATTGGAAGTGGGACATTGACACTTTGAAATGCTATTGGAAAAGGGGGAGAAGAGGAAGAAGATGTTTAGCGTTTATGTTGTATGAAAATATAAACTATATGTTAAGTTTATAATAAATAAATTAATGCTCTACAGGCACTACTTTTTTTATAGCAAGTAGTAAATGTTTTTAGTTTATGTTTCAATGAGATTTATGACTCTCTAAGTCTAAGGTATCCTACTGTGAGAGGCCAACTGTTCAAATAAATTGTCCGGTTCCCAATGCAGACATGATGTCTATTGTCTGGTTAATTAATTGGTGGCTTTTGTGTGGAAGTGCAACTTTTATTATTTATATGCAAAAGGCTTATTTTTCTCCTCGTCATTTCATAAATATGCCTTCTAAAGTTTAAAGAGGTACTATTTTACTCTTAAATATTTGTAAAATGATTCAATTTACCCCATAACGTTTATAAAATAGATTATTTTACCTCATAATGATTGTAAAATGGTAAAAATTGTCCCCTGAACCTTTATTAAGTTGACTTTTTGCTAGTTAATTATTACATATGCACATGTGGCATGCTGAAATGGCAATGTTAGATCCAAATATAATGTTGATGTGAATTTTTTTTAAAAATAATTATTTTAGTGTTTGTTTATTTTGGGTTTAGATTAAGTCATAATTATATTTTTTATAAAAAATTCACGTTAGTATTATATTTGAGTCCCATGTTGTCATGTTAATATACCACGTGTGTGTAATTAACAGTTGATTGATAGAAAAGTCAATTTAATAAAGGTTTAGGTGACAATTTATACCATTTTATAAATGTTAAAGGTAAAGTGGTACTCCTTTACACGTTAGAGGGCAAATTGATCTATTTATAAAACGTTGCAGGGCAAAGTGAACCTTTTACCTTATTTATATAAATAATGAATCTACCCTTATTTACAGGTCTATATCATTATTAGTAAAATCATCCAGTCCTATGTTGTTTAACAAATCTTAATTTCATCCTTTCGTTCTCTGCGTACTTTCAAATCTGAATCTTTTTAGTTAAGCATATGAGTATAAAATTTGTGAATTTTTTTATTAAATACTTGTATGTTATTTTATAATTGAACATTATATAGTTATATGTGTTAATTTAATTATATAAGGTTTTTGTTTATATATATATACATATATCTATTTATTTATTCTTTATCACTCTTCTCACATTACGGGCTCTTTGAAGGTCCTAAAAAATCTAAAGACAAATTGCATTATCTATTGGCAAAATAGTCATTTAAACCCTAGGGTTTGTTTGAAAACTTGGGTTGGACCCTAAGTTTCAATGTGTTCAGGGCAAACCTTAAAAAAAATAACCTTGGGATTTGATAGGCATTTAAAACAGCCCATGTCGTTAACTCCCTTTGTTAAGTGCCACGTTAAACCCCAATATTTTTAAAAAAATTTTGCATATGAGCCCCACATGCCAACTAGACTCCACATGGCATGTGGACTCACCTGGTTGGAACTCCCCAGCCAGGACCTGAGGGTTTGAAATTGGCTTTCTTCCTGCTCCTAGTTGATTTAATCCACTGACGCTTATTGCATTTTTGTCCAGGGCTTCTACCAACTGAAGAGGCACAACTGTTCTCCACAGCTGCCTTTCGTCTAGGGTTTTAGCTTTCATTTTCCCTAACGAAGAGCTACAATAGTGACCTTCTACTCTGCCTCCTTTGATGCTTCTTTTCCTCTGCCGACGTAAACGTCTCCTTTGATGAGTCTTCTTTGCGTAAGCTTGTTCATCTAGTATTTTATTTTTATTCTTTACTATTTATACTTTCCCCCTCTGTTTTGTAAGCATCGACAGTTATCCTATAAACGAGATGTTTATACTTTCCTCTCTGTTTATTAATTCTTCTTTGTGGCAGAAAAAGAGTGGTTAGTTGCAGGTGGACCACATCAGACTCCAAAGAACGGGACGACAACATATTGATTTGTCAGTTCTCCATTTCTTGTCAGCTTCTATGTTATGCTTTACAATCATTTATTCATGTTTGTGGACCAATATCCATTTCTTATTGGTTCTCCGTATTTGTGAACTAATATGTTTCCCATTTGCCTCATTTATTCATGTTATTCATGATATATATGGATTATTATTTAGCTTTTTAGTCCCTAATTGCACTTTATTTTCTTGTTTTGTGTGTTCTTTACAATCATTTAATTAGTTTTGCTTAGGAATTAGGGATAAACACTGATTACAAGCAATTGCCCTCTTCACGTATAATATTCCTAGTTTACCTCTGCATGTGCGAGCCAGTGTGCCTATAATAATTATTAGCCACAGTGTCTGTTTAAATTTTGTATTATGCGAGCCAATTACTGGTTAGAAATAAGTTAGAAATCATTCTCATAAAGTTAACACATTATTAAAATAATCAGGTTGTAGAGATAACATTTCCACTATCAAGGCCAATAGTTTGTTGTTTGAGCAGAATATTCTGAATATATTAGTTTTTGGTTGAATAATTATGTAGACTTTCAATCAAAATGTATATACATTTTCTCTACATTGAAATGGGACATGATAAAAACACTTACAGACTCACCAAAGGGACATGAAAAGGGCATATAGTATTTAAGTTAACATTTTTAAACTATTAGATGTTTATCTAGTATTTCTATTAACAATTTTAATATATGAGATGTTCAGCTAGTATTTCAGTTAACAATTTGCTTTGTAATAATAGTGCATATAGTCTTTTGCAGGCTTAGACATGTTCAAACTGCAAACTGATTTGAAATAAGTGAAACATACATTTTCAAACCTGCCACAAGTTTCATGTCTTTTGTCAAACTGATTTGAAAAATTGCTTATAATAACCTGGATGCGTATTATTAGATATATCATTATTCAAGTTTTGATACATTTAATTTTGATAACTATTTCATTAAGGATGTCGATGGCTAAATGTGCAAGTATAAGGTTATTTCATGGTTGAAGGTTCGTGTCAAAACCTGTATTTTATTATGTAGATGCAGAATCTAAAATATTTCATTAGATTGATCTTGATTATATGAGTTGCATAGAAATACATGAGTTGGCAAAGGGTTTAGGGTACTCTCAAGTTGATAAGGCTTATTATAGGGTCCTTGGTGAAGAGTTCAGTAAGTCATTGAGGCTTATTGAATTAAATGATAGCTACATTAATTTAATAAACTTGATGAAAGATCATGGAAGTGTTGATGTATATGTTAAACATGACATTTATACACCAGGTGAAGATGTTTATGAATACAAAGTTGGTGAACAATAAGAAGGGTGCAATTGTCTAGATGTTTATGAATGTGAAGATGGTGAACAAGATCAATATGAAGTAATAGGAAGGGTGCAATTAGGTGAATATGATTATGTTGATAATGAAAACAATGTTGAATATGGTCTAACTAAATTCTTGGTAAATATTCCAAATGACCATGAACTTGTTGAAATTAATTCAACAGATTGTGGAAGCCCTGTAGGTAGTGATGAGTATCCTAATGTAGAAGAGCTGGGTGAACCTTTACGAAGACTAAGTAGAATTAGAAGACTTGAACTAAGTGATGTAGCAACGGAGTGGTTATTGGGGATGGAATTTGCAACTTCAAAGGAGTTTAAAGATGTTGCAGTTAAATCATGATATAATGTGAAGTGGAAGAAGAGTGAGAGTAAACGACTTAGGGTTAGATGTATTAAAGGATGTCTTTGGAAGTTGTGTGCTATTTATGATAAGAATGATAGATGCTTCAAAATTAAAACATACAATCCCGATCATGTTTGTTACACAACAAACAAACCCAAAATGGTTTCTGCTAAGTTCTTATTGAGACATTTCAGGGACCAAATACTTGAGAAGCCTAGTATGTCAACAGCCAAAATGGTGGAAGAATGTAGAGAAAAACTAAATATATTTGTTAACTCTGAAATGTGTAGAGCAGCGAAGAGGAGACTTAGGAAAGAGAGAGCTAAGGATTATGTTAATGAATATGCCAAACTTCAAGGATATATACATGAACTGAAATACAACAATCCTAGTTCTACATTGGAAATGTAGCTATCAAGGAATAAAGAAAATTTCTTGTTATAGATAAATATAAATTGATTTTTATACCTATATGTTGAGGAATAAATAATATCATTTGTTATGTATTTATATTTGTTGCAGTTTAAAAGGTTATACATTTGTTTTGAAGTGATGAAAAAGGGATGGAGGCATTTGAGACCAATATTCGATCTCTATGGTTACTTCTTGAACACAGAGTTTCAAGGACAGTTGCTAAGTGTTGTTGGAAGGGATGGAGATAGAGGGATGATTTATAAACTTATTAACGTCGAATTTGAAGCTAGGTGATGGAGATGGTGTTACTGTAATATCTTATATGCAAAAGGTAAAGTGTATATCACATTATCCTTTTACTATGAATAAATCTCGTGTAATGACCCATTTGATATTTGCTTATTGTAGGGATTAATAAGCGTTGTTGAAGAGACGATACTGAATGTCACACATCGAATGTGTGTTAGGCACATTTATCACTACTAACATGGGAATTGGAGTGGGGAGGATATGCAAAGACAATTTTAGAGTTGTGCATGGTCAACATTTGTTGAAGACTTCAACGAGCAGTTAAGAAAACTTGATAAGATCAAAACTAGTTGTATGTCGTCTTTGCTGGAATATCCAAATGAGCAATAGGCCAGATGTTACTGATCGTTCGAATAGAAGTGACCAATGGTTGACAACAATATGTGTGAAACCTTTAATGGTTAGATATTACCAACTAGGGATAGGTCAATAGTTAGTATGCTGGAGACAATAAGAATAATGGTCATGCGAAGACATGCAAATAGGAAACAATTTGTACAAGGGTAGAGAACAAAGAGGGGGTCAACATTGTCCAGGATAACATCATTCTTAGCCAACAAAGTAACACTGTTAGTCTCACCAACTATGATATGTAAATTACGAAACCAACTAAGCAACCATGTTAATCAAAGTTTGGTTAATTTGCTTACTATTATATGTAGGTTTATAGCTTACCTATTGCCAATAAACAAAAGTTTGAAGATGTTAATCCCATACATGCAAGTTGGTATTTGAACCAAGAGGCCTCTGGTTTAAAGGACATCCAAGCATTACTTCTCAACAATTACAAGTCGAAAAAGAAAAAAAGAGAGCTTCATTTGTAGAGAGGCGTCAAACATGTCAAGATCAAACATCTCAATCTTGTATGTATGATGAAAGCAATGACTTATATCATAACAATAACTAATTTTTGGTAAAATAATTTGTTTGTTTTATAATTATTTGGCAAGCAATTAACAAAGTCATACTATTCTGTAGGAGTACTTAGTTATTTTGGGTTGATGTTGGATCTTTTGGCAAGTAATTAAATGCTTAATTTCTATATTGCATGTCCATTTACTTATATTTTCTTTTTGTCCATATTGTTTGTCCTTTTACTACTGAATGATTCAGTTTATATTGATTGCATCATTATTTGGAAGGAAATTAACGAGGAAATACTATTCCGTGCAAAAGTGCCTAGTTATTTTGGGTGGATGCTGAACTTTTTGGCAGGTAAATGGATGTTGAATTTCTATATTGTATGCCCATTTATTACTGAGTGCTTTAATTCATATTGATTTCAAAGTTGTGTTAGTCTTTTTTCAACTTTTCAGGTGTAACAAAGCTTAAAGAAAGGAGAAACAGTGATGTGGATCGCCTATTTTCAAGTGCAAGTTTCGAAGAATTATACATGTGGACCACTTGTGTAAATTTTTTATAAACACTTGTATCAAAGCTACCTTTTGCATTTGGACCACTTACATGTAGACCACATGTAATGTGCTCCCTTTTAATGTGCTCCCTCCCTCGTCATTTTGCTCAACACAATTCCGCTTGGCAATTCAAAGCAAAGGATTTGAATATGTATATGTCATTCATGCCATTAATTTAATTGGTTACCATTAATTTAATTGGGTGTCATGTACTCCACTTTTCCCATTGTTTGCACTAACACGTTTTCCACTCATAAATCATTCCAATTAAACCTTTGAATGCAATCAAAATATAAAATAAGGAATAAGCATCATAATAATTTTAATGAAAGCCAAGTTAATGTTTCATCCATAAAAGGCATACAACAGTCATTATAGTCATTACAAGTGTCAATGTATTTCCTACTACATATGCCTTCAATTATACATGGAAAAGCTTAAAATTATACCCATCAACAATATAATAAATCCTATTACCATACATATTAAGATGAACTTCAACTCTTTGTTTTCTTTCTCCAACATAATGGTGGTAGCCTTCAACATCTTGTTTTCATCTTCAATATTGGTGTTTATGCTCCCCATACTAATATTTCTGCAAGTTTCAATCTACTTCATTAATATTTTTACTTTTGACTTTAGCTTATTTATCACTTGAATGGAACTCGTAGTAAATTTCTTATCATACCACAAGAAAAAACTACATTTCCTAACTTACACATTATACACAACATTCTAAATTTTTCAATTAAGTTCAGACCCACCTACAGGATAACTAGCACATCCATAAAACCTCCTCCTCGGATTATGTTCAAACATTGAAACTTTCAATGGTGCTTTTCGTCCACAGTAGCAACGAATGTTGTAAGCTTCCAAATTTAATGATCTAGAGGATGATGCTGATGACTCCATGAATAACTTCTTCCTATATCTTATTAGCAATACATATCGTGGACATACGTTACTCTTCAAAAGTGAAACATTTAAATGTTTAATAATGCAAATTAATATCATAACAATCAGATGACAAATATAATAGCCTTTCACATGAAAGGCAACTCAAATTGGTACTTAAAAAAGATTCAAGCAAAAGTGAAGATATATCGATAATGCTATGATATTTTATACCAATAATATAGAGAAAGTAAACATTACAATCAAAACTATTGTTCTATAGATTTTCTAAGTCAATAAAAGGTAGACTAGGTTAAGTATGGACAGTTTCCCTTCTTTTAAGGCTCCATTTACAATCCCATAACTGAAAGTTAAAAGAAATGAGTAGTTGTTCAATCACTTAAAGGTTGGCTTAAGCTATCGTACATATGCCTTAAAAGGTGACTTGTTACCTTATTCAC
>JAOXYD010000135.1:2239854-2256838 GCA_028565735.1 Pinacopodium congolense
AATACATTTATATAGTATTTTACAAATTTTATAAAATTTAAAAATTAATTTATAATTTTAAAGACAAATTCGGTACCGGCCGGTACCGGTATAGTACCATTTTAAAGATAAATCCGGTACCGGTACTGATACGGTATTCAAAACCTTGATACCAAGCACAGAAATTGAAAAAAAAAAGTTCAAAAACCAATAAAAACAACACACTAATACAGCATAAAAACTGAAAATAACAGGATAAAAATAAAAAATAACACATAAAAATTATTACTAAAATCTATAACTAATATCAATACTAAAAGACCCTACCAGGCTCTTAGTTCTCCGTTGGGTTGTCTTATAATAATCAATCTACAGAAAGTTCACAGAACACGCAGAGGCAACTACTCCTCACCAGCCTGGAAGAAAGCTTTCAGACACGACAAGAGACCAAGAACACAAAACATGGTCAGCAATGGATAATTTTATACTATATTGAGTGGTCGGCTTCTATGCTTACAATAATATATAACAAACTCATGTAACGTAACGTAAGGCATCAAAAAAAATCAGCCAATGAGTAATTGTAAAGCACATGGCTTGAAGTTTTCAAAGACTTACCTAACCCGAAACTCCGTGGAAATTGTCAACACGAAGCATCCTTGCAAGACAAGTAGCTGTCTATTACCAAAGTCAAATACTTCTGGAACATCATCATCTTAAAAGCTTTTAATATCCTTATCTATGTGTAATAATAATTCAGAATCTCTGTATTGCTTTTGACCCACAAGATGTCTCAGATCAGATCGCGACCCACTTCCTCAAAGCTGTCTGCAATACCCGAGGCATCAGCTGCAAGCTCAAGCTCCAGCGGCGATGACGAGCCTGGAACCCCGAGTTCTCCACCAAAACCACCGAGTTTCTCCCAGCAAGCGATTTCAAGGACCCTGACGAGCACAGCCAACTTAGCCAATCTTCTCCCGACAGGCACCCTCTTAGCCTTTCAGCTCCTGACGCCGATATTCACCAACAACGGCGCGTGCGACTCCGCAACTCGACCGATGACCTTCTGCCTGCTGACCCTTCTCGCAGTTTCTTGCTTTCTCGCTTCATTCACCGACAGCGTGAAGGGAACAGACGGGCAAGTGTACTATGGTCTGGCGACTTCAAAAGGGTTGTTTCTGTTTGATTGTCCGGACCCTGAAGGTTCGGGTTTGGCAGATTTGAGGAAGTACAAGATGAGATTCATCGATGGGGTTCATGCAGTTTTATCAGTTCTTGTGTTCATTGCCACAGCTCTGAGGGACAAGAATGTGGTGAATTGCATGTACCCTTCGCCTAAACATGAAATTCAAGAGGCTTTGGGTATTATTCCGATCGGAATTGGGTTGATTTGCAGCTTATTGTTTGTGATTTTTCCAACCAGACGGCATGGAATTGGATATCCTGTTACCCCAGGCAAATGATCTTCTGCCTGCTTAACAAAAAGTGGATTTTATGTAATTAGATTTCTAAAATTATTCTGTTTCATTTTGTATTGTTGGGACTTGGGAAGAATAATATAAAATAAATGCAAAATGTATAAGAATTTGTTTTTAGAAAACAAAAATTATTCAATTGTGTTTTTTGCTTTTAAAAATTAAACTTTTGTCTTTACTGAAATTTTAATGTTAATAGAAGAAAATATCTTAAGGGGTCGTTTGATATTATTGTTGGTTGTGATTTTTAGTTATAATTTATATATATTTATATTAATTTTTATGTGTTATCTTCGATTTTTATACTGTATTAATGTGTTTTCTTTTCTATTTTTATGTTTAACAAAATAAAAAACTAAAATACAAAACTAAAGTCATACCAAACAAGTCCTAAACATCATCTCTTACTAATAAGGCACAAGGCCATTAGTTATTCAAATATAAATGTTATTAGTTCAATATTTATTGATAATTTTTTCCTTCATAAAATTTTGGGTATGTTCTTTATGCTTCACATAAGATTAATTTCTATATTTTTAATTAATTAATTAATTAATTAATTAATCTATTTAAAAAGTTAAAGAAAAAATAGTTTCACTTTTATATAATAAAGTTTTCTTTCTTTTTTTAAGTCTTTAGTTTACAATTAGTATAAATATGTTTGTTCTTTTGTTCTTAAATTTAAGCATATTTTTACCTTGGTTTATGAAAAATGAAGACACGATAATTTTTTAAAAAGGCTTGAAGTTTAGGGTTGAAATACTAAAATTTCTTATTTCAAGAATTAGACTATAATAAATAGATGAATAAGGATCATAATGTAACGAGAAAAATAATTACAAATTTATTGATTAAAAAATTATAATATAAGAGAAATTTACCTTACATTAAAAATGTAATAAAATATTTAAATTAAGATGTAAGAATAAACAAATTGAATCTTAAATAAGAAACAAAATAAAATTTATTTTACTAGAAAACATTAGCCGATTTTAGTTCTAGCCAAAATCCTTTAGGCGTGTATATGTTAATAATTAAATTTAATTACTAAAATACATATAAAAAGAGATACATTATTCAAATATAAATGATGAATATATATATGTATATATATTTATAGAGATTATAACTTTTTAGGGGTGTACGTAAATACTCAACGATCTTCCTGTTATCTCCGTTGTTGAACTGGCGGTGGTAATTAAAATCGACCATTCTATGGGCCACTCCGCAGCGCAAAATCGCAAAATCGCGCCCCAAAGATCTGAAATTATAATTTTAACTGGTCATCAAAACATCGTACATTTCGCAGTCAGTGCGCAAAAATCACTCGGGTACTAAGTACTAACAAGGACAGAGTAGTGACCACTGCCACTATGTCTCTCTCCTACGCCGTCAGCTCCTTCACTCTTAGAACACAGACAACCCAGTTCAAATTGTTTCATTCCAAACCCAAGAAACAAGTTCTGAACTTTCCAGTTGGGAAATTTAGAGGCACAACTCTAAGGGTCAGATCATCCGTGCACGGGAATTCCGAGCAGCTACCACCAGCAACAAGTTTAACGAAGAAATCCGAATGGGAAAATGTGCTATCCACTGCAGCGAACCTGTACCCTCTCTACGTTACCGTCGGAGGAATCATTGCTTGGATCAAGCCATCAACTTTTGCTTGGTTTGTTAAGAGAGGGCCGACTTCATACAGCTTATCACTTGGGTTTATCATGCTGGCCATGGGTCTTACTTTGGAGCTCAACGAATTCCTTGGTCTATTCTTGCGGAGGCCTCTTTCGGTGAGTTTTCTTTAATGCCCATGAAGCTTTCTTTATATTTACGTTTGATGCTGAACCATTTTCTGGTGAAGACACTGGGTTCGCGAATCGCTTCAAAGTCGAACGCTTTAGTGGCAAATGTAGAGCAACGAGCATGTTTTTTACCCCGTGTATTTGTATTATTTCTGATGCATTTGGATGTTCCTTTGTTTAATGGTAAAGTAAATGTGAATCTCATTGAAATTTCAAAAAATGTGATCTATTTTCTTTGTTGTATTACTGCCTTTAGTGTTAGGTATGTCTTGTAGAATGCTAGTCCGAAACAGGGGCTTTCTTATTCATGAGTGTATTCTTTTGTCATTCAGATACTATTTGGATGTGCTGCTCAGTATACAATTATGCCGACTTTTGGAGTGATAGTTAGTAAATGTCTGGGACTTCCTCCATTTCTTTCGGTTGGATTGATATTACTTGCTTGTTGCCCTGGCGGTACTGCCTCTAATGTGGTAAGAGCGCGTGGCCCTTTTCTGTATTAGCATTGTTCCACGAGAACCTTGGAGAGAATATGTCAATGAATTTCAGTAATTGAAGGATTGAAACTATCCTTGATCAGATTTAACCATTGCCAAAAAGATGCTTATTATGTTTTATATATGCTCATTGGATCACTTTTAAGTGTTTATTACAGCTTACAGACTAGACGCCAAGCACTTTTGCTATTAGTTGTTTATGTGGTAATGTTGTCAGTGAGAGCATCTATATTGATGAATGGTTGGGGAATTTATTGGTATCACTGACTTCTAATGAGATAAGTTGTAGACAAATTTGAGATTATCTCGTTTCAACTCATCTTCAATGCTTCCATTTACTCGATTACCTAGCCACTTCACAAAAAATCTTCTATATAGGTTATCACATCTTGAATGAACCTCTTTAACATCTAAAACATCATTAATAATTCGGCTTTAGCAGTAGAAAGTTGCCTGACTCTAATGTCAATGGTAGAACTAATGTGCAATTCAGGTGTTGGCTTAATTAGGTAGGCATTTGAGATCATCTTTCTCCAATTATGATCTCCAATCCCTAATTTTAAGTATGTGAATATCAAGTAGGTGGACTAGTAGTTCGTGATTCTGCATTCAGTAAATAGCTATCTTGCAGTTCAGCATATTGTCATGTCAAAAAAGCCTATATATGCAAGTGGCATCATTAATTTTGAATTGAGTGAAGTAGTGCTGTAGGTGACATACATTGCTCGAGGAGATGTTCCGTTATCTATTGTAATGACGGTGTGCTCTACACTAGGAGCAGTGATCCTTACTCCACTTCTAACAAAATTTCTGGGAGGAACTTATGTTCCTGTGGATGCTGTTAACCTTTCCATCAGCACCCTGCAGGTAAGTTTAAACATGTGATAAACCACGAGTTGTTTAGCTTGCTTGAATGTTACTGTGGCTCACTCTGGAAAACCACTTGTTGTTTAGGTGGTTGTTGCCCCGGTCCTGCTAGGTTCCTATATGCAGAGCAAATTTCCTGCAGCAGTGAAAACTGTGACACCTTTTGCACCACTCTTTGCTGTTTTATCATCATCACTGCTTGCATGCAGGTTATTGTTCTTTGCATTTATTTATAAGTCATATGCTTTTAGGTTTCTTGTCTCTTTCTGTTAATATATCTTTTCTGAGTTCTTATTTCAGTGTGTTCTCGGAGAATGTTGCTCGCCTTAAATCCTCAGTGGTTGGTCCACCGTTGCTATCTGATTCCTCTCCTCTTCATCTACAGAGACTGTTGTCGGGAGAGTTGGGTGCTACTCTACTTTCCGTACTACTTTTACATTTTGCAGGCTTTTTTGTGGGGTAAGGGTTGCATTTCTGGTTCTGTTTCTTCTTGATGGTGTTAGTTATTTAACTCCACTCTTCGCTTCGAATGATGGTTGCATAGTTGATTGTCGAAACGAGCATTACATGCACTTCTGCATGAATACTTGCATGCTTCTCTTTGGCTATAAATATTTCTCTGTATTCATGTGAAATATTGAACCATCATACTTATGCCAACCTTTATTTGTAGTTGACAAGGTGAATAACTATTGAACCTCAAACTTATTTTAAATTCAATAACAAGAATGCCCCAATCTTTTGTCCCTTTAACAACAGTATCATGTCTCAAAAAATCCTCCGGCGCATTGATCTCATCCTGAGCTAACATGATCAAATGATTTAGGTAATTCATCTTTCTCTAGGACAAAAGAGAACGTACTTAAGCATTGACACTTTTGGAATAGACATTTTTATATTGCCACATAAAACACCTAGCGTAAAGGCTTAATTTTCAGGCTTATCAGTCAGTAAAACATTTTACTTCTTTCCTTATTGACTTAATTATCTTTTTCTACTTTATTCTAAACATTAATGCTTTATTAAAAATCCACCATCAGTCAAGTCACTGTTAATTTGTTAATTCACCAGCTTGTGGAATTCAGCAATGTTTTATTGGAGCAGAGTTACTTGTTTTGTATATGATGGAGATCAAGTTAACACATCTATGCTAGAAAATCAGGCACAGACGTCAAAGACTGGCGCACGTATTAAAATCACAGATGTTCATGGGATCTAGTGCACAGTCAAGGGAATACCACTGCTAATTACTCCTTCATAGGATTTGAATGAAATTTTATTTTCAAATCTAAAAGTTAAGCAACGTTTTTTTTGAAATGTTTGTTCATGATTTGCAAAACGAAATTTTAAATCTCCTATACCTCCGCACAGCTGTTGAACACTAAGATGAATCTTGTACTGTAGGTACCTATCAGCAGCAATTGTTGGGTTCAAAGAACCGCAAAGACGAGCTATATCTGTTGAGGTACTTGTCAGTTGAATGCGTGTGTTTTTTGCTTGAATGAGGCTGTAGTTTGAAATCTGATCTCTGAACTTACTATGATTACTTAGGATTAATGGTGTATGCTTGCTTTTTCACTCTTCAAATAGTGATGTCTATCATTATTATCTCTCGAAGATTATTTTCAAGTAATTTCGATTAATAAAAGCTTAATTTTGGCAACATCCTCAGGTCGGAATGCAAAATTCTTCCTTGGGTGTGGTCTTGGCAGCATCCCATTTCAGTTCATCTTTAGTTGCATTACCCCCAGCTATATCTGCAGTGGTTATGAACATAATGGGTAGCAGTCTTGGTTTGGTTTGGAGATACATGAGCCCTTCTAATGAAGAGAGTAAACCCAAGATTTGACTCCAATTGTGATCAACCAATCCAACTCAAAACACCTCTGGTTTCGGTTAGTGAATCTAGAATATTAATTTATTTAACACTTCCTAATTTTTGCAGAAGGATATATTAATGTTTCCATCTTCTGTGGAATAAATTAGCACGAGTGAAACACGCATTATGATAACTGGATCAATCGCTACAGTCAGGAGGCAGCAAGATTATCTGTTGGCATCTTGAAAAAGGAAGGATGGTTCCTTTTTAATCTCTGATTTGTGACTTTGAGTATAATTGATTTATTTGTGAGATCACTTTATGGTTTGTAAGGCGGTGCATGTTAGAAATAATTCTTCATTTTAGAGCATGAACTATTGAAGGATTTAAAGATGTAAATTTCTGATATGATCTGTTTTAAAGCTCAGGATATGCCGTTTCCTACTTTGATGTGGACTTATGATGATCTTGTTGTAAGGTTAAGATTTTTATGTTGGATTTATTATGTATTAGATGTTAAGATAGTCACCAAAAACTTGCAATATTAAGTTTTTGGAAGTTTAGGGATCGTTTGAAAACGATTTCGTTTTCAAATTTGGTTTTTGGATTTTCTAAACATAAAAATTAATAAAGAATATCACATAAATAGAAAAAAATAACTCTAATATAGCTTAAAAATCAAGATAAAAAATACAAAAATTTATAAAAATATACAAAATTCAATACAAAAATATAACAATTACAACTAAAATTTACAATTAAAAGTTCAATCAAACGGCTCTTTAAAATTTAGAAGTTTTCAAGCCATAGCATTGAAAACAAAGTAGTAGTAAAAAATTTGAGCTTTTAAATAAATTGAAATGTGCATGAAAGACTTAAACTTTTTCTAATTTAAGAAGTAATCATAAATTTTATTGATAACACCATTTACAATCTAAAAGTCTCTTTATACAAAAGCTAATTTCATGATTAATTGTCAAAATTAAAACATGAAGGTAAAAAAAATTAAATGAATATCGAAGTTATGTATTAAGGGATACAATTGGAAATATACATCAAAAGTTTAAACTTTAATAGAAGAATAAGCTATAAAATTCATTGCCAAATACCATTTATAATTAAAAAAAATTATGTTTATAATAAAATAGATATCATGATTAATTATTAAAAGTAAGGTATAATGTGATCAAAAGAGAAATTTAACTTTTTGATATCTTTGTTTCATAAGTAAGTCTGCATATTTATACATATTTTAAAGCCTTAGACATTATATTTTTTCAATGCATTATCTATGTTTTATAACACTTCCTCTCAAGTTAAAATATAAAAGTTAATCATATCCAACTTATTACAATTTTAATGGATGAAATTTGAAGACGGCGTAAGTTGACGACGTAAGACGATGACTAATGACGATGTAAGAAGAAGGATACATCTGTCAATGATGCGAGCAGGCTCGATAGCCAACAGGTGGCAGGTTGACCTAGCTTTCTAGTGGTAGAACTTAGAAAAAAGGCCGATGAACTGGCGATATGCCTTCCACAGAAATAAACATGCACACTTTAACGTTTGGTAGTACTTTTGTTTTTTTATTTTTATTTTTTATTTTTTATTTTTTTTTATTTTTTTATTTTTTTTACAAAAAAAATAAAAACATATTTGATTGATATTTGTAATAAAAAAATTAAAAAAAACGTATTTAATTGAGATTTATAAAAAAATATATAATTTAATAATAATAGTCCAATATGAAATAAATTTGAATTATTTGACAAAAAATTCTTATACACTTTAAAAATATATTATTAATCAATAGATTGTATTCATTATTCAATGTTAAAAAAATCCGTTTATGTTTTCTGTTTTCAAAATGCAGAAAAACATCATTTTATTTTTTTCTGTTTTTGTTTATATTTCTCTTATTTTAAAAATACAAAATATAAACAAAATACAAGCAAACATATTTTTTTCCTCTGTTTCTTTGTTTTTTGAAAACAAAAACACAAAACAGGAAATATAAATGCTATCAGGCCTAAGAGTGACCCAAAATTGGTGACTACAAAAGGAAAGTAACTCAAAAACTTTGGGGTGGTGGTTTGGTTTTTCATGGTCATCCCTCAATTTTTATGTAATTTTATAAATAGAATAAAGGTTAAAAAATAAATGTGTTAAAAGTAAATTTATAAATAAATAAAAGGTAAAAATATAAAAATATATTTAAAATAATATAAAATAACCTATATATCTTTGAATAAAAATAAAAATATAGAAAAATAACAAAATTATAAATGAAAATTTTGATTTTAAAAAGATGGTTGATCATAAAATTGTTTCAGAGTGATTCAAAACTAAAGGAAAATTATTTTAAAATTACTTTATAGGATAACTAAGAAATTTGTTAAATACAAAAATTAATATAAATTATTTTTATCAGTTTCTATGTATTTTTATTAATTTTATTAATTTTTATTTTTTAAAAAAATCAAACTCAAAATCTTACCAAACAACCCCTGAGTTTATACTATTCAATTTGGCCAGATTCGAAAAAATATTTTCAAGTTTCTCTTTTCAGCAATTAGATCGATACCACCTACTTGAATAGAATCAAGAATAGAATAACATAACTCTAATACCTTGTTGTCAAGAAAATTAAAAAAAAAAAAAACTTCTTGATGTCTTTATTTTATAAGTAAAGGTACATATTCATACAAGATTTAAAATCTTAGATCTTGTATTTTTCCGATGTATTATCTATACTCTATTAACACATATTTGCAAACAAAAGCTACTCAATTGAAAATTTAAAGATACATTCTGAGGATTAAATTATAAGAGCTCTGGAGGGAAAGAGTGAAATGCATCTAGCAAGCCTTTGTTATAAAGATTATTTTTAACCAGACAGCTTCAGGAGTACAATGGTTGGTTTCTTGCTCCAGGTTTTATCCTTCACCAAAATAATATTACAGAAGCTGCCTGCTTTGTGATGATGAAGACTATGTGGTCGGCTCCAAACCCAATGTTAGGATTCCAGAAGTAGGAGGAAATTCAGTTACAGCAGCTGGTGAAGTTCCTTCAATGGCCACCATTTCATGTTCAGGATTTTGAGGCTTGGTAGCTAATTTGCGGATCTGACTCCCACTTTTCCTTGATTCAAACCAAACTCCTATTCCCGATTGCACAAAATCATCAAACATGCCTTTCCCGAAATTACTACCCATCTACAAAGAAAAAAAAAACCATAAATGAGTATGAAAGAATACTATATAAACTGAAGAACAATTTCTGAGCATCATCATCATCTTCTTCATCTTCTACCTGAGAAACTAGAGCATACAGAGGCAAGGTGCTGTAACTGCAAAGCACTTGTACAATCACACTGCATCAATTTTTAAAAAAAAGAAAGAAAAGAGAAATTTATAATAAATAACGAACTAAATTATATCAATAAAAAGGTTCGTTTTTAACATTTACACAAATTTTAAAAATTTAAAATGGTTAAAAAAATCAAAACATTTGAAAAACATTAAAACAAGGTGTCCTCCATCAGGATTTTATTTGAATTAATGATGTAATAAATTTTTTTAAGAGTTAATATCATGGGTAGTCTTTGTGATTTTTCAAACTATCAATTTAGTCCTTATGGTTTAAAAACTATCATTTTAGTCCCTAAACTTATAATTTTTTTCAATCATTAGTCCTTTATCAGATTTTACTTATGTGAACCAATGAATTTTTGATATGTGTCCATGTCACATTAACAAAATCTGATAAAAGACTAGTGATTGAGAAAAAATGAAAATTTAGAGATTAAAATGATAGTTTTCAAATTATAGGGACTAAATTGATAGTTTGAAAAATTACAGGGACTACCCATGATATTAATCCTTTTTTTAATAAACATATGCTACATCAGTAGTTTTCGTATACGAATTATTTTAAATTGAATACCTGTAAATCAAGCTCAAAAATAAAATCAGATTGTAAGTTATAGACATGCCATAATTAGAAATTGTAAATGAAATTATACGATGAACTACATTTTTATTAATTTAGAGATCTTTTTGAAACAATATCCCAAATCAAGTTTTTTTTTTATAATAATTTTTATAAAACCATAGTTCTTAAAAAGTTGAGAGATAAAAAACAAAGATACCCCATAGCAAGTCTTGGCACGATGTATCCCAGCTTTTCCATGACGCAAGAATGGAATCCATATGTGAACTGGTAGATGAGTGAAAAGAAAAAGAACAAATTGTTGCAAGCAATTAAGCAGAAATTGAAATTGCAAAAGTTTTTAAGGGAAATACCAAAATCCAGAAGAAGAAAGCAATCTCAAAGGCATTCTGGAAGAGAATGAAGTGAATCAAGTGCAGAATAATGACAGGTCGGCCAAACCAGAAATGATGATCAGAAGGCTTTATTACTACTCTTGCTGCTGTTGCTCCTCCTCCTGCTGCTGCTGCTTCATTGTTGTCAACCATTTTCTGTTCTCCACTTTCTTGACCTAAACGTGTTATAATGTGCTCCAACTTGGCTCCCACCAGCAACAGAAGCTGATATTGCATTAAGAATAAGCATTCAAAACTCTTATTGAAATTCATCTCCTTAAATTACTACTTCATTATTAAGGTTCAATATACTGAGTTTCTTCGTGAATGATCTGATTCTTTTTTATTTCAATTTTTATATAAAAACTATCATTCACCTTACCTCTTTATAATATTGTTTAACTATTAGATAACTCCTCTCATCACATTTTATTAGGCCCTGCTTTTTTGTGTTTTCCATTTTCATATTTTTGTTTTCTATTTCTGTTTTTTAACATGAAAATTGAAAAAAATAACCAAAAAAATACACAAAGACAATACGAAAATCTTTAAAAAAGCACAAAAATATAAAATATAAAAATCTATGAAAATATTCAAAAATAAAAACAAAAAACACAAAAATAGAACCAAACAATTAGGGGCCGTTTGGTAGCACATATGTTTTTTCGTTTTTGTTTTTTATTTTTATTTCTTATTTTTGTGTTTTTATTTTTCTTATGAAGAAATACGAAAACATGTTTGGTTGTTATTTGTAACAAAAAAATAAAAAACAAAAACGTGTTTGGTTAAGATTTATAAAAATATATATAATTTAATAATGATAGTCCAATATGAAATAAATTTGAATTATTTGACTAAAAAACTCTTATACACCTTAAAAATATATTATTAGTCAATAGATTTTATTCATTATTCAATGTAAAAAAAATCTATTTATGTTTTCTGTTTTCAAAATGCAGAAAAACATCATTTTATTGTTTCTCTGTTTCTGTTTATATTTATCTGATTTTGAAAACAGAAAACATAAGCAGAATAAAGGCAAACACATTTTTTTCCTCTATTTCTCTATTTTTTGAAAACAATAATAAAAAACAGGAAATATAAATGCTACCAAACAGGGCTTTAATTAGTCACAGATTTCACCTTATAGTCTCCCAAATATTGATCGATTAGATGAAGTAACACTTTTGCGAGAGAGAATCTTCCTGCCTTTTGGTGTAGCTGAGTCAGAAGGACAAGATACATGTTTCTTGCTAGATGACGGTGACACAACGGCTTACTGTCACAATTCTCCTTAACCCAATTTCATTGTCAAAAGCTCATGGTCGTTTGGTATTGCTGTGGGTTTTAATTTTGATATATTTATATTGATTTTTGTATTTTATCTTTGATTTCTGTATTGTATTAGTGTGTTGTCTTTTTCGATTTTTGTGTTAAAAACCAAAACCAAAAACTTAAACTCTACCAAACAACCCCTCAATATAACCCTTAAACAATAAAAAAAAACAATTAACTTTACATGAACAGTGTATTAAATACCGTATTGATATAGGTACTGAATTTATTTAAAAATTATATTATATTAATACCAATTAATATTGGTGTCATTTCGGATAATTATTTAAAATTATAAATTAATTTTTAATTTTTATAAAATTTGTAAAATAATCTATAAATGTATTATATTTTGTATTTTTAACTTAATTTTAAACTCAAAAAAATTAAAATACAAAAATTTTCTTTTTTTAAATTTTTTAAATTTTTATTTTTTTGAGTATCGGCCGATATCGACCAATGGCCAGAATGAAACGGTATTAACACTCTAGTCACAAGCTCTAAATTGTGTAATTTCTATGCCATCAAGTGATATTACAAGAGGTAAAGGAAATATAATCTTTAGATGATTTTTTTGATTTTCTTGAAGAAACTATCATAGGTTAATAGAATTTGGTAATTTATGATATGATGAAGAAAAAGACCCATCATTGTGATGATTATACATCTAATTTGGTCATATGACCTCTAACGATTTGGGTTACAATAAATTATTCTTAGAAAATTTTACAGTTTTATTTTTGTTATTGACGTTTTTCATTGTGAATTTATGTAGTTGCTATAGACTTTAATATCTACCAGCTAAATAGAAGTGAAATATCACGATTGCAAATGGTGGCTTATTATTTTTAGAGTCGAATACTTTGATTTCTATGCCATTAATTTTTGGAATGATCTTTTTTATTCTACGAAAGAAGGGTGTTACATGTGTATATGATTTTGGCATTAAATCTACAAACTTAAAGACTATACATCCAATGTGATAACTTGGCCTCTATCAATATGAATTACATTAAATTCTTCTTAACATAGAAACAATGCTACATTTATTTTTTGTTTTTATAGTGTTTAATTTGAATTTATCTATTTAATATTTGATATTTTAGTTTTCAAACATCAACCATTTTGTTTGATTAATTTTTTTCATTTTAATACATGTATGTTTTATTCTTGCTTAACTTGTATAGTGAAATCAATGGAGAAGGGTGTACATATACTCACATAAAGATGTTTTTTTTTTCAAAAGAACTAGAGATTTGCATATTAAGAGAAGAACTAAATTAGGAAAACAGTAAATTTAGCTAAAAAATTTATAATGTTCCAAAAAATTGGACGAACTTGGCTTCCTCCATAACATCTAAATAAAAAAGAAAAGGTTGCAAACTGTACAATGTGATTGAAGTTAACACCGAACCACTTCCCTACACTACACTGTCACTGCCTGAATCTGTAAGAATAGTTAAGCTTCTGGCTGTCTTAAAAGACTCACTGCGCCAACAATAAAAACTAACATACATTAGCAAATTTGACAAGAAAAAATGGGGAAAAAAAAGTAAAATAGTAGAAGTTGAAATCACCTGAAAGGCTCATTTCTAGTGCTTTTGATCATCCCTTCTGATAAAGCAAATTGTACATCATCTCAGAATTCCTAACGTCAAACATGTTAACTGACTTATCGTGAAGCTCTTCATATGAATTGAGGACTGAGATCAAGAGTTCGACCTACATCTTCTGCTTCCATAACAATTTTACAATGGCCAGTTTCCAA
The DNA here is from genome assembly GCA_028565735.1 of Pinacopodium congolense. Taxonomy (NCBI): domain Eukaryota; kingdom Viridiplantae; phylum Streptophyta; class Magnoliopsida; order Malpighiales; family Erythroxylaceae; genus Pinacopodium; species Pinacopodium congolense. The sequence goes on from JAOXYD010000135.1 coordinate 2,253,722, forward strand.
GGTCAGATCAGATTTTCGGTGGTCTGTATGCCAGAGAGAACCATCATCTGAAGCATTGTCTTGTGGGCAATTCTGATGCAATCCAGGACCAGAACCATCAGAAAAATTTGCTGTCTTATATTGAGTTCCCTCTGACCAACTGTTTTCATTAGTATTACTATTGCCAGAGCAGCTTTCAGAACTCTGCTGCTCAGTGAGAATGAGCTGACCAAACAAAACAATGTGAGGTGTCTTTCTTTCGACGTTTTCTTTCAAACCACCCTGTGTCGGGTTTGCAATTGTCAACAAGGATGAAATATTCTCATGTTTTTCTACTCTTGAAGGAGGGGCAACATGATTAAGTTGCTCGAAACCGACAGGAAACAGACCCGAATGTAGTTTGTTGAGGTGGAGATCTGGTGAAGATAGTCCAAATTGAGCATGCCTGGCTCCCTGTATGCCTGCAGGAAAATTATCTGGAACACCACATAGGGGACTGTTTAATCCAAGTGAATTTGTGGTAAATGAAGGCACTGCAAGTTCTCCAATCAAGGAAAACTCTGGAGGTTGTGGAATTCTCAACTTCTTTCGTGGGGGTGAAAAGGGTGAGATTGGAATGGCTGGCATGTTTGATACCAATTCAACCTGCCACGGATTCACACGTCTGACGTTCTGCAGCAAATCTGGTTCATCCCAAGCTACCTGAAATATGTGAAAGAAGTTGCAGAAAGACCTTTTTGAGTGTTTATAGGATTACAGGCAACAACAACAATGGGAACCGAGAAAAATAAGGTACCTGAAGAAGCTTCCAAGGAGAATTAGCCCAGCGGATGGGGTCAGAAACCTGAACAGAGGATATAGTTCCCATGAACCAGCTAATCCGAGATGAATCTTCAGTCTCAAAAGCCATCTTGAACCTCATCCCAGGACACCATTGAATCTGCATTGCATCCCTCACAGCTGAAGCTCTCACAAAAAATTCTGGAGTGCTTGCTCTCGGGTAGTAAACAACCTCAAATGGCTGACCTTTTGCTGCAAGATTTGCAGCCTCTATAACAGATTCGGCTCTGACTTTTCCCTTCTTCTCTGTATTTCCATTACTCCTAATCACTTTACTTTCATCTTCTCTCATGTACCCTGAAAACGAGTTCCAACCAGATGAATTCTCGTTTCCACCACTTAACCCTCTCTTGGCACGCCTAATTCCAACACAAAGGTCTCCATTCTCAGCCCTCAAGAACACGATTGAATCTCCAGCTACAAGCTTCTTGTTGTTCACAAAATTACTCCACCCAGTAGTCAATAAATGGCGACGAGGTGTGCCTCTGTAAATATGTCTAAACTTCCAGCTATTGCCATGGACGTCCTTTGCAATAATGGCCTGAACAGGAGGCTCCACACTGTAGTCCAATCTCGGGAATATAGTCTCAGCACAATAACGAGGAACAGAGAACCCACCGCCATTATTAGCATCAGATTGAGTCAATGTCTTGGCAAAAGAAGCAGGCTTCTCTTGAGAATCAACTCCATTAACCCCTCTGAACAGCATATCATCACTATCTGCGAACCCCATGTCAGGGTTGCTCAGTGGGATTAACCTGATTTTGGCATAGACTTCGTCTGTTTCTTGATCTGCCATGTACTTAATGGCCAATACCCGACAGGGGATGAGAGCGGGAATTCGACAGCGACCAAAATCTACATTCCCTTGAGAGTGTTCTGCGTGTCCCTGAGGAAAGTAGAAGACTTTAGAGTTCGCTGGTGGCATTTGAACCATGCCACCAGCACAGGCATGCCAGAGTTGTGAATCTAGACCTCTGTCTGCAACTCTAATTAGTTCTTTCTGAGAAGTGGCCACCACCCCAAAGTCGCTAATCATTTCTTTGTTCTGTTGCAAGTATTGATTCTGAAGCATCTGGAGAACTCCTGCAAATTCCTTTCTTTTCAATTTCCCACAGAATTGCAAGACAAAAGATCAAATAACAATAGATCCCCAAACGACTGTAATAAAAAGGAAAGAATATAAACTCACAACTCCGAAACAGGGAAGTAGTGAGGTGACAGGGAAGGGAACTGCTCAGCAAGACTCAAACTTTAAAGGAAAAGGAAGAAAACCCAGAACTTTAAAACCAAAGAAGAATCAAGTTTTTAAGGTTGAAGAGTAAAAAGCAGACAACAAAGCTTAGTTTGTAAGAGAGCAAAGAAGAGAGAAGAGAGAGAGAGCGTGCGAGTGAAGAAAAAAGTCAAAGAGCAGAGGGGAGTTTTATATGATAAGGAGAGAGTCTAATGCTTGAAGGTTCCATGGCCGACCAGACTCCTACAGGTAAGACTCGACAAAGGAAAAAGCCAAAGGAAGAGGAGAGGAGAGGAGAGGAGAGGAGAAAAGAAGATGGTGTTTGGTGTTGGTTTGGAAGCAGAAACTCGGAATGTCTGTTTTCGCTGATACTTTTGGATCACTACCTAAGACACGATTCAGATGAAAGCGAAACTCAAAGGAAAAGGGGGAAAAAAAAAAAAAAGACATCATGGGTTCGATTCATTTCCAATTACCGGCTTTTTTACGACACCCTTCATTAACTTATCTTTTTTGTCTCTTCTCTTCCATAATCTTCTCACTTGTTCTTCGGATCTCAAACTCTTCTCCTTTTATATATACTGTTACAGTTTTGATTTCGTCTTATCTTTGTCTCCACTTCTTATAAAGCCACTGTTTTCTAGTCTGAATCCCTACTTGTTTAATCACAAAATTTATATTATATTATGTTATAATAATTTAAAATAATAAAACGGGGTTTTTTTAGTTTTTGACTCAAATCCCAACAATAATTTAGATGATTTCACTGAGATATTTCATACCACAAAACAAAACAGATTTTTCTTTCGTATTTGGAGATTTGTGAAAAGTAAAAGCGAAGTTACTTTGGCTCTGAAATCTAGGCAACAATAAGCTCTCAACAGCTCAATCCTAACAGTATTTATGTAGACAAGTTCCTAGTTCTTTGGGTTAACCATAGTTAACCTTCATTGTGATGGTTGGTCAAACACTCAAGACTTTAACCATTCTAGTCACTCACTGACTGACTCGCTGGTTGTGAACAAGAATCACCTGTCCCTTTTTTTTCATGTCCCTTTCATGTC
>JAOXYD010000135.1:2273167-2301066 GCA_028565735.1 Pinacopodium congolense
GATAATATAATGTTATTTATTATAATAAAATAATAAATAATAAATATATTATTATGTGATAATATTTTTATATAATATTTGAATTATTTTAAAAATCACATAAAAAAATTTAGTAAAGTAGTTTTGGAAAATAAAAATGTATTTCTTAATTTTATAAAATTCATTTGCAAATCTCAATATAAATTATATTGATAGAATTTAATTTAATTATATTTAATTATATAGAATTCAAATCACAAAATTAAAATAAATAGTTTTTTATTTTAAATTTAAAAATTTAAAATTACAAATGAATTTGGTTTAAGAGTTCATATAAGAATAGAATTGCTCTAATGTATTTTTTACATATTTGTTATTATTTTTAAAATTTTAAAATTTGTGATTTTTATTATTTTAAAATTAACAATAATCAATGTTTTATTTAAACTAATCTTATGCTTAATTTTATTTAAATTTTACTCAATCATATGAATAAATTAATAATATTGGGTATAAATACATAATAATTATTAGTAATTAGCAAATACAACATTTTTATAATTTAAAAAATACAGTTGAAATTTATTTATTATTAGTTTCTAGAACATAAAACAGCATAAATTTAGGTTAAGCGCTCGTGATTTCCGTACTTTCCCTTTTCTGCTCCTTTTGTACATTTTCCCTATTCGTGGTTTCGTAATCGGAAACTGGAATTCCATTTTTGCTTTGGAAAATAAACCATTCCCTTCTTTCTTTTTCCTTTTTATAATTGGCTTCTATACTCTGCTACTCTATGCCCGTCTTAGTCTGAAGAAGAAGAAGAAGAAGAAGAAGAAGAACAAGAACAAGAAGAACAAACTGGAATTGGCTATATGTCTCACACATGGGTTCGAAAACTTTCAGCTAAAAAATGGCTTTCTGCTCTGCCACTGTTGTTGCGTAAAAGCACAATCGCGTATAGTTCCCTGAGACCACCCTTCAATACAATCTCACCTTGGTTTAGTGGCAACAGAGCTTTATCATTAGGTTCAAGTTGGGGAGGTTATCATTCAATAGCAAGTTGGAATTTTTCTTCTGGGTTTTGCTCCTTTGCTCAAAATCAGAAGCTAAATTTGGGTTCTGATTCAGATGATGGTTTAGTTAGTGATGACCAGCATCATTCTGCTGTGGACTCTGATGACGCCGTTGTTTCTGCGAAATTTGATGTTGCCAACAAAAAGCCACTGGACTTCAACAAGTTAAACATTAACTTTCTTCCAACTGTCATTCTTGTGGGGCGCCCCAATGTGGGGAAATCGGCTCTTTTTAATCGGTTAGTATGGTTCTTCATACATATGCTAAGCAAGTCTACTCAATGTGATTTTCATGTGATTAAGTTTCTTGTTTGTTTCCTTCTTCCGCTATCTGTAGGTTGATTCGGAGGAGGGAGGCTCTCGTGTATAATACTCCGGCTGATCATGTTACTCGTGATATAAGGGAAGGCATTGCTAAATTGGGTGATTTAAGGTTTAAGGTGTTGGATTCAGCAGGTTTAGAAACTGAAGCAACTGCAGGGTCTATTCTTAATCGAACGGCCAGCATGGTTGCAAATCTGCTTCCAAGGATTCAATTCGCGCTATTCCTGATTGATGCAAGGTTAGTTTATGATTTTCTGTTTCTGTAAATATGATCAGGTGATAAATGGTTCACTAGTGAGTCCAAATATGTATATAACATCATAAGGCAGTTCTTATCCAATTCTATCAGCTTTTTCGTAACTAATATTGGGGCCATCTGTAGATTTCTTACATGGTTGACAAGTTATATAGTTTGTTGTAGATTTCGCTTAATAGTGGTTTATTAGGAAGCTGAAACATATTGCTTTTTGCTCTCTCTAATCGTGTTTATATTGCTATTTGTTCTTTTTTTCCCCGTTTTTTACTATTTCATTACTAGAGCTGGACTCCACCCATTGGATTTGGAGGTTGGAAAGTGGTTGCGCAAACATGCCCCAGGAATACGTCCTATAATAGCCATGAATAAGTCTGAATCACTTTGTGATGGTGCAAACTCTATAAGTGATGTAGCCGATGAAGCTCGTAGGCTAGGATTTGGAGACCCTATTGCTGTATCTGCTGAAACAGGGTTGGGCATGACAACACTTTGTGACGTCCTTCGACCTTTACTGGAGGATTATTTGCATCAAGTATTGGACATTAAGCAAAGTTCTGGTATACAAATATGACTACTTTTTGTTTATAGATTTTGTTTTTGGTTAGCATGTTTGTGATGTGGGATTCGTGTTACTTTGGTTAGAATCTGCATCAATTTGCATAGGTTGAGAAATGAATTTTTTTGCACATTTAAAATCTCTGTGATAGTGATTCAGTATGGGATTCGTGTCTTATTAACTTTGTGAAGGCAATACGTGTTAACTAATCTATTTCCTCTTATTTGATGAAAATTATGCTATCAATTGAACTTTGACTACACAATAACCATATGGCTGTGAAAAAATCCTTTGGTTACTTTCATAAAAAAATTCTAGGAGATTTGCATGAAAATGGTCTTGAATGGATTGTTTGTTACATTTCCATCTTAACACTTTACATTAGATGGATTTATTTTTCTGTTGTTACCCTCTTTAAATTACCTCTTAACTAACACTCCATTCTGAAAAAACCAAGGTAATTCCTGTGAAGGCAATGAATGTGGCACCTCTTGTGATCATGGCCTTGGAGAGGCTGATGACTCTAAATCTCCTCTTCAATTAGCAATTGTTGGACGACCCAATGTTGGAAAATCAACCTTGTTGAATACTTTGTTGCAAGAACAGCGCGTACTTGTGGGTCCAGAGGTTGGTTTGACCCGAGATTCTATTAGAGCACAGTTTGACTTTGAAGGAAGAAATGTGTATCTGGTAAGAGAAATATGGACACTTTCTAATGTATCACTTGTATTTTGCATCATTTCCTTGTTTAATGACTATTTTCGACCTTTGGTTTCAGCTTATCAGGTTTTGGAATTTATTTTTTTGGCTTCAATCACAGTAATGAATGCAATTTAGGTAGACTTCAATTTCAAATTTCACTACCTAGTTTATTTGGTCAAATTTCAATATGGAGCAACATAATCTCTGTTTGCTTTCTGTCTACACTTGTTATTTTACCTTTATCTATCAATTTATGGCAGGTTTAGTTACACTAACCGTCATCATTCAGTTTTGTTTGATTTTCTCCCTGCTTAAAACTTCAGTTTAAATTTACCAACTATTGGTAAGGAGAATCGACCCTGCATAAAGATGGAAATCATTCTTAAATCAGAGTTCTATTTCCATGTCATCTAAAAAGTCGAGTCTGCAGCAATTTCAGTATTAAGTTGGTCTTTTAGTTTGTACAATTTACTTATAATATCTTCTTCCTCACGGATTTTATGCAGGTTTCTTGTCTTAGTTTTTGACACACACACACACACACACACACAACACATACTTATATAATAATTATATTGTAAACATAGAGAGACAAAGAGAAAGTTCAAAAAATATAATGATAGGGTTCTCTTTTACAGCTCTATAACATGGTCCAGGAGGGTTGTAGTTCTATTACTATAGGATGCTTACTTATGTTCTTGTTTCTATTGTTCGCACCCTGTCTTCTGATCAGTTGAGTCCTTCATCTTAAAGGGGTTGAATTCCTAAGAATCCCAATTTGACAAGATTCATGTTGTGTTTAGCTTGACGTTTTGCTTAGCATCATGTAACTAGCCTGATTTTTATTTTTTTTGGGGGGTTATTATACACCACTACCAATTGAGTATAGTGAAATCTTGCACTAGACCCAAGTACCCCGTGAAGCATTAATACAGATACTATTTATTCCAGCTTTCTTTTCATGATCGTTACTCGTTTTCAGGTTGACACTGCAGGTTGGTTGCAAAGAGTAGGGAAAGATAAAGGCCCATCGTCATTAAGTGTAATGCAATCAAGAAAGAGTCTGCTAAGGGCTCATGTGGTTGCATTGGTACTTGATGCAGAAGAGGTATGTGACCGAATGTGTTGTATGGAAAGTGTTTTCGGTGATTCCCTTTTTTTCATAGTTTTGGCTATATAACTTTTATGCTGGGCAATAGAGAAGGGATAATGTCATGGACCTAATTACTGTTTTCTGATAGCATTTTGATGTAGTTGAAGCCCTAGAAACAGAAAATTAATGGAAGGGAAACAGAATTAATTGGAGAACCAGATAACTAGATAGAGAATTCAGACAAAGTTAGGATGAACAATGGACAAATATGATCAGATTAGGGAAGAAAGCAATAGAATAGAAGTAGGATTGAGAAGAAACCCCTGAAGAATCAAGAACATAAGGAGGCAAGAATTCAAGTGTATCAATTGCCAAAATGATTGATGACATGCCCATAACAAAGATGTATCTGCTATTTATAATATTTTTAAATCTTATTCCAACGTAAATAGAAAAGTAAATATTTAATAGAACTAAGCTGTTAATTCATATAAGCCAATATTAAGGGTTAAGTTCTAAATAAAATTATAGTTGAAACCTGCTTCTAATAGATGTCTAATATAACTACTGAGGAGATGATCATGATTCACATTGTCACGAGCTTATTGATCTTTTCTGATGCTTAGCGGTTCCATATGGAATGGTAAGAAGGTCAGTCGTTTAAGGAACATGAATATCTGGTTTTTTTGCCAAGTCTTTTTTCTGTCTTGTGGAAATTAGTTATTCTGTCGCCGGCTATAACTAAAACAACATCCTCCTGAAGAATATGTACTGCATACGACTGTAAATTATGAGGATCTCTTCTTATTCATAATTCTTTTCATCATGTTATGCCGGGTGATTAGATTGCAAAAGCTAGGCGTAGTATGACACATGCAGAAGTAGTGATAGCAAGACGGGCAGTGGAAGAAGGACGGGGTTTGGTTGTCATTGTGAACAAGATGGATCTTTTAAAAGGATCGTCACTTTTAAGGGTCAAGGAAGCTGTTCCTATAGAAATTCAGACTGTTATACCCCAGGTCAGTCAAATGTGAACATAGAGTTGTCTTTTTGTTGCATCCTGTGACATTCAGTGTTCTTAAGTTACCTTTTACGTCTAAAAGGTATGTTGTGTTTAAAATATTGAAATGAAGTGTCTTTTTGTTATTCACTTGCATTAAAAAGCTTCTTTTTGCAAACATTTATGTAGAAGATATAATTAAGAGGAGTAAATGCCAGTCTGGAAATTGAGGCCTAATTTTTGGGCTAACCAGAAATTTTTGAGTTTCCTGTCAAAAGGAAAAATACCAGGAGTTTTGATGGGATAACAAGTCATAACTTGAGATAATAGGTGGAATTGGGTTGAAAAAACCGGATAGTTTCTGAAGTTTTGCCATTAAAAAGTGATGCCAATGATAATGTGGTTTGCCTGCAGCTGACTGGGATACCAGTAGTTTTCATTTCAGCATTAGAAGGTAGAGGCCGGATGGCTGTCATGCGTCAGGTCCTTGATACATATGAAAAATGGTGCTTAAGGTTGTCCACAGCACGGCTTAACCGTTGGTTACTTAAGGTTGGTTAAGCTTCTGTGTCATCATCTTAACTATCAAAACCATCCAACTGTAATTCAGGTCTTTAATAATATCTACCTTCTTGCTTCTCCAGGTTATGAGTAGGCATTCATGGAAAGACCAAGCTACGCAACCAAAGATCAAATACTTCACCCAGGTGAAGGCCCGGCCGCCTACTTTTGTTGCCTTCGTAAGTAGCAAAAAACTGCTTTCAGATACAGACCTCAGGTTCCTAACAAAGTCTTTGAAGGAAGACTTTGACTTGGGTGGAATTCCGATCCGGATTATGCAGCGTTCTATTTCTAGACAAATAGGACGCGGTGGTGAGAAGAGCAACACTCCGGGAAGGAAAGCTGCTGAGAGGGTTATGTCTGATAAGAGAACTGTTGCTGCTGTTGCTTAGCACATGCAAATTCTAGTTCAGTGAAATATGCAGTTGTGCATCTGCATGATTTATTTTTTCCGAACTTTTTGGTCTTAGATAAGAAGTTTTGGTTGATTGCTGAGATTGGGAGGGTAAGGGTTGATGTAACAGTTACACTGTTAGTTGTTCCTGATGAGTAGGAAGTAGATGTCTGTTGGTTGTTCCTGAGTAGGAAGTAGAAGTTGCTGAGAATCCTCATGTTTATTGATTCTTTTGTCTGTAAAATGTAAAATTCAGACTCTAATTTATTTCCATACTAAATTAGGCTTACTATTTTGAAACTCAAATATTTTTTTATTGCTTATGTATCTATATAGTTAAATTGATTGATTTAAAAACCTTTATTATTATTAACATATAGGGATTACAAAATATCTCTATTCTTAAGAAATGAATACTCTTTTATTTTTAATTTTATTTGTATTTTCCATTTTCTTCTTTTTTATATTTTTTGAATATATCTTTAGGAACTAAATGAAGGAAATATTTTTTAAGTTAAATTATAAGGAAAGATATCTTTGCAGTAAAGAAACAAATTAAATAACTTCTTTTTTAATTATTATTACCAATTTTAGTGTGAAAATGATAAATCAAATTAAAAGTTAATATTCAAAATGGAATTAAGATAAAAAATTTTCAAAATGCCTCATAAGATAATTTTACATTTTAGACTATCAATTAGAAAATTTTATAATTATATTCTATTATGATAAAAATAAAAAAAATTATTCTTTTATCGAATATGACATAATTTTTAATATACGAAAAAGTACATCAATTGTTGAATGGATTGTACATGTTGTAGGGGAGATTCAATTTTCTGCTTTGGAGTTTAGTTAAATTAAATTTTTATAGGGAGAGAGTCAAAATCCATAATAATAATAATAATAATAATAATAATAATACATAATACATAATAATATTTTAGCGGTTCCTTGGAATTGGCTCTTTAACAAAGTTATGACATGAAGACAATGCCTAATAGAATCTACTTGTTTACATATTGATTGCATGCGAAAATAAAGAGACAAAAATAAACCTAACTATAATATTAATTATCTAATTTTCTCTTTTTTATTTGGAAGAACAATAGGGTAATTATCAGAAAATATATGATATGAAAGAAATTATAATAGCCAAAAAAAATTATAAGCAATATATTAGAATATAAAAATAAAATAAAAATTTTCAAAATTTATTTATCCTTATATATTACTTTTTTGACGCTTTCCAAAGAATTTCTAATAATTTACGTTCAATTAAGATGCATAGTGAATCGTGTAGTAACAATGCAAACTCCAAAGATTGTTACATTTATGATCCAAAATCCAACTCTATTTATTATTATTATTAAAAAGGATACCTAAGCATTTAGGTCTTATTTTTATTTCCATATGAATAATAATAATAATAATAATAATAATTGATATAATAAAATCTTAAAATAAGAAGTAAAAGCATATATAATACAAGACAAGCACAAACCATGGCTCTTGCTTTTGTCTGGCTCTCATTTTCCAATTGGGAATATAAAAGAAAGGCAACAAAGGAAGCCCCTACCCAAATCCATTCTACAAATTGAAAGAAATTCCCCCATTAACAACATTTTTCCACCACCAGTAAACCCTAATTATTACTCTCTTTTTTTTTTCATTTCATTTCTGGGATTTCCTCCAAACGTGATATCATATCATATAGGTGGTGTCCTTTTCAACAGATGCAAGTTTGTTAGTTATTAGCTTTTCTCTCTTTCTACAACACGAGAAGACTACCTAGTTGAGTTTAAGAGAGGGAGAGAGATTGAATTGTATAGTTTTTGATTTGCGCAACACAAGAGTTGAAGGTGTTTGTTTGATAAGTCAAAACGAAAAGAAGGAAAAAGGAGGGGTAAATGGAGGGAATACCGCATCCAATACCTAGAACTGTGGAGGAAGTCTTCAGCGATTTCAAAGGCAGACGCGCTGGTTTGATCAAGGCTCTTACTACAGGTTCCCTTCTCTTCTTTCTCTCTGTCTGTCTCTTATTTGGGTTTTGTTCAGATTGTTTCTAAATTCTTTTTTTTCTCTCCCTTTCTCTTCACTGCAGATGTAGAAAAATTTTACCAGCAGTGCGACCCAGGTGGGTTATACATATTTTTCTCTGTTTTCACCTTCTACCGAAGTGGGTTTTCAACAATTTTACTTTTTGTTGAATGTATGTATTCTCTGTGCTAACATGGATGCTTTTCTTTTCATTTTACCGTGATATATACATATATATGTATATTCTGATAACGAAATGTTTGTATATAGCTTCAGGGATGTACCCCAAAAGGGTGTGTTCAAATCCCGTTTTATCTGTTGTGTTACTTTAGTTTTATTTTATTGTTTTCATACATTTCTGGCGACCTTGTTAACTTGAAACTTTGATGAGCTGCTATAGGTGATTTGGATTCTATTAAGCGGGACTGCCACAGTACTGTATTCTTGTAACACTCTAGAGAAGTCCTATTTTTGTGGGAGATTTTGCTAATATCGATTATTCAGCAATTTAATTCTATATTGTGTCCTCACAAACTTTGCAATGAATGAATGCTTCAACAATAGGAATTTTTCGGCAAAGCAAGCTGGCTTTTTTCTGTTTGGGTCCTTGATACTTTCTCACATGTATTTAGTGCTGCTGTTTTACCTTGTCAATGGGATGTTCATTCTAACTGCTTGATGTAGCTATATGTCATGTTTTCATTATTTTTATGTACAGTTTCTAGTAGTGTTGCTTTTTGTTTCTACAAATTCAAAGTTCCTGACGATAAAGACCATAATTTACAAAGTTTATGAATTATCTCCTGCAGACTTAAGCATAATATACTTATAAATTCAGGTTAATGTGTAATGATCAAGTAACGTGTTTTGATCTCAAAATGACTATCCATCAGTATGAACTTTTATTACGCTGATGACAAGAGGACAAGGGAATTGTTATCAAGCATAGATGTGACACTCATTTCTGTCTTTAGTTGGATTCCAACTTTGCTAGGCTCTTTCTATGCATCATAAATTGTAGAGAGACTCAATGTCACTTGGTTTTCACAGTTTTCATGTTGCTGTTTGGTAGGTGTCAGCATTTGCAATGAATATACCTGAGCATTGACTTTGGGTATAGGTTGAGGTAGGAGTTGTAGTCGTGACATTTTTTAGTTTTTTTTTTCTGCACATGGAAGCATTTGAGAACACACTTTGATTCCATGTATGATTCAAGAACTATTACAGATTGATGCGGATATGGGACTGAATTATAATTTTGAGATGGTTCACTAGAGGACTTCAATTATTGTAAGATCATGATATCAAAATATGTTTGAAGTTTTACCGGTTTTTAAGGAAACTCTGTTCCATTTGTTTGGAGGATTGTTTTCAAATATGATTTCTGATAAAGATGAAATGAGCAAACATCTAAACATTATCTGATCAGTTTGCTCATTTCATCTTTGATCTGTTTGTCGTTCTTAGTTATTTTTCTGTTCACCATATAAAAATATGAACCCTGTGGTGATATTTCTCTGTACAATTGGCTGCCGCCTTCCATTTAATACTTTTATTAAAATGGTTTTTGTCATGTTTTTGAGTGATCTTTCTTATACCATGTTAATCAGGAATGAGATCAATTCTTGTCTTTTTTTTTTGGGTTTTTTGAACTTATATTGCTAAGTTGATTAGAGCCATGAGAGCTTAATTCACCTAACGACGACCTCTTATGCCAAATGCTCTGAGTCTAATAAACTTGCTTGTTATATATAATTTACATTCTACTAGGGAATTACTCTTGTGTTAAATATTCTCGATACGAAAACTTTCTAAAGGATTTTGGGTATGGGATATTTGTTGTTGCTGATGAAATTAAATTATGATTTCTCAGAGAAGGAGAATCTTTGTCTGTATGGGCTTCCAAATGAGACATGGGAGGTTAACTTGCCCGTCGAGGAAGTTCCTCCTGAACTTCCTGAGCCAGCCTTAGGTATAAATTTTGCTAGGGATGGGATGCAAGAGAAGGATTGGTTATCACTGGTTGCAGTTCACAGTGATTCGTGGTTGCTTGCAGTTGCATTTTATTTTGGTGCTCGCTTTGGATTCGGTAAGAATGAAAGGTAAGGTCAACTTTTCTCCTTGAGATGCTACTCATTCATTTGTAGCTTCTTTTTGTGTGCATTCTTCTGGCTATACCTGGTGCAACACCATATTAGTGAGAAAAAATTTCAATGCTTTCCAAATATTGATCGTCTAATTCAGCATCTATTATGTGGGAGGAGGACGCCAAGGGATGACTTCCCACCACAAGTTACAGTTCGAGTTGCTTCAGAGGGTGGTGGGGATTTGGAATTTGCATAACATACATCTTAAAACTAGGTGTTATGAATTTAATTGAGACTTTGGTTTCTTATGTGACTACTGAGTTTTTTGTTACCTTGTTATAAAATTAAATTAAGAATGCCAGTTACACTGACTTGAGTGCATATTTGAGCTTTATTTCTTCCTAGCTATTAGTTTTTAATATGCTTATTTGTATAATCTCCGAATGATGGTTGCATTAGTTTGTTCATGAACTGGTTAAGAACTTAATTTATCGAGTTTCTGTGCCAGTTTCACTGATGTTTATTTTGTTCGTTATATTGTTGAGTAATTTTACATAGAGTGTAAAGTTGGTGACTGACGACTGATTAATGTATATGATTGCTTTAGTAGGGTCTGTGATGGATTCTGTTCTTTATTTGGCTTTTGAATTTGCCGTAAGACTTCTTGTTGTAAGTTACTGTTTTTCTCAATTTATTCATTTAAACATATGCTTTTCTTCTAATATGTTTATTGCCTTTAAGGTTGCTCTAATGATTTCTCCTTATCATCTTTTAAGAATCTTTCTGGTTGGGGATACCTGTTGTCATTGTTATAGTACATAAAATTTTTGTGATTGTGATGACTGCTGTTGGATTCGGTTTATATATGGTGCCGCAAATCATAGAACATACTGTTATTGCATTGAAATGTTTGGTTAATTTGGCACGACCCCTTACTAAAATCAGTGTTTCAAATTTTATGCTTAACCAACCTACGGTATACCTATGTTACTTCTGGTAAACAATTGGTTAAGAAGGAAGAGTTGCCATACCTTTTGGACGTTCATGTTGTGAAACTCTTGAAACCAAACTTATGCACAATTACAATGCAATCATGAATCAACTTAGTAGGGCCCTGATGTCTCACCATATTACTTCCTCCAACATTAGTTATTATCTTTATATTACATCCAAAGTATGGTAGGAAATGGTGTCAAACCTGTTAACAGAGAAATGGGTTGTAGAGTTACTACATTTATGTACGCCTAAGCACATTAGTAGAAAATTAGTTATAACTTTTGTACTGCATTATGTCATTATCTTAATTCATGTTGAAATAAATACAATATGAAAGTTATCCCATTAGGTTGAATGCTACAAAACAAGTATAGATGTCACTGTAATAGTCATTGGAATTTGAAATTGCAGAAAAAGACTTTTCCAGATGATAAATGAACTCCCTACAATATTTGAAGTTGTGTCGGGAAATGTGAAACAATCTAAGGACCAATCTGCAACTAACAACAGCAGCAAAAGCAAGACAAGTGGGAAGATGGTAAAGAGTCACAAATTGTACTTCCTTCTCCTTGTCTAAAAATTCTGTTACAAGTTTTAATACTCCTACTGATTGGCCTCTTCAGCAATCTCGTCAACCTGACCCCCAGAATAAACCAGTGAAGATGTCTCCAGCATCCAAGGAAGATGATGATAGTGGAGAGGAGGAAGAAGAGGATGATGAACAAGGTGCTTCTTGTGGAGCATGTGGGGAAAGCTATGGCACAGATGAATTCTGGATTTGCTGTGATGTATGTGAGAAATGGTTCCATGGCAAGTGTGTCAAGATTACACCTGCAAAGGCCGAACACATCAAGCAATATAAGTGTCCTGGATGCAGTGGCAAGAGGGCCAGAGTCTAAATTTAGATGCTGAAATTGAAGGGCAACATCAGTTAAAGAAAGCGGAAACAAAGGTTTATAAGTCTTTCTTCACTGTTTTAAAAGTAAAGCAGAACCTGTTGTTTGTTGTAGTCAATGAATTTGGAGGACAGCAGAATGGATTTAAGTTTCGCTATTGCTGTTTTTCTGTTCTGTTTAATTTTCAGTGGAATCGTAGTTATTAAAGACATTCAGCTACATCTGTTGGTACATTGATCTGATTTCATCAGAATGTTTATGGTGAATGTCCTCTGATGGGAATATGCTGTCATCAGCTTATTATGTTGTAGTAGTAACTTTGTATTGCCTATGAGTATCCTGTTAGTGTTTTGTTTTGTGAGAAAGGGGATTTTACTTGTCAGTGAGATTATGGATAACTTTTGTCAGAGGCAGAACCAACTATTTTTGTTGGTGCTGTTTTGTGAAAGAGCCCATCAAATGAAACTTCAGATTTCGTCCTAAATTGCAATCTGGGACGTAAAATGATTTAAATATTGTTTTATATATTATGGTATATTTAAGATATATAAAAATGTTAGGCTTTTTTTATTTAATGATTGTTATAATTACACCGGTTACAAATCTTTTTCCCACCACAATTGGGGTCAAAATACAAGTCTTAAATGCAATGTTTATAAAATCGAACCGGTAAAGAGAGGGGTTTAGGGTTTAGAGGTTCGACCGATATTAGACCGTTATAAAATCGGTATTGAACCGGTATAAAATAATAAAAAATATATAATATACAATTAAGTAAAAATATATGATAGAAATTGAATATATAATTAAAATAAAAATAAAATACCAATATCTATTAATGTGTAATTAATAATAATAATAATTTTAACTGAATTTGAATTTAACAAAAGAAATTAAAACAATAACAAAAATCAAGATTGTGTTTCTGAAGGAGGTTGTGTCTCATCTTCATCAAGAATTCCAAATTCTCCAACGCTATGTAAAGAGTCGTAAACTGTACTTTCATCTAGTGTATTTATATCAACATCTTCTGCTACATTTAAATAAATTATATATTAGTAATGTATAAAATTATTTCTAAAATAACATATATTTTAAAAATAAGATATCAACTTACCGTTAGTAGATGTGTCTAATTCATTTATCATAATAAATGCATTATCTTCATAAACTGCACTTTCAAGTTCATCATAATTAAGATCAGGCGATGATTCTTCTTCTTTGATCCAAAAATCAGTATATGCAATGCAGTCGATATCAATTGGATAATATGTTCTCTTCTTATTAAGTAATCTGAATAAAAATAAATAATTAATAATTAATAATAAAAAGTATAATTACTTAAAAATCAAATTTAATTAATAAAATACATGTTCTTCATCTTCAGATTATAAGTAACATAAACAAGGTCATTGAGTCTTTGATGCTTCAAACGATTTTGTTTTTTAGTATGAATGCTTTAAAAAACGCTCCAATTACGTTCACAACCTGATGCATAAGCCGTTTGACTGAGTAACTTAATAGCAAGATTTCTTAAAGTTGGAGCACTTTCACCAAATAATCCCCACCACTCATCTGCATTTTAAATTAAAAGTTAGAAGAAAATTATTAAAAGTTAAAAAAATCAAATAAAACTTAAATTATGAAAACTTACCAGGCTGCATTTTTTTCATCATAAGTTCCCTCTTTGCAAATGATCTGGCAAAACTCTCTAAACTTTCACGATATAATTTGATTTCATTTAATGCTTTTGATTGTTCTTCTAGAAAAAACATACCTTTGAGCTTAATCACATCAAAAATACCCTTTCTTACTACATTTGTGCATATATCTTCCCCAAATAAGCAATAAGGATTAAGAAAATAAGCTGTCAAATGGATCCTTTGAGTAAGATGCTTGTCCCATCGTTTGTCAATAATTTCTGTATAAGGCTTGTATAATCTCTCATTCATCTTGTAAATTCCTCCAGCTTTGAACATTCTACCACAAAACATGCAAGTATACTGAGTATTTCCATCAGATGTTTGAGTAGCAGAAAAATAATTCCATACTGGATCAATTTTTCCACGAGTAGAAGATGTCATGTCCACCGATTTTTTTTTTCCTGATGATTGAGTATTTTCCATTATAGTATCAACCTGAAAAATTTTTAAATAAACAATTATATTACATTACTTTCACTTATTTAACTAAATTTATACTAAAATTAACTTTTAAATTATATTAATTAAATTTAAAAATTACATTACACTTAAACAATAATTAATTTAATCTTTAACTTACCTTTAACTAAATTAATCTTTAACTTACCTTTAATGATTCAGATTTAGACATTACACTAATTTGATCAAACTTACCTTAGGCCTTAACTTAACTCA
Source organism: Pinacopodium congolense (assembly GCA_028565735.1). NCBI lineage: Eukaryota > Viridiplantae > Streptophyta > Magnoliopsida > Malpighiales > Erythroxylaceae > Pinacopodium > Pinacopodium congolense. The sequence goes on from JAOXYD010000135.1 coordinate 2,287,503, forward strand.
ATTGTTCCCAACACCAACAACATTATTAGCACATACACGGCAAATTAGAAGGAAGAAAATCATTTGCTTTTGCTTTTGCTTTTGCTTTTGTGGCTTTGTTTTTGCAAGAGCTTTCAAAGTAAACATGGCTCCTTAAGATGGTAATAATAAAGGCAAAGCATCGCCGAATGGGTTTGTAAAAGAGCTTTCAAGAAGGTATAGGATAAAGCTCTTCTCCCCAGAGGAAAGGAAAGAACTCTTCTTCAGCAACGTTTGTTGTCTACTATCATACGCTTTCATCCAAATCGAGAAGGTAAGGTAAGCAATTCAAACTTCAAAGCAAAACCCTCATTGTAAAACATAATCCCAACGCTAGTGGCATATTCAAGGTCGAAACTTCTCCTCTAATTATACTTTTTCTAAGATCAAACAACACAAAGGAGTCGATGGATCATATTTGAATAATTTGATGCATTAATTTGATCTTTAACTTAAACTTAACTCAATTGTGTAGGTTATTAGGGATTTAGGGTTAGAAATGAATCAATGAAGCAAACCAAGGCAGAAATAGTAGCAATAGTCCACGAAGAAGAAGAAGCAGCAGCGATTAAGGACGGAGATGGCGTTTCCAAAAGCGATTGAGGGCGGAGATACAACAGCGCTAGACGAAGAAGAAGAAGCAACAGAAACGAGTGCAGCAGCTCTAGACGAAGAAGACGAAGCAGCAGCATTTCCAGTAACGCTAGACAAAGAAGAAGAGGTAGCAGTGTCGAGGTGATCCAACGAGCAACGATGGTGATCTAGCGAGCAGTGGTGGTGATCTAGTGAGCAGCGGTGACGATGGAATTAAAAATAAGGTAAGTTAACCTACCTTAACCGGTTATTAATATTGTCTAGTTCTATAAAAATTGGGCGGTTTTTATATATACTAGTTTTTTTAAGTTACCGAACTGAATATTTATCCAGTTTGCAGTCAATCGGATCGGACCGGCCGATCCAGTCTGGTTTCTTAATTATTGATATTTATAGCATACATTTCTTTAATTATTAAAAATTTTATTTTAATTATTAAAAATATAAATTAATTAGGTTTAAAATCATTTAATTCTTTATAGTTTGACAAACTATCAGTCCTTATAATTTGATAAACTATTAATTAAGTCATCAATTTAAAATTTTAGAGACCTATTTAATAATTTTAAAATCATAAAAATCTATTTCATAATTTATTAAATTATAAAGATCCTAATTAATTTTAATCCATAAACGGGACATGTTATGTAGCTGCTAGGTAACATACTACACATCTCCATCTGTTCAATTAGGACAAAATTAACGTAGAAACTAGTAAACAATAATAATTTTAAAATTTAAAGACTGACTTAATATTTTTAAATTATAAAAAATTTAATTAATAATTTCACATCCTATAAAGATGTTTGATAAAATTTACCATTTAATAGAGCGCTATCTTGACTGATTGCTCTCACTTCTTTTCTTATAGATCTGTGGAAGACAACAAGCTAAACCATCAATGCCTGTTGTTCCAACAAATAAATGCAGAAGCATCACTTTTGTATATATTTCATCTGGAAGTAGGTGTTATCCTTTCAAATTCGTTATTTGTAATAAGTGGGGTGGTTTACTTTTTTAAAACATCAACATTTCTAAATCGCAAACGAGATTATGTAATTCAACTGAATTTGTTAGTTAATTAATTATAACAGGAGTTTGAACATATAAATTAAATTAATTTAAAAGACAACGTATTTTCAAATATTATAATATATTTTAAAGATTTTTAACTGTTAAACTCCATCTATATAAAGCTAGTTTCATTGTTATAATCTCCTATACTTGATCACAGGTAGAGAAAATCTCGGAAATTCGAGACCTCAACCTACTGGATCCATCAATCAGTCCTGAAAAATGTGTCGCGGAGCAGGTAACATTTCCGTGTCATCGTTTATTGATACCTCTGGGTCAAAACATCATTAACGTAATATCAACCGATAATTTTATTTTTTTGGAAATTAATATCAAAATATTTAACATAGACTGAACTAACATTCAACGTAATCTCAACCAATATCCGACATAGACACCAAGCAAGATAGATGTCAGGAATATGAGAACTTAACACAAGAAAATTTGAATTAGGTAAGATAAACAGTGCTGAATAAGGTAAGATAAACAGTGCCTGATGGCTAATTAATTATAACAATAAAGAGCTGGGGATGAATGTAAGAGGAATTTCAAATGTAAATAAAAAATAGTTATTTACTATACTAATTAAATTTACGTGGTTTATATAATATATAAATGATGCAACATTTGAAGTTTTGGAAATGGCATTTGTGTGGAAGTATATTTACGTCTATTTTTAATTTAAATATTTTAATACATAAAATTTTAATTTTATGAAACAAATTCTCATAAAAATTTTATTTTATATATTTCATATATATTTATTATATATATCACTACACAATTATGAGTTAATAATATGAAGGGGATAACTATAATTTAGTCTCTAAAATTTGAAAGTTATTAAAGTAATCTCTTAGGTTTTCATATAATTTCATCCATCAATCCTCCATCAGTATCCTTCTGAAGTAGATTGACAAAGACTTATGAAAAGATATCGTTTTGAGGATTTGCTAACATATGGCTCATTTAATAGCCACATAAGGCCTGATTTAGTTTTGGACACTATAGAATAAATTAGTAGTTTTTAGAATTTAAGAACTAAAATAATAATTACTCAAGCTAGAATGATTTATTGACGTAAAATTTTAATGAAAGACTTAATTTGTTATCACATTAACAGTAATAAATATGTTATTAGTTATTAATAAAACATGATAGATTTCGTATAAAAAAAGATAGATTAATACATTCATAATTATTAGTAAATAAATTGACATTATATATTAAATTTTAATTTATATTTCTAACATAACTATTGCTAGGTAAATGTCAATATCAATCAAATAATAATTTTATTTATTAATGGTAAAAATAAACTAGATTAATTACTAAATGTTTTAAAAATGTGAATCAGAATTAGTATATGAGAAATTAATCATCTTATTCATTAGTATTAATACATAATAGAGGAAATTTTAATGAAAATGATAACTCATTATCATATAAAATTAATAAATATGATAAATTAATATTTATTATTTATTAATATAAAAAAATAAAATTAAATTCCAGTTTTATTATTGGTTAATCATATTTATTACTTTCATACGATAATAAGTTATATTTTCATTAAAATTTTATTTATCATGTACTAATGCTAACAATTAAAATGACCAATTTCTCATATTTTTATAAATAATTTGCAATTAATTTGATTTATTTTCACAATAATAAAAATATTAAAAATTTTATTATTTATTGATATTTACATTTACATATCATTACCTATATTAAAATTATAAATTAAAATTTAATATATAATGTCAATTTATTTTATTGATAATTAATAATATATTAATTTATCATATTTTAAATAATTGATAATATATTTATTACCTTATTATGATAATAAATTAAGTCTTTTACTAATATTTTGTACGTAAAGCCCATATGGTTCAGATTTCTATTAATTCAATCCCTAATATTAGAAAATTATCAACACATTTTATTTATCTCAAAATAATAGCTATTAAATAACACACATGTCATAGACCTCCAAATAATGTGTTTTCTCATTTTATTTAAAATAAATATTTTTTAATTAAATTACTATTTCTACTAAAGTTATATCCCTTCTTAATAAGTTAAAGCCTCGTTGATTTAAACATTGAGGACCAACGAATATTATGAGCTACTTTGACAGTTCTTATTTTTTTGAAAAATTAAAATTGATTAAAGAAACAACTGTATAAAGAGCTTAAAATGGCACCACTTAACCAACCACTTACATAAATACAAAAAAGCTTCTAGGTCCTTTGATCAAATACACTCATACAATTAACCATAAAACCTAAAAATGGAATCCTAATACACCCTCGACGATCAGAAATCACAATTGGAGAAGGGCCATCCACCCCTAATTTGATTGCCACACCTCGCCAAGGCACGAAATATCAGACTGTAAGAGACTAATTCTTGAAGTCTGACTAGGACTCAACTCTCAAGCAAGCCTTCCGTCAAACCCAATTGTCTTAGAATATACACCTTATTCTCAGTTGGCTACATACTTTAATAAACAAAAACCATCACATGGGAGATTGCAAGCCATAGGGAGGCCTAGGTTGAGCTAAATGTTAGGAGGAGAAGCCGCCTATCCAACCATCCAAGGCAGAGCCATGCGAGAACTGCAGTCTTTTTCCAAATTGGTAAAGATTATTTGTTCCGTTGTCCTCTGTATTATGTCCTCCAAAAGATGATTGGTTGTTACTTCCTCACTCCTAAAACATCTGTTATTCCTCTCTCGCTAGATGGAATAAAGACACATAAAAAATGTGAGCAAGTGAATTCGATCATCACCAACAAGTATTGTCCTTTGCCTCATGCTGCTATTCAGGATCTCTTTATAATCATATTTGCATGTAGTAATTAGGCAAACTATGCTAATTTGCTCCCAAATATAGTTGAAATACTTGCATTCAAAATAAATGTGTTTGCCTAAATTTGCATGAATTTTACATTGTACACATTTAGAAGGCTAATTAAGAAATTTTAGCCTATCAATTGTAGAAAGTTTACCTATCCAAAGTAGCCACATATGAAAGAAAAATTTAGGCTGTAGAGCTTTATGCGAAACATACTTGACCTAGTCTACCCTAGGACCCACTTCCATTAGCATGTCTCTTTAAGAGGCATTGATAAACCTACCAGAGGGATGTGTGGTCCAAATATATATATTTGGTTTGCTTAGATCTGAACAAATTCATGTGGAACATTCCAACCATGATCGTTAACCTAGATTTGAACTTTCGAATTAAGGGTATTGTGTCTTAGAATGCTTTAAGTCCATATAGACCCAATTAGGAGACCCTCTTTGCTCCAGTTATCATATAATGATGAAGCTCTCTCTCCAGACCTAATTATTCACTTAACATAAGGCAATAGTTCACCTTTAAGTTTCGACAGTTTTGAAAGAAAGAAAGGATAGGTACTACTGTTCCTTAATTCCCAAATGCTTCGCCCCTTTAGAATATAAGTGTCAATCCATCTAGTGCAAAGGGAGTCAAGGTTTATGAGAAGTCTTTATATTAGCTTAGCCATTAATAGCTCATTGCTCTATTTAATTGGGGTTATACCCAAACCCTTCTTATTTAGGAAGATATCAATCACCCTATCTAACTTTTGCTAAGGAGGATTGGTCCAAGTTACCCGACCAAATGAACTTCCTCATTGTTTTTTTCCGAAGTTTTGATTAACCTCTTAGCAAGAAATATATGAGTTGGCCAATATATATGGAAGGAGCTTACCATGGTTTTAATCAGTTGAATTTGACTAGCAAGAGAAAGATCCTTATGATGAAACAAAAAATTCTTTTATATAGCTTGTTCATTATAGCATCATGTTATCTAAACCTTATCCTTCTTGCAACTATGAAGAGACCAAAAATACAACATAGGGAGGTGTTGAACCCGCAGCCCAACTATTGTAGATAGCCAATTCACATTAGCTTTAGCTGAAGCTAAAAGAATGATAAAACTCTTTCCAGAATTAAGGACAACCCTGATAATGTCTAGAACATCCTTAAGGAAACTATTAACAAGCTAATAGAGCGATCATAAGTCTTAGACATGAATATGAGATCATCTACAAAGGAGAGACAAAATAATTCCACTCTTTTACACTTGCTATGAAATTAGAAAGAGGGATATTGACTAATATTGGACCGAGTCAGTCTATAGAATACTTCCATGCATAGAATAAATAGATAGGGGGAGAAGGGATCCCCTTGCATCAACCTTCTTTCCCATTTAAACCCCCGAGTAAGTTCCTCATTAATTACAACTATAAAGGAAGTTGTTGACACATATTGCCAAATCCAGTTTGTGAACTTAAGAGGGAACCGTAGGGCCTCCAACATCTTTCTGAGGAACTCTCAACTACTTGAGTCATAGGTTTTCTTAAGATCAATCTTCATAACATAATTTTTAGGATAACTTTCAAGTTATAACCATTTAGGAGCTCCTACACTAATAAAATGTTTTGCCCTATGTTCCTGCCCTCCATGAAAATAGCTTGCGAAGGGTGGATATTTCTTTAAGTGCATATTTTAATCTATTAGCCAACATCTTTAAAATAATATTATAAAGAAAATTATAATAAGAAATTGGTCTATAATCCTTAAAAGATGTGGGATTATACCCCTCAAGGACTAGGTAGATATAGGTTTTGTTAATAGTTCTCAACATCTTGCAATTGTCAAAAAAAATTCTATCATGGTCATTGTAACCATCTCTTTGATATGAGGCAAAGCTTTTTCATAAAATAGGCCATTTAAACCATTTAGCCCAAGGACCCTTAAAGTGATTCATTTGGAACACAACTTTTTCCACCTCTTAAGGAGAGACAACTTACTTAAATTTGTAGTGACTCCTCTAACCAATTTTGCTTTAGGAAAGACCGAAGAGAGGTAGAAGTTGCTTGACAAGTAGTTGAAGTCCTCATGAGGTTTCAAAAATAATTGAATACAGCATCCTTAAGACCTTGTCAAACTGTATAAGCTCACCATTGAGATCAAGTAACCTCAAAATTTTATTGATGTCCTTTGACCTAGAATAGTTTTGTAGAAAAAACTAGAGTTTTTGTCTCCCTCTTACAGTTATTAGACTCTAAAATGTTGTTTCAATAGAGAAGAATGTCTAGCCAATACTACTATGTACTGATGAAGGGCTTCCTTGTCCTTACTCAGTAGATTTGGAGTTGCAGATTGTAGGTTTAGATCATGTTGAATCTGCAATAATTTAACTTTAGCATCCTCCACTACACTATAAGTGTTAGAGCTTAACCCTTTGTTTAAGATTTTCAACTCCTTTTTAATCTCTTCTAATTTCTACAGATAAATAATGGCCTTATGCCCTTGAGCATCTATTATCAGAGCCTTATTAATAGGTTTAGCGAAACTAGCACTGTCAACTAGGAAGTTATTGAATCGAAATGGGTAATATTTCTAATCATTTATTAATAGCCCTTGAATCAAGACTAGGGAGTGGTCAGACACCAAAGGCTCTAGGAATAATACAGAGCAATCCAAAAACTTTTCCAGCCACAAATCATTATCCATGGCCTTGAGAAATTCCTTTATGATGAACCAGGAAGAGTTTTGCTTATTAAACTTGGTGAAAAAGAAACCCTCAACTTTTAGATCAGCCACCTCAATAACTTCCATAACATAATTCAGATCAAAGTTCCTATTTCTCAAATTTGTATGACCTTTAGCTTCATTATGAAAAAGGATACTATTAAAGTCTCCTATTAGGACCCATAGAAGAGTCATAGAGTCATTAATACTCTTAAGGTGAGCCCAAAGAACCTCTATTTGGAAAGAAAATTTCAAAATATAAATTATAAAGACAACAAACCTGATAGGGCTATGAAGAAAGGAAACTTGGAGATGGAAAAATTAGTTAGATTCTTAAAGAATATCAACATGGAAGGACCTAGAACCAAAAGCCACAATTATTTTGCCATAGCTATGGTAGTAGAGGTTAGAGATAAGAGACCAAAAGTTGTCGAGGAAATTGAGCTTAGCAAATCTACCATTAGATAATTTAGTCTCCAAAATGTCTACAAGAAGAGGCTTATTTAAGCCTAAGAAATACTTTAGAGCCTTTTGTTTCTTTAAGTAGTTTAAGATCCTAATATTCCAAGCAACTAAAGATAATAATGCTTAGGAGGATGTTTATTGGCCTTAGCCCTCACCTTCCTCTTAGAGTTCCATCTTTTAACTAGTTTAAAAGCTCCTCTCCCTTTTCAACATTGTTATATAAAGCATTAGCTATGGAGCTACAATCCTCCCCATCTGGAACTTTCAATACAAACTAACAAATAAGGTGTGTATCATCAAAGTCCCCATTCATTTCCTGTAAATAACCTGTTAGACTAACCTGAACTGTTCCTTTTGAGGCACCACCCTCATTTAAATTAAGATCAAACGAGGTTAATGGGGGAGTCTCCTCTACACAATTGGGGTGCTCCATCTGGTTAGCAACCTTAGCCTGTTGACTAGAGGAGTGAGTTTCCACTTCCAAAACTTGTTGCCTTATAGATTTAAACATCCTAGGTATTTTTATAATCTGGAAGGTAAAACACAGTCTTTCTTTAATTGCAGTCCAGGTTGGTATCTTTCATTAAACTGTCCCTATGTCTCAACAGGCAAGACAACCTTGGTCTTAGATGATGGAATAGTAGGTTGAGCTTTCCCCTCACCCTCCATACCCGAAACTTGTTGCTTAGCTATAAGGTAGGTAGGGATTTCCCTTTAAATAATGTCCTGATGTCTCATTAATTCCTCACAGTCCCCATGAGAAAATCTTTTCCCTGTGTCTCGCCATTCCTTTCCTGACTACTTCAATGATTGTCTCCATTAGTAAGAGACTGAGATGGAATCCTTAATTAGGGAAACATTATCTTCTAGTCTCAATAAAGGAATAAATTTTAGAAGTTCCTTATCTAATTTTACATGAATACATATTCTTGCATAGCCCACTCTTTTCTTAAGGGTTGTGTTTTCATCCAAATACAAAGGTCTCCTAACATAACTGGCTAAAGAACTAAGGCTTGTGATGGACTAGTACTTTAAGGTCACACCATGAAAGTTTATCCAAAGAGGCACAGTGGTATGTCTGATTTTATCAAGCTTAATACCTAGTCTCTATGGTTGTAAGAACATAAGTAGGCTACCCAAATGCGAATGGTTTGCTTATAGTACCTCCTTAAATTGAAAATTCAGAACTAAAATTTAACAAGATAAGGTTATCTTCAATTAATAAAGATTTTGTCTACCCTTTATTTTTCCAATGTTTCTAGACCGATTCCCTAAACTAGGCATAGGGAGTCGGCTTCCCAAAAAGAAACACACTAGGGTAGAGTTCCAAGCTCTATAACCCTCTAGCAAGACTTCAATTGGCAGAGCAACTATGGTCAACTCATCTCTACTAACCAGTAAACAGAACTAAAGGGAAGTGTTTGCAGAGTCCCCCAGCGAATGCTTCCAGCTTTTCCTTAGCAAGCAGACCAGGAGGTAAACGTGAAGAGTCCTTACCCTTACTCAATTCCTCTCTTGGAGGGGAAGTAGAAGTATAAGGAATGACAGAGGCCAAAAAAAGTAGGAAAGAAGAAGGGCAATCCAAGTCTTAGATTGGATTGGAAATCCTGAAGGGAGGAAAATAGCCAACAAATTTTTTTATAAAAAAAAGTAGGAGCCTACCAAAACTAGTCACTTATTTGAAGCCAAAAGAAGATAGGGGAAAGCTCAAGGGGCTAAGAAAGCTAACGGGGGAAGTAGGAAGAAGGAGGCCACAGAAAAATGAGGTCAAAGAATATCCCAAGCACAGTGAAGAGAGGAGAGAAAGGAAAGCATTTTATTTCGTTCACATAGAAAATTGTTGCCAGATATTAATCATTGATTTTTATGAAAGTGGGTTGGTGACAAAGAAACTATACCTAATTTTCCAATCAATTATTCAATTAGTTGGCTAATATTTTTTAAGGTTTAAAGATTAAACTACAGGAGGTCCAATGTAATTAACTTAACAATTATCAATGTTATAAAATAACTTACTATACCTTATAAATTACACATAACTTTGTCTAGTAATAAACAGCTTTGAGAAAGGCTATCAATAGGCCTAGAAGATCTAAATATTGTTTTTTTTTTCTATAGAAGACACACATCTTCTCACTCTAGTTATCTCAATCCACTAATGTATATAAACCCTAAAAGGTGTTGATCAACTGACATAACCATTAGCTAACTCATCTTTGTTACCCTTTGAACCATTTCTTAACATCTAAAGCATTCAAAGAATATATATAGTAATGGTGATAAGGATAAAACTTTTATACTTAGCTTGTCAATTTTTTGTAGTTTATCAAGTTGTTATACTTTTGTATCCTATGCAAGTTCTTATACCACTCTATATATTGGACTACAATCAATAATAATAACTTGAAAATCTTCTCAGTCTTTTATGCTATCATGGTATCACACCTAAAGGGTCTCTATTTTTCTAGTGTTAGACTGTAGCCTTTAAAACATTCTTTCAAACACTTAGTGTATAAATAGTGTAGTGTCGTTTAAGTCTTTTTAATGAATAAGTTATGTGTTGGAGACAAAAAACTTGTCTCTCATCCTTTATGATTGTTAGCCAGAAATTACTATCACCATTGTGTAAGGCCATTGCTGTGTTTACTCACTACCGCTAATGTCATCCATAGATGTCACCATCATCTTTGCCAACCAGAGCTACTATTATAGTTACCTCCACTGCTAAAATATAATTATTCTCATCATTACTTCCCACTATCACAGTTTCTATTCTACTGTTGTTCGCTTGCCACTATTTTCAAATCTACTTATAGAAACACCCAACTCTATTTTTCTATCATTGCCTACCACAACAATTGCTCTTTTACCTCTATTTACTTGCCACTGTATGCCAGATCTACTTATAGACACATCTAACTATGTTTTTCTATCCTCATCATGTTTGATTCTTAAGTTGATGTTCCTTTAACTTCATCCAATATTGTTTCCCCTCCTAATATTGCACATCAATTACCCATTAAACTTAACTACACTAATTACTTATTATAGAAAACTCAACTTTTACCTCTTTTTTATACTTATGTTCTTTCTAAATAGATAGATGGCTTATGTTCTCCTCCACCTAAAATAGTCAATGATCAACCAAATCCTACTTGGACTACTTAGTTTCATTAAGACTAGTTAGTAGTGATTTGGATTATTGGTTCAATGTTTGAAAATTTCATTTCATAAATTGTTGGTTCCTTAAACTCATGAGAATCATGGAAAAAATTAGAGAATACCTATGCATCTGCATTAAAAGCTCAGGTGTGCACTCTGAAATCTAACTTTTACATAATGGAAAATAAAGAGGAAACAATCACATAATATATTCAATGGGAAAAGGAAATATATGATTAGCTTATGGCACTAAGACATCCTGTTCTTAAAGATGGTTTATTTTAAGTAATCACTAATGGGTTAGGGCCACAATATCGTCCTTTCAATTGATCATTAGAGAATTGTCTTGATGCCATTTCATTTGATGATTTATATAGCCTATTATTGAGCGAGGAAGCAAGTCTTGTTGCAAAAATAAAATCCAACAATGTTGTCATTCCTATAGCCCATGTTACTCAAAGACCACCATCACATTTTGGATGTGGCACAACCACTTTTTTAGGAAGAGGCAGTCGTGGTAAAGGAAGAGGTAGGCAGTAACCTAGTTGATATCAAACTAATTTCTTTGGTAACATTTCCTTTACATTTCCAAACAATAATTCCTCAAAGACTGTTTGTTTTAATTACAATGGAAATGGCCATATTTTTGGGCAATACCCATCTCTAAGATTTAGTTAGGATGTGAGACCTCCGTTTCAACACCAATCACCCCGTTCTATGGTCAATTTCGCCACACCAAATTCAATAACATCCTAATCATGGCTTTTGATTTTGGCACTGCCCATTATCTTACAACGGATATGGAAAATCTAATATTGCAAACTGAAAATCATGGTCCTAAAGAAGTCAAGATTGCCAATGGTAAAACGATTCCTATCCTTCACATTGGTTCCTCTCAGTTTTCTACTTTCAATGATCATATTTTTTTTCTTTTGATAATATTCTTTATATTCCACAAGAAAGTAATAATTTAATTTCTATTTCTACCTTTACTAAACCTAACAATGTTTATGTGGAATTTTTCCATGACCATTATGAAATCAAGGATATCCCCACAAAATCATTGCTCTTTTCTAGCTAGAATAGTCATGGCCTCTATTTGATTTCTCTCTACCATCCTACGTTTGAGTCCATTCAAACTCATACTTGTTCTTAGATCAATTATACTCTCGTTTGGGTCATCCCTCCTTTAGAATAGTTCGACAAGCTTTAATGCATTCTAATATTGATAATTGTGTTTTTGTATGTGTTTTTCTAAGTGTTTTGCATGTGTTTATTGCATAATAGATTGTTTTTATTGTGTTTAAATATTTTTTTTGTGTGTTTTTGTTTAGTATAATTTTAATTATTGTTTTGTTTGTGTTTAGTATTAATTTCAACTAAGTTTTTTTTATTTAAGTATTATTATTATTTTTTTATTAATTTTGGGTTAGAATTAAATCTTATTGGTGTATTTATTTATTGTGTAGAATTTATTAAAATTAAATTTAAAGTTGGAAGAAAATTAAAAAAAAAGAAGAATGAAGAAGCAACTTAGAGAATGACGTGAATATTGGCATGAATTTCACGTTAATATTGCTTTAGGAAGCTTACCCATGCTAAGCCATGCATTTCTATTTTGGAGGAAAGCTATTTTGGAGAAAGCTTTCCCGTGTATGGCCAAATTGCTCTTCACTAAACGACAAAAGCAATTGACTAAGGAGGACTTTTGACACTTTGACCAAGTGGAGAGAGCTTTCCCGTATAACCATTTTCCTCTCCACTAAATGACGAAAGTCATTGATCAAGGAGGAGACCTTTGACCAAGTCTTCGCAAAGCCAAAACAAGGGAGCTTCACCAATAACATTTGACCAACCAATCACAAAAGCCTTCACCAAGACCAAGTCAAAGCTTACAAATGCTTTAATCAAGTCCACCTCTTATAAATAAACATTTCAAAATTCAAACATTAGTAATAATAATTTTTTGTCATCATCAAAACACATAATTATAACCACCTTGGTTCAACACTCCTATTGGCTATTACCTACAACAGTTTGATCAATTGTGATGCGTAATAGAACAACACCAATGCTTGAAAATTAAGGAGCAGTCATGCTTGGTTTTAAATGACAGTCCTACTGTTAACAGTGAGATTCAATATTTTCTAACAATGAGTGAGAGAGACTCTATTCCTAACCTTCATAAGGTATTGTATTAGACAAGTTATTCATGGAAGATTTTCCTCCACACAAGCTCATTGGAGTGTCTTTTCTTGGTGATGATGATGATTTCTTCTAGAGTCCAACATTCTTAATATTACTAACTGATAATCGTTCATCTGATTGTCCTAGCGACACAGAAGTTAGTGTAGATTAAGTATCTATTGGGGATATGTGTGTGTGAGTATAATGAACGTCCTACTCTACCCAAGTAAGAATGAGGGCATGAAAAATTAAAGTAGGATTATGTCATATTTAATTTTAATAACCTGTTTTACTTATCTTTTTCTTTATTTTGATTTTTTAAGCTTCTTATTTGTTGAACCAAGGGAGGTTCCAATCTGGGTTTTGATGATAACAAAACATGCTTAATCACTAATGGTTTGAGTTTATGTTGTTAATCTTAAAGTTAGGCATAATTCAAGAAGGATCCATTATGGAAAGCTTGGAGTTTGAAGGTCAAAATTGAAGTTA
>JAOXYD010000135.1:2301166-2322076 GCA_028565735.1 Pinacopodium congolense
CCCAATTAAGGGTTTGTTTTCTATTTTCTATTTTATTTTTTAAATACAAAAATTTTAAAAATAGAAAAACAACAAATAAATAAATCAAAAATCAAAAAGTACAAAAAGTACAAAAAAAATCAAAAATCGAAAAAACATACAAAAATAGAAATAAAAGGATATGCTTGGTTCAGCTTTTTATTTCCGTTTTCTATTTTTATTTTTATGTGTTTTCATTGAATTTTGTGTATGTTTTTTATTTATATATTATTTTTTATTTCCATGTTGTATTTGTGTGTTATTTTTTTTTAAGTTTCGGTATTATTTTTTTTAATTTTTATGTTTTAAAAAACAAAAATAGAAAATCAAAACTTAAAATTTAAGGGGATATTTAGTTGGGTTGTAGATTGTGATTTTTTGTTGTAGTTTTGTATTTTTATTAATTTTTGCATTTTCTCGATTTCTGTGCTATATTAGTGTATTTTTTTATTTTTTTTTATTTAGAAAAACAAAAAATAAAAATCGAAAATTAAAACCCAACTAAATAGAGTCTAACCAAACAACTCCTTAAACGGATGTTTAGTTGAGTTGTGAGTTGTAATTTTTTGTGTTTTTATATTAATCTTTTTATTTTTTTTATTTTTGTACTATATTAATGTATTTTTTTCAATTTCTATATTTAAAAAACAAGAAACTAAAATTAAAAATCAAAATCCAACTAAACAAAACCTAAACAAATGGGCCTAAAAATCCGACTAGAAAACTCAAGTTTGAAATTAAGTTCGAATTTAGTAAAATATAGTTTGATGTATTAATTTTAGATTTAATTCGTTTAGTTTTTTAATCTTAATCAAATTTAGAAAAATATCAAACCCAAATTCAATCTCGAACGCAATTAAATTTGAATATACGAAGCCAAATCAATGACTTTTGCAAATAAATTCAATCATGGCAAACAGTTTTCTCAAAAATAGAAAATAAAATAAAGAAGAAAAATAAAATGCAGCATTTGGAAATTCCCCACTCACCTCCACCAGCAGTGGCATTAGCTCTGCGCTCTAAGGAATAGAGATATCTCTGTGTCCAAACACAAAACTTAATCAACTGGTTCCTCAGCCACCTAACGCCGTTCCTCACATCTTCCAATCCCATCAACAGCTCCATATTTACTTCTCCAACTTCACTGTACTGATAAAGAGAATCCATGTCGCCGCCCCCACTGTCGACGGCGGAGCGGCAGACGGGACAACTATTGTGCATGGCCAGCCAAGGAAGAATGCAGTCCGAATGATAAAAATGCTTGCATGGCAACTCCCTAACCTTAACCTCAATCGCAAATTCCTCTTTACAGACAGGACAGTGGCTGTCCCTCGCCAAATGCTGCTGCGTTACCCTCGTCACTTGCAGAGCTCCAATGGCTGAAGTTGATGCAGGAGGTGGCCCTGCCGCTGTCGGCAGATGCTGGCCAGTGGTTTCTGTCGTTGTTTCTTCAACGTCGAACTCGCTCACTGCGTTGGCAAAGCTGTCCGCTTCCCCTTCAAGAGGAGAGGCAGAAGCTTGTGGTCTTCGTGCAGGATGCAGGAACTGGAGGGTAATCCAATCTTCATTATCAGACGGTGATTCCCATTGGATTCTGGAATCTAAAATGTTGTATCCAAGTGTCGTCGGAGGGATGAAGTTTGGCCGGAAAATGTCGAGCTCGTGATGTAATGGAGCAGAGCAATATGGACAGAAGATTAAATGTGGGGTGGCAGAGGGGAGCCTCACTACACGCCGGCAATATTGGCACCACAAGTAATGGAATGTTCTCATTCTTTGAGTTCCATTGATGGTGAGGCGAGAACGAGGTGTGAAGGAAGACATATAGAATATATGTTTATATACAGAATGGTATAATTCTGTTGAGATAAGTGTGTTATGATTATGAATGGAAGAAGAATGATTACAAGGGTAGTTTTTATATGTTGGAGACGATGATGATAGGTAATTAGAGAGAAAAGGAATGGCTTTTGGAGGGTAGAGGAAGAGATTCTGTTTTCTCTCATTGGTATATGCCTTTTCTATGATTTCTTTTCTTCAACACTTTCTTGCTATCTTCCCAATCAAGCAAAGGATGACTGAGAAATGTTGGCAAAGTTATTATATCGCATGTGTCTTTGCTTCAATTTGATAATTTATTTGTGAAAAATATCATTTTGTCAAAAGAAAAGTCAGTTTGCTATTACAGATTTGGAGTTGTGTTCTGCTGAGGTTGTTGCTTATGTTATCGTATTCTTTATATCAAGTTCTCCTATTACATATTTGGTTAGGCAAATATTATTATTATTTTCAATAATTTTAATTTTAAGTGCTCCATCATCTGAGTTTTTGAAAATTTTAGAGAATATTTGATGTCACTTCTATTTTTTGTTGTCTTTTTTTGTTTCTATTTCTTTTTTTCATATTTATTTTTTTGAGAAAAATAAAATCTTATTTAGTTTAAATTTAGAACAACAAATTAAAAATAAAATTTTGGATGAGATTTATCTAAAAATAAATTTAATAGTGACAACTAAATATAAAATATCAATTAATAGTTCATCATTTAAAATAGAAATTCTACAGTAAATTTTTCTTATTTATGATTTTTTATTTGTGTTTTTGATAATTTGTAAACTGTATTTATAAACATAAAGAAAATGAATATATTTTTGTCACTACTTTTAATGTTTAGAGAAATAGAAATTAAAAAATTAAAAGTAGAAGCTCAATCATATAAGCCCTTAGATTGTAGTTAGGCCATCTCGGACCAGCATTTCATGAAATTACCGTATATCCCTATGCACTAAAGTACTATATTATTATAACAAATAAAATTCATATGATTTATTTTATAAAGTAGTGGTTAAAAATCATATGCTTTATTTTATAAAGTATTGGTCACCAACATGCATGTTTTTATTTATAGATTGATATGATGTATTTGAAATGGATGTATTTATCAAAATATTTTAATTTTATAAATCAATAATTTTATTTAAAATTAAATATAAATTTTAAATATAAATTTTTACTATTTTTTTAGAAATTTAAATTTTAAAAAATTTGAAGATATTTGTTAAATAATTATAAAAATTAAAAGTACTTTTATTTTATATTAATTATACGAATAAAATAAATATATTAATTAATTAAATTATACATGTTATAATTTTTGTTAGTCTTAACGACACTTAAGAGGAGAATGAATTAGGATTTTTAAAAGATTTTCTAAAATTTAAACCTCAATCATCTAAACCGATTTTTACAAAATATAATAAAGTCTCTAATTTACAATTCAACTTAAACTTAATGATGTGTCAAGATAATTCAAATTCAAATAAATTAATAATAATTTTAATAAATTAAAAAATTTATGAAAGATACAATGCAAATTGATTTTTATTAATATTTATAAATTTAAAATGAACTGGTCAATTAATCTAGAACTAGTCAATTTGTCAATTCAATTTTGTATAAAAACTGGTGAATAAGAAAAGTTTAACCGATTATAAGTAACTGATCTGACTGCTAGGTTAACCCTGTTAAGAGAAATCTTGCTCCTGATTCTTCTCCAGATTCTACTCCTAAATATTAGCTCTAGATAGAGCTTTCTTGTATTGTAATTCAAATTCATATACATGATTATAGAAACGACACTCTCTCTACTTATATATATATATAATTTGTACTTAGTTACTAGATAACAGGAGAAAATTTTATTTGTCAATTATCTTCTTTTGCATTTCTTTAGTATTAGAGCTAAAGCCCTAAAGAGTTTTTTTTTTTAATTTTTATGATCCTCTAATCTCATCATGGCTGAAGACACACACTTAACCACACATAACATTATTGTTTCCAACAATCATATCATTATTTCTTCAACAACAGAATATGCCTCACAACTCTTTGCTATCAATGCCACAGCACAACTCCCTCTCAAGTTGACTCACAACAATTATTCATCATGGCATGCTCAAGTCATCAATCTTCTCATTGGTTATGACCTCATGCAATTTATTGATGGAACTATGTCATCTCTGTCTCCTACAGCTGTCAAGGATGGCAATAACCTTAACTACGATTAGGTTTTTAACTGGCTAATCATCAGTTTATTAACTAGCGGTTACGGTTCAGAAACCGTAACCGTAGTCAACGGTTCTAAACTATAACTAGAATCATTATTAACAATTTTGGTTACGGTTAGACTAATTTAAAAATCGTGAACCGACTGTTAAACCGACATTTTATTTACTGTTATAAATCACTAATCAATTAATTAAAAATATATTTAAAAATTAAAAAAAATCTTTAACTTTATATTAAAAAATTATTTCAAAAATATATGTAACTTTGTGTGAAATTTTGTTTGATAGAAAGATGTATTATTTTAAAAAATGAAAAAAATTATGAATTGTAAATGGAATATAACACTGCGAAACCGTGTTTGGCACTGCCAAGGTTTCAGAGCCAGGGTTTGGCACTTGGCAGTGCCAACTGTTGAGTGCAATGGCAATATTTAATTTTTTTAATTTTTATTTTTTTAACATGGGCAACTTAATTTTAAAATTGAGTTCAATTCCATTATTTTATTTAATTTTATCATTATAATTTATATATGGTTGTCACATATTTTCATTCATTTAACTTTATATTAACTTATTATATTTGAAAATTTTTTAAAATTTTAAATTAAAAAATTTTAAGTTTGGAAATAAATTTTTTTAAATTAATAACTTAAATCGTAAATTGACGGTTAGGTTAAGGTTTATAAATGTTCATAAACCATAACCTGTGATTTTGTAATCGTAACCGGCAGTTTATTAATCATGGTTAGGGCTAGATGGCAATATTGTTCTTAATCTTGCTTATACAACATGGTATTGACAAGATAAACTTCTACTTCATGCTATTATGACATCAACATCTGAATTTGTTATGCCTCTTATCTCCTCAGCATCAACATCATGTGATGATTGGCACAAACTTGCCAAAAGGTCTCGTTTGATGGCACTCAAAGAAAAACTTATGTATGAAAAGAAGGATTCAAGATTAGTTATAGAATACCTTCAATATATGTGTAGCATATCAGATGAACTTGCACTTGTAAACTCTCCTATTGATGAAGATGATCTCATTCTTTACACTCTCAATGGCTTAGGTTCTGACTTCAAAGAACTCTTAGCTGCTCATTGTGCATGAGATAACTCAATTACATTTAAAGAATTACATGACAAACTTGGTGATTTTGAAAATACCATAAAACGTGAGTTTGCTTCTCCAATGCCCATGGTTGCCAACTTTCACAGGAAGCTTCAGCATCAGAATCAAAATCATATTTCCAAAAACCAACACTCATTCCAACAACAATAAATCTGGTTACTCCAATACAAACTCATAGTGATCCAACCATTCCTTCCCTGTATGTCAGTTTTATGAGAAACCAGGTCATACTACCAAGTGATGCTACAAAGGAAAACAATTTGTCAATGCCAATCCAATGGCAAAATGTTGTAACTACAACAACTCATCCTCAAAATTGGATAATGGACTCCGGAACTTCTCATCATATCACAGCAAACTTAAAAAATATGTCCTTGCACTAAGACTACACTGGCACAGATGAAATTAAAGTTGGTGATGGCTCTAGCTTACCCATCATTCACATTGGTTCCTCTCATCTCTTTTATAACAACAATGCCTTTACACTTTCGAATATCCTATGTGCACCACAAGTTCATGCCAACTTAATATCTGTTGCTAAGTTTTGTAAAACAAATAATGCTTCTATTGAATTTTTTCCTGATTGTTTCTTTGTAAAGCATTTGTAGACAGGAGCAATCCGATCACAGGGTCAGAACAATAATGATGTGTACACCATGGATCTCTCTCCCAAATCACCTACACCAACAGTTCATGTTGCCCTCAAAATGCCTCCTTAACATTAGCACAGTCGTCTCAGAAATCCTTCAATTCAGACACTTTGTCATCCTGTTGCATCAAATCTGATTCCTTGTTTTGTTTCTTCAAATTCATTTGTTCACTGTAATTCATGTTCATGCAATAAAAGTCATTGATTGCCTTTCGCAACTTCGAGTTCAACAAGCAGTCATCCTCTTGAGTTAATCTTTACTAATGTTTGGGTCCTACACCTTCTACTTTAATTGATGGTTATCGTTTTTATGCTATCTTTATAAACCACTTCTCTTGTTGCATTTGGCTTTTCCCACTCAAAAGGAAATATGATGTTGTTGAAATTTTCAAACACTTTAAAAAGCTAGTTGAAAACCAATTTCAAACAACAATTGAAACAATGTTCTCTGATATGGGGGGTGAATTTGAAGCCTTGAAACCATTTTTTCAATCGACTAGTATATCTTACTTACAAACACCACCTTATACTCCACAGGATAATGAACTTGCTGAGAGATGACATCGATATATAGTGGAAACTGGCCTCACCCTTCTCCATCAAGCTTCTCTTCCCACTTCATACTGGACTTATGCATTTAAAACAACTATCTATCTAATTAACTAATTGCCAACCTCAGTTCTGAATCTTAAACCCCCACTGGAAAAACTATTCAATCTTAAACTAAACTATACATGCCTAAAAGTCTTTGGCTGTCTCTGTTATCCATGGCTTCATCCATACATCTCCTCTAAACTTGATCATCGTTCTAAACCATGTATCTTCTTATGATACTCACTTCATCAAAGTGCTTATATCTATCTTTACTTGGAAATTAAGAAATTATTTCACTCGTGATATGTTCACTTTGTTGAACACATCTTTCCTGCCAACATTAAATTCGTCCCCTCCCTTACCTCATCCCCTCCTCAAAAATCACTTGATCCTTTAAATCCTTTACATTTTTCTGTTCCTTTATCTCCTTCTCCCTTAGCAACCATAGGTGCTCCATATTCTATACATATAAATTCTGACAATTGTGTTTATGATAACTCTTGTTTGCAGGTCTTTTCACCATCATCATCATCTTCAAAGGCTCTCACTAATACTCTGGCCTCCTCTGCTTCACCTCCTTCTTTACCATTGGCTCCATTATCTCATTTGACGCATCCTATGACTACAAGATCCCAGAACAATATATACATACTCAAACAGCTTTACACTACCACCAAACATCATCCACCTAACTCCCTAGAACCTTCCCCTGTGATAGTTGCTGTGAAGGATTCCCGCTGGTGTCAAGCTATGAATGAGGAGTTTATGGCTCTTATGCATAATGGTACTTGGGAACTGGTTGACTCTCACCCATCTCAAAATGTCATTAGATGCAAATGGATCTTTCGTGTCAATAGAGACTTCGATGGCAGCATCTCTAGGTTCAAAGCAAGGTTGGTCACCAAAGGCTTTAATCAAAGGCCTGGTCTTGAATTTCATGAAACCTTCAGTCCAGTTATCATGCTAACTATAATTCGCACAGTCATATGTATAGCTTTTCAGAATTATTAGCCACTACTTCAATTTTATGTTAACAATGCCTTCCTACAATGGCAACTTACTGAGGAAGTCTACATGCATCAGCTTCCTGGTTTCATTGATCAATCTCGGCCTTAATCAGTTTGCAAATTGCTGAAAGCCATTTATGGCTTGAGACAAGCACCTCGTGCTTGGTATCTGGCCTTAAGCTCCTTCGTCATATCCTTTGACTTTGTTCAATCTCAAGCCAATTCTTCACTATTTATCTATAAAAAAACAGGATATTATAGCTTATTTTCTGGTGTATATTGATGAGTTAATCCTAAAAAGTAATAATTAGCTCCTCCTATCTCAATTCAGTGTAGCTCTATCCACCAAATTTTCTCTCAGGGATCTTATAACGCTTAATTATTTTCTTGAAGTTGAAGTCAGTCCTACTACGTCTAGGTGTTTCTCTCCCATCATAAGTATGTCTGAAACTTACTTAAGAAAACCAACATGCTTTGTGCCAAGAATACAGTTAATATGTCTGAAACTTACTTAAGAAAACCAATATGCTTAGTGCCAAGAATACAGTTACGCCTATGTCCACTTCCTTTGCTCTGTGTCTACAAGATGGTTTTGCTGTTATGGATGCTTCCACTTACAGAAGTATAGTTGGTGCTCTCCATTCCTTATCACTCATAAGACCAGATATTGCCTTCACTGTCAATAAAATTTCCCTATGTACAAACCATCTGAGTTGCATTAGCGTGCAGTAAAAAGGCTTCTTCGTTTCCTCAAGAACAGTCCATATTTTGGGATTAATCTTTGTCGCAGTTCATGTTTTTCTATTACTGCATGCGGGGTGGTGACAAATATGACTATTGCTCCACATCTGCTTACCTTCTATTCCTTGGTAACGACCTAATCTCCTAGTCGTCCAAGAAATAAAGAACTATTGCTTGTTCTTCCACTAAGGCCGAATATTGCTTCCACCGCTTCCAAACTAGCATGGGTTCGCTCACTTTTAACTGAGCTTGGAGTTTCATCTTTTACTCCTCCTATCATTCTCTATGACAATCTTGGTGCTACTTATGTCTGTGCTAATCCAGTGTTTCACTCCAGAATGAAGCGCATTGCCTTAGATTTTCACTTTGTTCGTGAAGCCATCTCCAAGAAAAATTTTCAAGTCCGCTACATTAATACTCATGAGCAATTGGCTAATCTTCTTACAAAACCTCTTCCCAAGTAGCGCTTTCTCTATTTTAGTTCCAAGATTGGCCTCTCTGATGGATTGTCCATCTTGCGGGGTCGTGTTAAGAGAAATCTTGCTTCTAATTCTTCTATAGATTATACTCCTAAAGATTAGCTCTGGATAGAGCTTTCTTATCTTGTAATTCAAATTCAAATACACACGATTATAGGAACAACACTCTCTATGCTTGTATATATATAATATGTCCTTGGTTATCAGATAATAGGAGAAAACTTTATCTGTCAATTATCGTCTTCTGCATTTCTTTAAACCCTACTTCTTCTTTTTCTTTTTCTTAATCTTGTTTTATGCTTCGTGCCTCTTTCAACTTTTCCCACCAGTCCAACATCATGCTTCTCTCTCTCTCTCTATCTCTCTTTAACCGCGCACCTCTTTTACCTTTCCTCACTTGCCTAATATTGCACCTCTCTCTCTCTCTTTGCCCAGCAATTGCACCTCCATCTTTGGCTTTGCATTTTCTTAACCTCGCCAATCTCGCCACCATATCACCTACTGCTATTGCAAACCCATTTGTTAGCTCTTGAACTGAAAAAGGTAAGGTTGGGCGTGTTGAAGATTAAATGTCCAGACTTAATCAAACAAATTCGCATTGATGAAGGTGTTGAAAAGTCATCTAGATGTAATTAAAACTATTAATTGATTGATAATTAAAAAACTTAAATTCATGTAAATTCTAGATTAACTAAAATTCAAGTAAGTTTATGATCAACGTAAGTTAGTAATTATATAAGTTAACTATAAAATTGTGAAATTAATAATATAACTTTGTTATAAAAGTTTATGTTTGTTTTATGTTATTAAAATATATTATTATAAAATATATTAGTATTTTCTTTTACATATTTTTTATGTTGACATTATAATAAAAATACTCAATTATTAAAAAATTCAATAAACATAATATCTTCTACTTGTGGTAAGGTTGATCCAATATAAAATTATTTTTATACTACTTAAATGCGATAAAATAAAAGAACATCTTATTAATATAATAGGTAATATCGCTTTTTATAAGAAAAAACCATTAAATATACATGAGAAAAATGGGAATTATTTAAAAGAATAAACAAAAAAGGAAAAGAAAATATGAAAACTTATAATATTTCTTCCCGAGATGATGAAGTGCGACAAGTATTAAATAAAAGAGAAAAAAAAGTTGTTACAAATATTTTTTTTTTTCAAGAAGTACTATTAATTCTTAATTGAGTTTAAAAAATATTTTGTATGGCAAGAATGCCATTTTACATTGAAAGAGAGCTTAGGCTACATAGAATTATCGCCATGTATTGTTTTGAAAACTTTAAATTCACCTTATTTTAAAAAAGTAATAAATACCACAATAATAATAGATCTTGAATTTAAAGTACATTCTTATTATGATATTCGTATATCTTTACTTCAAGATTTGAAATAAGAACATCAATTGATTGTATATTCATATAAATCTAAATGGAAAATAAAATTATATACTATAATGACAGATGGTTGGATTGATCAAAAATAAATAATTTTAATCAATTTTTTAGTTTACTATAATTTTAAAAACAACTGTTGTTAAGTCTGTTAATATTCCAGATATGGTGAAAAGTGTTTATATTTTATTTGAAATATTTTCTAAAATTGATAAATAAGTTTGACCAAAAAATATAATTCACTTTATTACAAACAATATAATTAATTATGCATCAACTGAAAACTGGTTAAAATTAAAGTATAATTATTATTGATCTTTTTGTGTTTCTCATTGTATCAATCTTATTTTAAAAAATCTTGAATTTATGTCATATATCTTTAATCTTATTTCACGTATATCTAAAATCATTACTTTTACATATAATTATTTAATTTTTTAATCTTGATTGAAAAAGTAAGAATATTAAATTGAAATAATACAATATACTACTATTAAATTTGTGACTTCATTTATAACTTTAAAAAATATTTATAATTTATAAACAAGCTCTCTCAATTGTTATGATGAGTAAACACTTTGAGAGATAATAAATAGACAAGTAAATATTTTTTTAAAATTTTCTTAGTCAATTAAATCATCAATTTAAAAAAAGTTGATAAATTAAAATAAAAATTTAAACTTATATTTAGGTAATTAATAGACTTTATCCCGCGAACAAGCCCCGTGCAAATAAGCTCTGTTCCATTACCTCAATTATTGCATAAGTTTGGCTGATGAGATTCATTATGCCAATTACACACATGTTTCCAAAAAGTCAGTTGGTAGCCATCTACAGCTATTATCCCGTGAACTCAAAATATCTCTACAAATGTTCACTAGGCCACAAATTTCAAAGTTTAGTACTCACTTCAGAGAGCAGACCCCGGACTCTGGCAGGGGGTACTCAGCTCTGACGCTAGCCCTCATTGCTCTGCAAGGAGCTAGTGGTGACAGCTACCAAGGTTCAAAAGTCCTTTAGAAAGATTACAAGCAACATGAAAAATTCATCCATTTGAGAAAATATTGCTTAGTATATTGCTAATACAAGATCTCCTTCATTAATGTGAAAAAACATCTCTCATCCTCTACATCCAGTAAAATCATATGCCATTCAATATGTTCCACATCAAAAAGTATTGTTCCTCTTCTATATATATATATATATATGAATGAAGATTTCAACTTTACAAACTGGTAATAGGACCTTTCATGTCTTCAGGAATCTTACACACCACAATACCTTTCCTCTTTGAACATAGAAAAGACAATCAACTTTTCATTAAAGTACTGTTACCTAAACTAAGAAAATGTAATCTTGTTGCAGGGAATCAGATCCTCTAATATTGGTCGACAAGAACCAGATCACTAGTGGGAAAATTCCATTTAAACCTGAAAAGCATGCAAAAAGAGAAAATTCTGTCCATAACCAAACATCTTGAACATTATGATTTCCGTTTTGAGAGAAAGCCTCTCAGACACAAAAAAAAGCCAAATAAGCTTCAAATTAGAATAGGACACATAATTTGGACAACTACATGCTATACCACCCATGATCAGTAAAAGTTCAGCATGTACATGTATTTTAATAATTAGACTGGAAATCTCATCAAAGTCCTTGTTGTGGTGACCATGACAATAGAGTGACTAACATAGGAAGTATTATTTTTACGTAAAAGAATTTGGTTCAAGGGACAAATGCATTCTCTTATTCTTTGAATTAATGAATTATCTTGGATTCTCTTATTCATTGAATCAATTGGTAACTACATGTATCAATCAAACGATGTTCTAGTATCAAATTTTCAATGCTGCACCAGCGGTTGAGATTGATTGATTGACTGATTGCAAGGAAAAGTGTATGCAGCTAGGCGTGCATTGGTAGGGCAAACATGCTGGGGAAGAAGGAAATGAAAGAGATGAAACATCAAGAAAGAGAGAGAGGGAGGGGAGACAAACACACAAATTGCTGAGACTTTGAGGAACCAAATGTTTTTGACCAGTAAGTGTAATAACACTCAGAAACATCCCAAACCTTAAGTGCATCTCAATTTCGTCTCAAGTGCAATCTCCAATGTTCTTATGATGTAATAACATGATTGGACTTCAAATAAAATCTTTAGATTCCTCCATAACTTAAGACTCGATAAAACCTAGAACTATGCTGGGGTAGAATCCATCTAATTGATTGTAGTACATCACGATATTACCACTTGAATGATCATCTAGTATAGGGAACAGCTACACTTACGCATTCAAAAATAGAACTACATTTTTTATTCAAGTATTAATAAGAATTAGCAGATACCAAATGTGATAAATTTGAAGAATATTCAGATAGCCTATGACAAAGCGCTTTCCCATGGGGGGAGTTTCACCATTCTGTGGTCACTTGTACTATAGTCTAGTTTATTTTTATTTGTAAACTCACATAACATCATACATGACGATATGTTTCTTGTTTTTTCTTTGCTGCATTAAGAATTTTTAAATCTGCAATAATTCGAAAAGGTATCATGGTAACTAATTTATATGAGCTTGGGTTCAACCCAGTGTTGGCCTACAATGAGAGAACTTGTTTGCTACATGATGTTCAGTTGCAGATGTAAAGTTGTTTGTTCCATTATATCACAGACGATACAATTAACAGCCAAATAATATCCTCAATTTTACTATCAGACAATCAGTAGAGTCCTTCAAACGGTAAGAGAAGCATAAACACACCTTGATTATAACAAACTCAGATTTTTGGCAGCAAAAGTTATCAATCTCGGAGTCCAAGTTCGACCTCAAGCTCATCATCCTCTTCAAACAACTTCAAAAGGCGAGCATACTGTTCTTCTCTTTTCTTCTTTTGCCATAATTTGAAAAGGAAAAATGAAAACAAACCTACTGCCACAACCCCAAGAATTATGATGACAATCTTGGACGCAGTATTGCTACTAGAATCAGAATGGGAATCAATATTTGTCCCATTTTTAGGACTAGAAAAGCCAGAGGTGCCTGGAAGGGGAAAAAAATCAGTACAAAATACAAGGTTCAACACGTTTTGCATATTGAGAAACAAACTTGAATACATCTCACATTTCAGATATAACAGAAATGCCCCAGATTATAAACCTTTAATCACAAAGCCTGTAGCAATTCACAAGAATATATATCCTTCCTCATATTTTCGTTGAGAGGGAAAGGAGTTAATCTAATCCTTTTAAGAAATGAAGTTTTGATCAGAATACAAATGGAAGGACCTAGGATTCCTAGAACAAATCGTCTTTTTTTTACCACTAAACTATACCCGCAAAAGAAAGAAGTCTTTGCCTTGCAAGCAAGCATTTCAGTTAACCACAACCAGATGAAGCTCAATAGTAAACCCAAAAGACACGAAAGGTTATCTATCAACCATTCCATCTTAACCCATCAGGATTCCTCACAAGAGAATTTACGACGAGATTCTCAACAAACTGCTCTATCTCTCTTTTTCAGTGACCAATTACAAAAAGTAAACTTGACGGCCATCTGATTAATGATATAGTTGAGAGTTTACTTCCAAACCCCAAACACAATTAACCATCTACGCTAACTCTCCATCACCTCAAGATCCAATTCGATTGATATAATCAGTTATAATATCTCCTCTTATCAAACAAACTTTCCTGCTATTCGATTTACAAAATCACCAGATAAAAAAGCACACAATAGATTGCGACCAGAGGTGCCAGTTTTACAGAATTCATACCAATAAACAAAGAAAAAAAAATCTCATTCGGAACAATGAACGCATTACGAAAATGGGAAAAGAAAAAGATCAGAACTTGAACAACAAAATAGCGATCTGACATCAATTAAAGTAAAACGAAAGAAAACAGAGATCTAAGAAAACCTGTGAAAAATTGGGAAGTGAAGAACATAACGAAACACCAAAGCCACCGTCGTAACCATCTCGTACTCCCCAACATTTCACTCCTCGTCTCTTTGTTCGATCTTCCCTCAATCGAATATGTGTTCTTATTAGAATTTATTTACTAATTTTGATGCAATTAATAATCATTGTCGCTTTGAAGACATCGCTCAATGTCGTAAGAATTAAGAAACCGACTTTGATTATTCCAATGCTGTTTGACTAAAATTCCAATTTCTATATAATAATGACTTTTTTTTAAATAGCATGAAAAAGGCTCAACCAAATTATAGAGTAATAAAGTAATTTTTTCAGTAACTATATTATTTATATTTAAGTTAAATTTAAACAAATTTATGTCCTCGTAGACGTTAAAACATTTCATATTGAGAATAAGTGATAATTATAGTAATTTTATAATTGTTATATACTTTATACAAAACATTTTACAGATTAAATAAATTTATGAATGGTGAAAATTATGTTTTAATTTTTAACATTTGAAGTAAAATTTAAAAGCAATTATAATATTTAATAATGTATTTTTAATATTTATAAAATATTTAATAATTTATATATTTATTTTTTAATAGACTTGTATCAATTTAATAATATACATGATAATTATATTGGATATTAAAATTTGATTTAAAAATTTGTGATTTAAACATTTTTAAGCACAATTAAGTAATCTGATATGAAAATTTTTAATTTCATATTAGATTCAAATATCGGTAGGTATCAACCGGTATTGCTGCTACTAGAAAAAATAAAAAATTTTAAAAGGAAATTTTTTATTTTGACCTTTTAAAGTTAAAAATTAAGTTAAAAACTATACAATCTAATACATTTATAATTTTTTTTACAAATTTTATAAAATTCAAGAATTAATTTATAATTTTAAAAAATTATCTGAAATGATACCGGTATTGACCGGTACTAATATAATACCATTTTAAAAATAAATTCGATACTAATATCAGTACGATATTTAAAACATTACAATCAAGCTTTTGAATTTTAAAAGATATTACAATTTTTTTTAAATTATATAATTTTATTTAAACAGTATTAAATTAAAATTTGTTTCATTAGCATTAAATTACAAATTATTTAACTAACAATTTATTTATCTTATAACATGTTTAGAATTATTTGACTAAAAATGTGGTTTCATTTCTATTTTTATTTATATAGATATTCATCAACAAATACAAAATAATATATTATTAAAAGCCATATAATTATACCCCTTCGACTTCGATATCTTTATAATTGATATGCGAAATATTTTAGTTTAGTAGTTCAAATAACTTAAGATTCTAAATTTGTGATAACATATTCCTATATGTTACATAAGATTTTGCATTATCCTTTACAATGTTTTATTTAGTTTGGTAACAGAATATGTTTTGACATTGTTTGTTAAGGAGAATACAAATTCACCAAGAGACAAAAAAGAGTTTAAAGAGAATATAAAAGAATGATAAAGAAAGAGATAAAATAAATTAAAACAGTAGATGAAAATAATTTGTTACAAATCGGATGTAAATTAATATTTTAATATCAAATATTTTTATTTTTATTTAATTAAAATAATAAAATAATAGTAAAATACCTATAAATTAATAATATTGAGACATAAATTTTTTTTAATTAAAATCAATATTAGTTGTCAGGACTATTACCAAATTATTATAGAACAAAAATTATTAATTTTTTTAATATTAATTTATAAAAATTTTACCACTTTCAAATTTTTAATTTTAACTTTGAGCAATAATAATATATTGTTAATATTTTGATATAAAACATAAATTTTAAAAAATCTATGTTCTGGCGGCTGGTTGGCAATAAGCAGTGCCACGTCATCTGATCGTGGCGATTTTTGAATTGAATTTTCTTAGGAAATACAAAAACTCTGTATTTGTGTCTGTATCTTTGTTGTCTGCGACTGCGTCTCTTCAATTTTCTTGATACAGTTGCAGAAGAAGAGGAAGAGGAAGAAGAAGAACAGAAGAGGGAGTGGGTTTTTGTGTGTGTGGGAAATGGGGAGAAGAGATGAAGAATACGATTATCTATTTAAAGTGGTATTAATAGGGGATTCAGGTGTTGGCAAATCCAATCTCCTTTCCCGTTTTACTCGCAATGAGTTTTGCCTGGAGTCCAAGTCCACCATCGGCGTCGAATTCGCCACCCGCACTCTCCAAGTCAGTCTTCTCCACCGCGTACATGTGTTTCTTTTGACTTTGATCTAGTCCAATTTCCCCTTTTTTTGGGCGGAAAGAGAAAAAGAAATCCGTCTTTTTGATCTGGGGTTTTAAAGAAAGCTTTACTTCTTCTATTCAATGTTTTGGTGTGATTATGTGTCATTCTGAATTGGGTTGGTTTTGTATCTCCAATCATACCTTCAAGTTCCGATTTTTCTCTACATTTCAAAATTAACTTGTGCTGAAGTCAGTGGATCGGATCTCTTAAGATATTAAAAAGATCTTGGTATTCTACAAGTCTAGCATTTTATTCCGTTGTTTATTGGCTAATACAAGAATGCGCCGTTTTAGAAAGATGAATTTCCATGGATCTACCTCTCAAGCATAATGTAAACTACTTACGAGTCATAGGAAATGATATGATACCACATAATCTAGAGTGATTTACTTCTGTACATCAAGAAGAAGTCATGAGAAATAATTGAACTGCTACCCTTAATAGTACTGTTTAGGTGCGAATGATCACCAATGTGAAGTCTGACTACTTAGTGGTTTGTGGGATCATTCATTTTTAGGCAGCTGCATTGATCGCTTTACTTGTCCTTTGCCAATTGCCTAATTAACCACTTCTCTATTGGATATCTGAGTTTACTTGATATGAGTTCGCTTGATAGAAGGCATGTTTTCATGCATTACGGAGCATTTTTGGTTCTAATTTGCATTTGTCCATTAGTTTGGATAGCATTGAAGCCTCCAAAAGAGATGCCCTGGATGACTGTCATCTCTAAACACATTAATGGAGGACTTGTCCTTGAGTAGGACCTTGAAAGTTCATTTTATACAACGGTGGGATTTTCTGAAAACTAGATTTGTTTTCTTTATTCATTTTCCTCTTGTTTTGTCCTTTTTAATGAAATTGATTACCTTGGTTGGAACTTTTATATTTTGGGGCAAATTGTTCAGATATTGGATACTGCTTTCAATTAAGCTTGAATCCAAACTAGCCAGGATTCCACTTTCTTTCTTGCACACCCTGTCTTCGAGGTATCCAAGAAAGGGGTAGGAAACAAATTTGTCAATGGACTCACCTGTATGTAGCTGGGTGTTCACATTAAGTAGCCTTAATTTTTGGAATCTTTAAATGGAGTGAGTGAAAAAGTCTTTCGTAGGAAAGGAGAGATGGAGAAGGCAAGTATATGTCAGGAGGTTCTGCTTCATGTAAATGTTTGATAGGCATCTAAAGTCTTTTTGAAGTGTCTTCACTCTCCAGCATGTGCTAGTATTATTGACACCATCTTAGGAGAAGAAGGGGAATCCCTGTGCATACTTTAGATTCCTTAGTAAGATTCTGAACAATAGATGTGGTTGCCAACCACCAACCTGGTCACAGCTTTCAATATATTTTTCAGAGTATGATGTGGAATTTCATAAATTCCTTCGGCTGGGATGATGGGGGTAGTTTTCACCAAAGACAAGTATTCTGAATTCTGTTCATTTGTGTCTAGGAACTAGAAGTCCTAGTTCTTTCATAGTAATTTTGGTTTCAAAATTATCATATACCACAATATGCCCATACAACTTCATGTGGATGTTTGATGGCTTGAAGCCTTGACTTTTGTTTTTGTGTGTCCACATGTAAGTGGCATTTGATTAGTAGAATTTCTTCTACTGTTTAAAATTCCTAAGTTTTTCATTGTGGTTTTCAAACTATGCTAGACCAGGATGTCAAAATATTTATTCTGAAAATTTAGGCTTAAGCATATTGAGCAGTCTACAAGGGGAGTTATTCAGAACATTGTGGCGAATGTCTTTAATGAAAACTTTGAGTTATTATTTGGCTTAGGATCATGGTGTTACTAATTTTCTCCTTGCAGAGTAAGGCTGCATTTATGCACTATCATTAGGTTTGATTATGTTGGTGATCACAAGCTTTTTTGACTGCTTGTTGGCTGCTTCTGTATTTCTCAGCCATTTTATATACAGATCTTCTAGCAGGATAGTGCGTTCTCAGTATGTTGTCCATGGATGTTTACTCTTTTGCAATGGTTCTACTTTGCTATTTTTACTTTTAGCTTCAAATGTTCATCTAAATGTTTGTTGCTGCTGCCGTGGTCACATTCTTTGTTTCAGGTTCTGTATCTGTGTGTTCATTAGTTCCCATGACGTGTGCTTTCCTACTTCTTGCTGCACAAGTTTTTATGATGCATAAAAACAAAATCAAAGTTTGATAAAAGAGATATTTTACAGAAGCAATCTAGTCATTACATTGCTCACAGATAAATCCTTTCAGGTTGAAGGAAGGACGGTGAAAGCTCAAATATGGGACACAGCTGGGCAGGAACGATACAGAGCGATAACAAGTGCCTATTATCGTGGAGCACTAGGAGCCCTTCTTGTGTACGATGTTACAAAACCAACAACTTTTGAGAACGTCAGTCGCTGGCTGAAGGAGCTAAGGGACCATGCAGACTCCAACATTGTAATCATGCTAATTGGCAACAAGACTGATTTGAAGCATCTGCGAGCCGTTGCAACTGAGGATGCCCAAAGTTACGCAGAGAAAGAAGGATTGTCTTTCATTGAGACATCTGCCCTTGAAGCAGTAAATGTTGAGCAGGCTTTCCAGACAATTTTATCTGAGATATACCGGATAATTAGCAAGAAAACAATTTCAACGGATAATGCAGTACCTGCTAATGTCAAAGAAGGGAAGACTATTGATGTTGGATCAGCTGAGCCTTCTAAGAAGCCCTGCTGCAGTTCGTAAATTATGCCTGGATTTATGTTCTGTTTTCCCATTTCATATTCCTTTCTTTGTTCTTTGGTTGATTTTTTTCGTCTCTATGAATCATTTATGACTGAACTATGTTGTCTGGTTCATTATTTTTGCTTATTGTAGTGGTTGCCCTGTTTCCTATTGTAGTTTTGACATACAATTTTTGGAAGAACTTTTTATCTAATTGGTTTTGGAGAAAGGAATTGCAATATTTAGTAAGATGTTTGATAACATTCATCAGCTCCAGCGTGAAGGGGCAAAAACAAATTGAGCTCATCTCTCTTTGCTGTTTCCAGTGGCAAGGATCTTGTATGAAATTAATAAGAGCAGGGCTGTTGACAAAAAGGGTCGCCTTCATGATCATATTGAAGTACTGAGAAGGAACACAGAGCACGATTCTGGACAGAAAATTGGCAAAAATGGGAAAATGGGCTTAATGTTGGTTGCTCAGGATTGACGTTGATAACAGTTTTAGGATCGAAATACAAATTTTTGTGATTCGGCCTGCGAGGAGGAGTGCGTGCTACTGTAGAAGACCCAAATAAGCCATATGGCGTCAAATGAAACAGAAAGTTTATGATTTTTTAAGTTTTTGTGATATTTTTAAAAATTTTTATTTTATTAATATGTTATTTGATTTCGATTTTTATATTTTTTATATTTTTTATT
Source organism: Pinacopodium congolense (assembly GCA_028565735.1). Lineage (NCBI taxonomy): Eukaryota > Viridiplantae > Streptophyta > Magnoliopsida > Malpighiales > Erythroxylaceae > Pinacopodium > Pinacopodium congolense. The sequence goes on from JAOXYD010000135.1 coordinate 2,320,869, forward strand.
TAAAATAAAAACAAAAAATCTAACAAAACAAGCCCTTAAAGAGCAGCTTGCTGCTAGTTGTGTGTTTTTTTTGTTTTTTAAATAAAAATTTATTTAATTACAATTTATAATTATAATTATAATTAAATTGTGTATATTTAAAATTTATCATAAAAATTAATTTAATGATAATAATCAAATACAAAATAAATTTTTATATATTTTTAATTTTTTATAAAACATATTTATTTAAATATAAATAAATCAGATTTCTTGTATGCGATTTCTTATTTATATTTTTATAAATTTATAACCAGATTTATAAGAAGTAATTTTTTTCATTGATTTTTATACTTAAAAAATAAAAACAATAAAAAGAACCTCTTATCAGTGTTTTTCATTTGATTCAATGTCGAAAAGAATAAAAAGATGCATGTGGTTAACATGAAATCAGACTCGATCTAAAGTCAATGGGCCAAGTCCAACTAATCAAATTCTAACTCGTAGTTAAATTTAAATTATGAAATTTAATCATAATTTTGCATGAACGTTACATCTCCCACCCTTAATAGTGACAAGAAATTACCTGAAACCGTTGCATTGGGGAAGATTTCAAATGAAAATACTATAGTGGAACAAGAAACGTTGATAGTAGCAGAGACTATGGAGGCTCTTGATAAAGCTGAAGGAGGCATGGCAATGGCTACACATAATAAAGGAGCTAAAGGAGATCATGGGTATGTGGGAAGTCCAGTGTTTCCTACTTCCTAGGATACAAATTTGGAGACCAGTCATCTATTGAAGCATAATGTGTAGAGTTAATGGACTAAAGAAGGAAGAATTCGGGAGTGCCTATTGATTGATACAACTTCTAGGAAAAAATCTATTGTCAATAGTGGGGGTAAATACAGTTTCTTAACTAAACAAAATGAGGAACCTAATGTGGACGTCAATGGCCAAACTTCAAGCCAGCCGAAGCATGTTAATACGGAGACAAAAGCAATCAACAACCAATTCAACAAGGTGGATAGCAGTACTGCAGCAAAACAAGTTTTAGGTAACAAGTAAAAACGTAGTTAGAAGTCTAATTATTGTTACCTTTTCATTAAAGCAATAGAATTAGTATTGTTAAATAAAGTGGTACTGTAATAGATATAAAGTATTACAATTTTTTATTAGACAACGAAATAAAAAATATTGCCTTAAGTTTTGTCTAAGATAACAGAATA